>JAOTQR010000079.1:6015039-6030288 GCA_025774065.1 Solanum ossicruentum
CTAGAGTCCACAAGAGGCCTGAGAGAGCTGGGCCTGCTGATGCGAGCGCGGTTACTGAGGAGTTGGCCAAGTTCAACCAAACATATATAATAACATATACATGCATGGCCTAGATTTGATCATCGATTAGAGTGTTGGACAAACAAAAACTTCCATATTTAGAAGATCTAGGTGGCGAAGATGAGGATGTTCAGAAGAATGTGTGGGTTTATCAGATGTGATAAAATTAGGAACGATATCATTCGAGAGTGGTTAAGGGTGGTTTCTATGGCAGATAAGATGAGAGAAACGAGATTGAGATGATATGTGCATGTGCAAAGGAGGAGTGTCGATGCTCCTATTTAGGAGGTGCGAAAATGTTGGATTTAGGAGTTACGCGGAGGGGTAGAAGTTGACCGAAAAAACATTGGGGGGAGGAGCTGATTAGACATGATATAACACAACTTCATATCACCAAGGACATGACCTTATATAGAAAGGAATGAAGATCACGTATTAGAATAGAGTGTTAATAGGCTAATAGGAGTATGATGTGGTCTTGTTTTGTAATATAGTAAGTATGATTGGTTACGTCTTTATATATTGTGTTGTTATTTTACATCATTTATTTTGCTATATTTTAGTATATTTATACAGTTATCAATTGCTTTTCATTTTAATCGTTAGTGTACGTCTAGTTTTTTCTTTTTACTTTTAGGCTGAAATATTTGAGTTGAGAGTTTCAGAAATAGACTCTCTATCTTTATGAGGTAGTGGTAAGGTTTGCGTACATTTTATCCTCCCCAGATTCCATGTGCAGAATTTCATTGAGCATATCATTGTTGTTGTAAAGTTCTCGAGTTTGGGTCATAGAAATGCATCATGGCTGGCTTTGGTAAGGAGTGTCAATTTTACCTTAAAGCGAGACTTCTTGATGTACACATATAGATAGATCTATTTTAATTGAGCTCAATGTGTGTATATAAACTTAAAGGAGGTAACTCTTTTTTTTGTGTGTGATTAACTTATCGATACAATGGACGTTTGAGAACCATGTGCAAAATTTTTTCGAAGTTTTAGTCGAGAATGTCTAGCTAATAGAAATATTTTATCATGTATACAAGTGTTCAAGTAGAACATGCAGTAGTTTGAGTATCTAAATGAAATATTCTAATAAGTTTAACGAGTTATCGACGTGTTTTACTATTTTAGTCAACAGATTTTCAATTTAAGATTCGAGAATAAAGTCATCTTTTAACAAAGAGCGTCCAAATAACACCCCACCTACCCAACTTACACTTATAATGATATTATGTCCGGTTGGAGGGGATATCATATCGTCCTTCATATACGTCTACTCAACTTCTAATCAATGCACAATGCAAAAAAAAAAAAAAAAATTGTGTTCATTTGTTATTTGATATCGAATAATTCGACTAATTTAAATTTGTATTACAAAATACTTAGTAAGAGGAAGGCAATTTCTATCGAAAAAAGAAAATGTTCCTAAAGCCTTCGCAAAATAAGGTGAAACTGAAACGATAAATATTACTTTACCTTTAATCAAACGTTGAGGGTTCAAGTCGCGAGAATGCAGATCTCTTCATTTGTAAGAGATAATTAAACCACTCTTCTTAATTATATAGCATAAATTAAAATAATCGAATTAGTAATTTTCAAATAATGAATACCCCAAGGAAAATTAAAATGCTCTTCTAATAATGTAAAATTCAAATTAATTAGATCAATGACTTACGAGTAATGATCAATCTTTGCAAGGAAAAAGAACTACATTCTAAAGTTTTAAGGTGTAAATTTAACTTTTATTTGACGAGTAACTCCATGCACATAATACTTACAAATAATTCTACTAAAAATTTATAACGTAAATTTAAATTAGTCGAAATATATCTTACTCATATAATTGTATTTTCTTTAAGAAAATATTTGGCCACTGCTATTAGGTGGTTGAAATAGTAAATATTCCACCTTCCACTCCTTTATTACTTTTACACATAAAAAGTCTCTAGTTTATTTTCTATAGCATTATTTATTCGATATTTGATATTTATTTTCTGACTAATTAATTAAAATTTGAATCAAAATATTTCACTTTTAAGAATAAAAGATTTAAATTTAAATTTTTTAATTAAAAAGAAAAAATAAAGAAATACTATCTATCATTATAAAATTAATAGATTCAGAATGAGTGCTTCGTTAATATATGTACAAACTTTTATAGTACTTTTTTTTAGTATATAAGTATATAATACATAATTTCAGAGTCGAATATTAATTCAGTTATTTTCACATAAATGGATACTCTTATTTTGTAGTATTATTGAGAACGACTTAAATCAGATGATTCGATTTTTTTATTTTTATGAAAAAATCATAACACAAAAAGATTTACCAAATTCTTTTTTTTTTAAATATGAAATGAACCAAATTATTGGGGTCTTATTTTACATGGACTCATGCACTTGTCTTATTGTCTATGCAAATTAAATTTCTAGGAAAGTGTGTGTATTTATTCTTCAAGTAGATCTATTATTATTTTGCAACATAGAGTTTTTTTATTTATTTTAGTAGATACCCCATTTTGTGATTATATCGCAAAGTATTTATTACTTCTCGTCAGCACAAATATTAGATAATTTTATTTATGAAACTAAGATAAATAGAGAATATTTACTTGCATCTTTTAGGCCCATCGTCTATGCTATGTTTTATACTCTTTCTGTCTCATTTTATATGACATTCTTTTAACTTGGTATAGTATTTAAGAAAAAAGTAAGACTTTTAAAATTTGTGGTCTAAAATTATTTTGAAAAATTTGTGTAGTTGAGATTCATTTCTATAAGTTTTCACTTTTTTTCTTTTAGCTTTCACAAACATAGTGAAACAATCTTTGTGCTTGATTGGGATGGGTAAAGTGGATTCAATTGGAAAATGGGAAATCCATGTTAGGATGAAGAAGAATCTGATTCTTAAAAGTATGAAAATGACTAAAAATATGCCTAAAAAAAGTATTTTATCCATTCAAATTTATGGGGCGTAGTTTAATTGAATAGACAATATATTCAGTGAAATCTCACGAGTGAATCTAAGGAGGATAAAGTATATACAAACTTTATCACTATCTGATAAAGATAGAGAGATTGTTTTCGAAAGATCCTCATAGTTTGACTGCACACAAAAGTTAAAAAAGAACTTTGCAGCATTTCAAAACAATCGTTTAATTACATGAATTTTTAAATATGTTTGACGTTCACTTTAGACTCTGAACATCTCTTAAGAAACAATAATTAATATCATGAGTAATTTATCGCATATCAATATTAATTGATGTATAGTTTTAGGTCTTGGAAAATAGGTAACTAACATAGACGGCAAAATAGAGAAAAAATAGTTGTTGTTTCTTGGTATATTAAAAGTGACAAGTAAAGGTGAAAGACTTTTTTTTAGGGGGAATAATAGATAAATAAAAGTGAATAGGTAAAGTGAAAAACACATTTTTATAAATGTTTCACTAAATAAGTGAGATTTAACATGGATAAAGTAATATTTATCAAATAAAAAAATATTATTTTTCGTTACAACAACCCATCCAGTGGAATCTCACAACTGGAGTATGGAGAAGGTAGAATGTACGAAAACCTTACTGCTACCTCATAGAAATAGAGAGGTTGTTTCCTGGGATCATTTTTTGTTAGATTGACTAAAAAAATTGTACTGCATAAATTGACATAAAAGTAATGCTTTTTAATATGTGAAGAATAAGTACAAACTACCCTAATTGTTTTTTTGATAAACATCATATACATTCACATATTGCATTTTCTAGTGTATTAATTAGGGGACATTCAATAAAAATTGAATAGATACAATAAATTTACTTGCATCTAGTATTTTTTTTATATATATCACAGTGCATGTCATGATATACAGATATTTATTATATCATAATTAACTAATGATTTGATCTAAATATAGTATATGTGCAATTTCTTATGCAAATGAAAACCTTTTCAAATGCAAATTTGAATTAGTCGAATTAGTTTCCTTTAATCTAACATCAAAATGTCATTTGTTAAAAGGTTACTGGGCCATAAAGATATGTTGGGCTATCTATGGGTTTGTTGCCAAATTAATAAGTTGGCCCAATATAATACAAATTAATTCTGTTATAATTTAGTAAGTGCCTATATAATATGTGATAAATATTTATAGAAAAATATTCTTATAATATGAGACGGAGGTAGTATATACTTACTTCCTGTTCAAAAAACAAGTCATGAAACAATTAAAGATTAATCAGCTCTCAAGTTCGAAACCCTTGCTAGTGAAAAATAAGGATTTTGCCTTATGAATTGAGTTCATCATTGTAAGCTTGTCTAGTGGCGATTACCTAGCTTACGAACTATTATTAAAAGCAACAATTTACCCTATGTACGTCCAAAGGATAGCGACAATGGTTCCCTCGTCTTTATTATTTTTAATTTAAAAACAATAAATAATATTACTATTTTCCTTAAACCCTCATCCTTAAACCCCTAAACAAGGGACAAACAACATTGTCTCCTTCAATGGATTCTCAAGACAACAGCAATGTCTTCAATGGCAATTCCGACATATGCCAACAACTCCTCCAACGTTACAGCAAATCCTCAGCACCCCAACATCGTCATCTCTGTGCTATTGCAGCCGCCACTCGTTCCATTATACAATCAGAGTCATTACCACTAACCCCTTTTTCTTACTTTGCTGCCACAATTTCCACAATTTCAACTTCTCAAGATTCTCTTGACCCACAAGCTCTATCTGGGTTGTCTTCATTTTTGTCTATTGTTCTTCCTTTAGTTCACCAGGAAGATGTTTCTTCAGATAAAGGTGCTGAGGCAATTGGGGTTCTTGTGGGCCTTCTTGAAAAGTATACAGTGGAAAGTGAGGGTGGTTTGGGGACTTCTGCTGTGAGGGCTTTTGTTAAGTGTTTGGGGATTTTGATTGGGTTTTGTGATAAGGAAGATTGGGATTCTTTGAAAGTGGGGTTTGAGGTACTTGTGAAGTTTGCCATTGATAAGCGTCCAAAGGTTCTTTCTTTGATCCTTTGAGCTTGTATTAAATTGTTTGTTTATATAAAGTGTTCATTATTTGAGTTATGCTTATTGGAAAAAAATGTTATCTTTATTTTGATTTGCTATGGTATGGTATTAAATTGTGTATCTATGTTGACTGTGTGTTATTTGAACTATTGTTGTTGAAAAAAATTGTATCTTTACTTTTATTTTCCATGGGGTTATTACGGGTAAAGTTGCTGTCATGTGATCGATAGGTCACAAGTTCAATGTTTGGAAACAACCTCTTATAGAAATGCAAGGTAAATTTGCATATATAGACTCTTGTGGTCGGGCCCTTCCTCGCACATGTGCATAGCGAGAGCTCTGAGGACTCCGAATGTGAGGGCTTTTGTCAAGTGTTTAGGGATTTTAATTTGTGATAAGGAAGATTAGGATTGTGAAAATGGAGTTTGAGATACTTGTGAATTCTCCATTGATAAGCATCCAATGGTTCTTGCTTTAGTCCTTTGAGCTTGTATCTACTTGTGTTATGATGTATATGTAGATTGTGTGTATATATTGAGTGTGTGTAATTTGAGTCATGCTTGCTCAGAAAAATTGTATCTTTACTTTGATTTGCTATGGGATTACGAAATGTTGAAATTTGTTAGGTAATTCTTCCCCAGAACTTACATTTTGGCTTCAAGAATCACATTCATCTGAGCTCAACATTATTATTATAACTTTTTTTTTTAAAAAAAAGATTGGTGTTGGGAGAAGGGAAAATGGGGGAGGGGATTGCAAGGTGGGGAATTAGGTCCTTACCAACAAAGTGAAAGTTCAGGTAGTCAACCAACTGAGCTACTAGGATTCTCCATCTGAGCTCTGCATCAATAACCTCCATTGTTGGTTACTCACATAGGCTTCGTAAATGATAAAAAAGAGCTCTTGAAAATGTTAGTTTAGTGTTACAAATTGATAGTCTTCTCTCTTGCCTTTTAGTTAACAACTTGGTCTTTAACTCTTGCTCAACCAAACCAATCAAAAACGTGATCTCAATAATCTTTGTTTAGTAATTTACTATTTTAGTATTCTGTGTTCTTAATGAAAAAGTGATTCTATACCCAATAATTGTATCTTTACTTTGATTTGCCGTGGGATTATTGTGGGACTTCTTGAAAAGCATCCATTGAAGAGTGAGATTGTTTTGAGGATTTCTGCTGCGATTGCTTTTTTAATGGTTTGGGAATTTGGTGGGCTTTTGTGATAAGATTGGGATTCAGTAAAGGTGGGTTTTGAGACACTTGTAAAGTTCTCCATTGATAAGCGTCCAAAGGCTCTTTAATCCCTTGAAATTGTACCTACTTGCGTTTATGATGCATACTTGTGTGCATATATAGAGTGTGCGTTATTTGAATTATGCTTGTTGGAAAAAATTGAATCTTTATGGTAAAGGTTACAGTTTTTCTAGTGAACCTTTCCTGGAACTTGCATTTTGGCTTCAAGAATCAAATTCAGTTTGATTTCAGCATCAAGATCTTATTTGTTGGCGTTCTTTGTTTCATGAGCTATTTTGACTCATATTGAGTTCAGAAATGATAAAGAAGAAGAGTTTTTGCGATGTAAATTTAGTCTTCCTAATTGATATTCTTCTCTTTTGCCATTCTCTTACCACTTTGTACCAGTTCCTGCCCAACTGATTTAAAATGTGATCTCTAGTGTTTGTGTAGTGATTTACTATTTTAAGCCTTTAAAGTGTTTATTGCTCTTTAGAAAAATATAACTCTATCCCCAAATTATGTTCTAACTTAAGTTGGGCATTGCAAACTTTTAAAATTGGAAGTAATCTGTGCATTAGATATTGTTGACCTACTTAACTAATGATGCTGCAATGATCTGTAATTTATTTGGTTGAGTGACTTTTCTTTGTAACCCTGCTTGCATATGTCTATATAAGCAGTTCATTTGATAACCTTTTGCCTGAATAGTGATATTTATGTACAGGGTGTTAGTACATTAAGGAACTGTGTACGAGAGACTGATGGTTTTGAATGGATTCATTGTCCCATAAAATAGAGAAATAGTTGATAGGGTCCTGATCTGATGTTACTTGTCTGATTTCTTTCAGGTGAGGAAATGTGCTCAAGATTGTATTGTGACTGTTTTCAAGTCATTTGGTTCATCTTCTGTGGCTAAGAAGGCTGGTGAAAGAATTTACTGCTTGATAAAAGGTAACATTGCATTGGCAATGAAACTAAGTGCTCCAGAAGAAGTAAGTGGGTCTAAAGATGAGCATCAAGAAGTGCTTCACTCCCTGAATATCCTGAAGCCTATCATCCCATACCTTAGAGTCAAAATTAAGGAGAAGGTACTTGCTCAACTAGTGGAGCTTATGAGGTCTCAGAGCTCAGCATTCACAAGACATATTTTGGATAATATTAAGGCAATATTAGATGCGTCAAAGGTTAAAATCATTCTTCTAGAAGCTGATATTATTATGAAAGCTCTTAACTCATACATGTTGTCCACGGAGACCCCTGCTGACAATGTATTGTTTGCCGCAACTTTAGCAAAAGGCATCATTGACAAGCTCCATGATGGCGGAATGAGTGTTTGGCTTACCTATTTTCCTTTGATTGTTGGCTCCATATCAGGTAAAACTATGTTGATCGATTGTACCATTGCTATTGACTTTTCATGATTTATGATTAAAGGATTTGGCCCTACTGGATGGACCTGCTGTTTGTTCAGCATGCAGTCTTGTTATCTTATTTCATTTCTCACTTGACTAAAGCATGTGGCTTTTCATTTGGTCTACTCTACAGAAAATTTAGCCATCAATCATTTTTCTGCTTTTGGCAGTCTTGAAATCTTATGATTTTGGTAAAATTGATGATGAGTCATGAATCAATAGAAGGCCATCTAGGAGCATACATTTCTGGATCTTGCTTGAGCTTTTATCTATTAGATGACATATGTGTCTATGATAGCTATACTATTGATAGGATACCTCTATAAGACTATGACCATGACTTAACCTAGATATTTTTACTACTAGGTACAGCATTCCACTGCCAATATATGTGGGTTCATTGCATTTTCCTATCATTCAATAAATGATAAAATTAGCGCATACCCTACTTTTACATAGTTGAGTCAATTAGAAATAGATGTTCTTTGTTATTTAGAGGACATAAAGATGAGGTCAGTGGGTTTCCAGTTGAATAAGCCTTGCAGTGTTACTCTCTTTGGAAGACAGGTTAATCTGTACGTAACAGGTAAGAAATATACCTTTTTAGTTTCTGAGTGGTTCTCAAATAGTTAACATAGTGAGACTGATTGATGTCTCTACTTGGTGGATAAATTTCGGAGAGCCAAGTTGATGTTTACCATGAATCTGGTAATGTTCTCCTGAATATAGTTTCCTTAGATCTTGTAACAGCCTATGGATCACTGGCTGTTTAACTTAAAAAGGTTCGTTGTAAAAATGCCTTGGGAAAATTCCACATTGGAATGGACGGGGAAAGATTAGGGGGTCACAGGGTGAGTTCAGGATTCAACTGTCGAGTTGCCTTTTGAGTTTAAGTCAAAGAGACAAAATTGTGAGGTCTGAAAGCCTTGAGGTTGACTTATGGACAGTTCTCGGAAGGAATTTAAATGTCTGGGAGCTGGCAGATATAGAAGTTTTTCACAACACAATGGCAGATTTTACCAACATCAACGAAGAGGAAGATAGGGTTTTTGGCAAGTTGTTAACAAAGAATTTTTCAGTGTCAAAGCTGCTTACAGCAGCCTCAACCATCCTACAAGCAACTCGAAGCTTTGGCCTTGGAAGATGATCTGGAAAACAAGAATCCCTTACAAGGTGAATTGTTTCATATAGTTGCTGGCAAGGGAGGTGATTTTGACACAGGAAAACCTGAAAAAGAGGAAGTTTCAGATGGGTTCAAGGTGTTATATGTGTAAGGAACAGCTCGAGACAGTCAATCATCTCTTTTTGCATTGCAGATGGGCAGAACAACTATGGAGAATTTTCAGCAGCCTCAGGCAAATCAATTGGGTAAAACCTAAAGATATTGAACAATTACTCAGTTGTTAGATTAATGTGGGAAATGCTTCAACAAAGGAGGAGAGATGGAAGATTATCCCAGCTTGCATATGGTGGACCATTTGGAAAGAAAGGAATCAGAGATGTTTTGATGGCAAAAAACGCAACATCCAGACTTTTAAAATGAATTATCTAGCTCTTTATTACTTTTGGTGTAAACAGGAAATCTTAGGACAGGCAGAAGATCTTTTTGATGCAATCGATTATCTGTGACAAAAAACTCAGATATAATATTATCTGATGTAATATTTGCCAAGGGGACTACATTTTAGTAGTATACCTGTGGATATATATAATAGAAAAGTTACCTTTTTCAAAAAAAAAAAAGCCTTGAGGTGGCCTAAACGGGCAGGGCTAAAGTGGACAGTACCTTTGACAGTTAGACATTGGCTATTACAGTTCTTTGTTTCTACAATTTAACAACTTATTTTTTGTTATTATGTGATGCCGGTGGCTGATGCTGACATTCTCAATGTTTCTTCAGGTCTTCTTACACGTCCAGAAAATATTGCTTTACCAGCTTCAAATATTTTGAAAGAAATGATCAATGTTCATATTGATGGGAAAAAGTTTTTGACCGGTAAAAAGCAGGCAGTGGATGTTGAGGCTCTCAATGGTTCTGAATTTGAAGCAGTGAAAGCTATTTGTTTAGTCTTTGAAGATGTGCTTCGCAGCTCTTCTGGATACCCAAATGACCATATATTGGCAATCCTGTCTGTTATGTTCCTTAAATTGGGTAGGTAGACATTGACAACCCAAGATGGAGCTTCCAGTAACCACTACTATCCTTGTAAAGTCTTGTGGTCTTATCTAAGAACTAACATCTATGATGAAATATTCGCTCATGTAGACAGTAGAAGAGGTCTACATAAACTTTTGATAATTTTGAATCAACTAAGTGTTTAGGCAAAAATCAGCAAATTTTACAGGCATATATCATCCTCACCTGCCATTTCAGGGATGTGTGACTTCTGCTTCACTTATAATATTCCGCTTCAGAAATAGCGGAAAACGAGAAGTCCTCTCATGTGCTGTTCATTTTGCATGTTCTTTTTTCCTTAGGGTGTATCTTGTATGACACATAAAATGTTCTCATCAAAGGCAGGTGAATTTTTTGTGTTGTATTTTATTGGTTGGTTGGAGGAGACCTTGGCCGCCAGTTAATCTAGAAGCCTGATGGTGTTCAAAAGAAACTTTGAAGGGATGATGTTTGATAATTTATTTTCTTAGAAAAGAACAAAACTTTTATGTTAATAGTGGAAAGGCAGAGACTAAAACAACTAACAAGAGTTTATAGCTTAATGTGGAGTGTTGTCCTCAACCTCAGCAGTACAAAAGTTAGGAGGATAGCTTTGTGTCAAAAGATATCTTTTGAAGCTGTATAGAGAAATTTTGTCAGGTTACTTTATGGACAATGGAAACTGTTAAATTTCCCACATCCGTGGAGGAAGTTGGTTGTTGTTTGCTTATGGTCTTGGATGATTCTCACCTCCTGAGCTGGCCTTTGGAGAAGAGTTAGGTCCATGATCTATTTCTTATTGGAAACAGTGGCTTTGCATATACCCCTAGACCATTTATGTATGAGCAAATATCAGTTGATAGGTTGTTCTATCGATTTTCTCTTTCACAGCTGTTTGGTTCTTACTGTATTGCATCTCTGTCTCTAGGTTCGGTCTTGGACTTCTGTGCAAAGGGTATAATACTTAAACTTGCTGATTTTATGATTGTTGCTTCTGGAGATGCTGCTTATGATACAAAAAATGTAAGTCCTACAAAAAGGCCTTTGTTTGTGTTACAAGAAGCTCATTGGTTCACTTTCTTTATTGGAATGTTCTTTATTTATTTTTGGTTGTTTAACATGGCTGGAGCCTGGAAGAGAAGTAGATGATATATGCTTACTCCTGCTCTATAAATCTTTGAGTGGTTAAAACTTAATGTGGAAGAGTATCTTACTCTTTCAACCCTTTTTGCCACTACAAGAGCAAATTATTTGATCTTTCTCTTCCTACCCTTCCTTTTTTGCTTGTGTTCCAAGAAATTATATTATGGTTAATTCCATTAGGAGGAGGGGAAGGGTAGAGGAGAGAAGCTCAGCGACGTTCTTCCTTTGGATGAAGTGTCAGTGTTTTGCTTTTGAGTGTTTGATAGTGTTTGGAAGAGCGTAAAATAAATACTTCCTCTTGCTAGTTCAATTTACAGGAGCAAAAACTTGACATGGCAGATAAACTAACTCGTCCACTTTAGTTCCTACAGGAACAAACTAAGCAATAACTCTCTTAAGTCTTGTCACAAAAAACTTTCAATTTAAGAACTTCCAAAAGCCTCACAAAATGGTTCTCGAGTAAAAACATTTTCCTTGTATCTGTCGATGTACTAGCTTTTGCTTTCCTTCTCTTTTCCTAAAGTTTCTGTACATTTTAGTATATTCTAGACCCTTTGATTACTAAGAATGATTTCCTTATCTTTCAAAAAAATAAAAATACAGTTGTTCAGAAATTTATGAACCTAAAACTTTTATAATTACCTTCCCTTCTTTGCTTTCTTTGCAGCTTCAGGAGTGCATGGGATCAGCTGTTATTGCTATGGGACCAGAGAAATTGCTTGCCCTGTTACCCATCTCCCTGAATACGAATGATTACTCTTTGTCAAACAGTTGGTTGATTCCTGTTTTAAATAAATGTGTATGTGGATCATCACTTGGGTTCTTCATGAAGCACGTGGTGCCACTTGCTGTGTCCTTTGAACAAGCATCATCAAAAGGTTGGCATATGTTGATAATTCATTAAGCTTTGATAATGCTTATGGTTGTTTTTGTTGTATCCCAAGTGAAATCCTCATTTACTATGTATTTAGATTCATTTGAACTCTATTACTTCTGGTATTTTGAACACTTGAATTTTGCTCATTTATATAATCTCTTAAATGTGTAGGTCTTTCATGTCAGACTCTTCTAAGAGTACTGCTAAGGTCTGGATAATACATTATTGTTTTATTAATTTTTGTGCTTGTGTGATTTGAATTTAATGGTTTTGATTTGTTATTTGATGAACTCACTCTGTTTAATGTGATTCTCATTTCCTTCTCTTTTAGATACTTTCTTTTGTTCATTCCTTTTCTTCTCATTTTTCAATCCATTCATTGGGGCAACTTGGATAAAATGGAGGCTTGCCTCTAGAGTCTTGTGTGGTAAAAAGATGCTTCCTAAATGAAAAGGTAAATTCTACATAATGGTGGTTAGACCGTCTTTATTGTATGGGGTGGAGCAGCCAGTTAAAACTAACATATTCAGAAGATGTATGTTGCAGGGATGAGGATGTTGAGATGGACGTCTGGGCATATTAGGAGCTGCAAGATTAGGAATGAAGTTCTTCTGTCGAAGGTGGGATTGACATCTATGGTAGATAATCCGCACCTAAAGGGTAGTAGCTGCGTGTTCTGCTTGTCATAAAAAAATTTGTGGTAGACAAGATGAGGGAAGCGAAACTCAAATATTTTGGACTTGTGAAGAAAAGGTGCGCTGATACCTAGTTAGGAGGTGTGAGAGGTTGGTCGTAGGAAGTATGTAGAGGTAGAGGTAGGCCAAAAAAGTATTGGGAAGAAGTGATTAGATAGGACATGGGCGCAACTTCATATTTACCGAGTACGTGATTTTAGATGGGAAAGAGTGGAGGTTGCGTATAAGAATAGAAGGTTAGTAGGGTTAGAGTGTTGTTTTGCCTTGTGAAAGTTTAGGCTTGTTAGTGCATGTCATCGTGCTAGTCGTGTTCTTGTAGTTCTTGCCATTTGTTGTTTATTATGTTTTGATTATCACACAATTTTGTTGTTATTGTTGTCTTCTGTTGTAGACCTTACAATGCTTTTCATATTGATTGTTATGCTTTATTCATTATTTTCTTTCTTGTAGGCCTTACAATGCTTTCAACATTGATTGTTATCCTTTATTCATTATTTTCTTCTTCTATTTTGGTTTGATGCACTTGCGTGGAGGGTCTTTCGAAACAACCTCTCTACCTTCACGAGGTGGTGGTAAGGTTTGCGTATGCTCTACCCTCCTCAGACCCCACTGAGTGAGATTTCATTGGGTTGTTATAAATTGATTTCCTTTGTTCCTATAGTTATGCAGTACTCGTAACTTTCCTTGTAATTGTAGAAGTGCCAGAATTTTAAACTTGTACATCTGATTAGTGTTAAATCTTGTATGTTTGACTCAATGATACTATTTACTCCCACCGTATTTGTTTGTCTTTGTTTGACTTGACATGGAGTTTAAAAGAAGAAAACCTTTGAATCATGTGGTCTTAAATCAAAGACATGTCGAATGTACTAAAATGTTCATTAATCTTGTGGTCTTAAATATGCCACGTAGAAAGTTGGAATTAAAGAATTGTGGAAAAGATAAAAGAGACATCCTTATGGAACGGACTAAAAAGGAAAGTAGGCCAAGTAAATCGAAACGCAGGGAGTAATACTTCACAAATAAACATGATGGTTATAGGTGCAATAGCAACTGTTTCTATGACAAACAAATACCGAAGCATCATTATCTTTAGTCTGATGGGGAAGAGTGGAGACTGGATAACCTCAGTTTCCTGTTTTAGACTGGAGAGTTGAATCCAAAAAGATTCTTTCTCTACACCTGGCATTAAATTGGTTCTTTTTTGTCAGTTAAGAAGTCAGTAATTCGAGAAGAACTGCTGGCTTATGCCCGTGAGTGTTGGGGACTACTACCTGCCTTTTGTCGCTGTCCATCTGATGTTCGCAAGACTTTCCAAGCTTTGACTACACTTTTGATTCCTTTTCTAAAGGACTCCTTTATGCTTGAGAATATTTCTGCAGCTTTGCAGGTTAGTCCAGAGCCTTGAACTATTTATATTGTTTTACTTCAGGTCTTGAATGACCATGCCTTGTTTGGATTTAAGTTATCAACTGTCTCTTTTCTCATAGGAACTGGTGAATAAGAATAAAAGTGTACTTGCATCTGATAACTTATCTGGAGAGTCTATAGTTCACCAAACGGAGAATGAAAATCTTGATTTGGCATTGGAGTTCAAACGCAAATGCTCTTACTCAAAGAATTCTGCTAGCAAAAATATCAAGGCTTTGGCATCTTGCTCTGAGGAATGGCTCCAGTCTTTAATAAATGTTTTCTTTGAGTCATCTCCTGCAAATTATCAGCAGTTCAAGGTATGTATCGTACTTTAGTCTGACACAGACTAATGCTATGCTCTTCTGCTTGTCATATGTTGCTATGAATATTTATATCTGTGTTGTTAGCTGCAAAAATATCTAATGTTGTTCCCAATTAATATATTTTATATACACTTAAGGTTGGTTTAATACATCACAAAAGTGGGAAATATTGTCTAAAACTAATCTCTGCCTTTTCCTTTTGTGTGTATTTTGGATTGTTTAGTTAGAATTAAGCGTATTTGTTATGAGGGAAATCAGAGAATGTGACTTGTTAATTGAAGATGCATCCAAAACTTTAATTTTTGGTGTAAGGTTATTTTGTAAATGATGTAGATGTAGTACTGGACTTCTAGGAATCTTAAAGTTATAAGGGATGCATCTCCAGTCAGCTTTTGTACACTGACACTTCCATCTTGGTGCTGTTGATAGTAACATTTGTCTCGACTTATCAAAAAAAAGAACAAGGAGATAAGAGGAAACCAACCTCTCACGATTCTCTCTGAAAAGCACATAATTATTTTGTCCTCTGTTTTCCTCAATTTTGACCCAGTCCGACCCACTTTGAACATTCCCACAGGTATCATTGAGGCACTATGCAGACTGCTCTGTTAGTTCAGGCAACAGATCAATAGACATTTGATGTGTCATCCTAAGCATGGGTATAAATTAGGCAAAAGGCCATCAGACACCAGCTTTACCTGGTTAATTATGTGTAGATAAGTTGATTTAACCCATAAATTTGAGTAAGTTCTCCAGGTTATGTTCATTATCATTAGTAAGAGGTAAGGCAGTGTTGGTCATGTGATTTGAAGCACCAGAATCAAAATACCAAGGCTTAGAAGCAGAATTTTTGTTACCTGAAATGCCCAAAGCAGAAAAGGCAGAAACTATCATTTGTTGGACCATTTCAGG
>JAOTQR010000079.1:6030388-6040926 GCA_025774065.1 Solanum ossicruentum
AGCTGTATAATGGACAACATATGTACAGCTATGTGCAACTAATTTCTACCAATTCCAACTGAAAAGAATATTGACAAGGGGTTTACTCTGGACTTGTTTGTGGTCGACTTTAGCTTGCTCCTTCTTTACTTGGTTGAGATTACTGACATCTCCTAGGTGGAATTTTGAGAATGCTTTCTGCAATTTTTTCTCTATCTTTTATAAGATTGTGGAACAATATTGCATGGCCTAGATACTTCAGTTGTCTTATTTTTTTGAAAACAAATAATTCTCAGGAGGCAATAGAGTGCTTGGCGTCCATCACTGATTCTTCGGTAACCCAACGGATCTTTACTTCTTCAATGGAGAGAGCTGGGATTACAAATGATATTGGTGAATACAAGAAGCTCGGACTTCATTCAACAGATGACAAAGAAAATAACTCCATTCTTCTTGGGGAAGCAGCCAAGAGGTAACAGCTGTTAAACTCCACTTTTTCTTTAATTTCCATGGATTGTGAGACATCATCCTGCTTGGACTTTGGAGTGGATTTATTCTGATATATACAGTTAACAGGCTTACTGTTTCCTACGTAACTTGTCCCTCTAGAAATTGCTTTCTAATTAATATTAGTTGCTTACTCAGGTAGGTTTTTTAAGGTGAACTTTCTTCTCCTTTAGGTACAATTGACTGTAGTGAGATCTTCAGTGAGTTTGCTTCATTCAAGTGAAAGCATTTGAATTTTGTGGCAGTACTGGATAAATGTTTATTGTCACTTTATATTGACCACCCATAATGGCATATGCTGCATGAACAGTGGCTGTTGACATTATGTCACTTTAAAATGGAACCCTAACCTTTCGCTGCATATTGTTAAAGGTGCATGATCTTGGAGTTGGGATCGTGCTTTGTTGAAGGATCTGGTGAGGATCTCATTGAAGTCCTCTTTGGTATGGCTAAGGATGTTTTGGAGGTAAGTCAGTCTAGAGTGGCTGCAGATAGTGTAATTCTATCACAACCCTACCTCATAATAATGTTAGTTTTATGCTTGTAGACGACTCATGGAGCTGGTCATCATGAAGCATATCACATTCTAAGTAGAATAGTAGAGGTCTGTTGGCTATTGGAATTTTTTCTTTTCTTTTCTTTTTGTGGTATAACTGTCTGATTGACTTGAGCTTATCTTGTTTTGGCAGAAACATTCCTGGTTTTACTCTTCACATGCTGAGCAGTTGATGGATTTGTTGGCTAGGGTGAAGCTTCCGGCTGATCCAAAATTACTTACGAGTCGCTTTGCCTGCTGCAATACATTGTTGATCGATGCATTACAGGTACGTTGTCCACTATGGTCATTCATTCTTCGAACAATTCATTCAACAACTAACACGACTGTGATTCCACATGTTTATTGCAGGGTAATGATGAGGAGAACACACAGGCCTTTCTCATTCTGAATGAGATTATTCTGGCATTAAAAGATGTAAGACCTACATGGTTAAGTTATATAGTTTCCTTATAAAAATTGACCAAGCTAAATAGTCTAGTCAAGCTTTGGTATGAGAAAAGAAGGGTAAAAGTGTTAGCATCAAACTGGTTGTGTTAGCCAACCTGTTCTGTAAGAGGATGTTTGTTGAAATGGTAGACTTTTGACGTAATTGCTTGTCAGAAGTACTATTCCTTCTTTTGTTAATGCACTTAGCTTTCATATCAAATATATCAAAGAAAGTTGCTTTGTAGGCTTGTCACATCAGCTGAATGTGCGGAAGTGCTAAATAGAGAAGTCTTGTACATCATGTAGTTTAGTGATTTTAGCACACTGGAATATGGGATCTAATCACGGACAACTCTTCCTGTCTAAATCTGGAAAAGCCAACCTTGGTAATAACATGAACTTTTAAAGCATTTACCAGCGAAGTTTCTTCTTTGGTTGGATGAAATTATCTCAGTCACTGGTTGGGTTTAAGCATGTTTGTTTGCTTCCCATTTTTGTCCATGACTTCCCTTTGCCGTCTTCTATTTAGCCAAGTTGTCATTTTTACCAGAGTTGAAATTAGAGGCCTTACTGTGGTTGCTGTATATTTTTCATCCTTTCCATGGATTTTCACCTAAATATTCATCACTAATAAGATGTTACTTCTGATAAGCTTATTAACATTTTAATGCAGTCCACAGAAGCAGGTAGAAAGACAGCATATGATGTCCTTATTGGCGTGTGTTCTATCTTGAGAGACTCTTCATCTGCTAAGTCGAACAAATCTTATAAGAAGTTTGTTGATATGGTTAGTAAATAAATGTCTTTGCAACTGTTATGTTCTTGCATTTGTATGCTTAGTTGTTTACTGGCATCAAATATTGGTGTCATTAGAAATTCTTGGAAGTAGTTGTCTCGACCGTATGCTTTGGTGAAAATACAAGAGATGTATAGGGCAATAGACACCCTATATGTTCTATTTCAACAAGTGAAACCTCTTTAATGATGAGCAAACTGTAAATTTGTTTTGGTCTACATGATGTCAGAGATGGAAAAACATTGTAACTGTGCTGAATTCTGTTGCTCTGGTTAGTTGATCTCCTTGCTGCATTCTTTTGTTGTTGAGTAAATTTTTTCTTTTTGGTGCATTGGCTTAAGGGATCGTGTTAAAAATGGATGCATGGGAAGTCTTCTTAGTATTTTGCGCTTCTGAACTGCCATCTGGTCATTATTGGCAAATTTTAAATGTATGATTTGCTTTATGTTGGTCACTGCTTGAGCCTGCCTTACTATGTACAGACTACAGCGCAGTGCTACTTCATTTTCTTTAAGTTTCTGCTCTATATTCCTCTAGACTATTGATGGTATCATTTCCCTTTCACATCATATCGACATCAATGATACGTGTGGAGAGACATTTTTGCTTGAGCGGAATGGTTTGTCTAATTTTTCCATGTTCATTTCCGGGGGCATAATGTGTGGTCTAAATAATTCACATTATTGTGTCTGCCTATAATTTCTTTAATTTATGTTTCTGAGGTTTAAAAGATACTGAAATATGCAGATTATAGCTTACCTTTCTGGTTCATCATCTCATATAAAAAGTGGAGCAGTCTCTGCACTTTCTGTGCTGGTTTATAGTGATGCCAATATCTGTCTCTCAGTTCCTGATCTGGTCCCTTCCGTTCTGACTCTGCTGCAGAGTAAAGATGTTGAAGTTACAAAAGTAAGCATGCCTTATCCACTGTAAGATACTTTTCTATTGTTTGATGCTTATGAGCATGCTCTATTGACTTTTGTAGGCTGTTCTGGGATTTGTTAAAGTATTTGTATCTAGTATTCAAGCAAAGGACCTGCATAATTTGCTCTCAGACATTGTCAATGGAGTGCTACCTTGGTCATCTGTGTCGCGCCATCATTTTAGATCAAAGGTTTGTAACAATCCTTTGATTGGATGTGAAAATAGCTAGGTAGTTATGAAGCACAGATGCATATAATCTTGCTTAAAATATGCTGCTACTTCTGAGTTCTAGCGCAGAATTTTTGCCCCCTGATGTTGATACAATCTGCATTATTGGCAGTATACACAAACCATAATTTGATGCCTATTAATTCTTGTAGTTGCAAAGTTGCCCCACTGATTGAAATACAGCATCTTGTTTTATATCTGTAATTTACTAATTTTGCGTCTTGTAGCAATTTCTTCCTGTCGCCTGAAAAGTATCAAAGAGGTAGAACTTGTTAAGGAACACCCCCTTTGTTGAATTGACATCGTGGTTATGTTGTACTAGAAAATTAATTTGGAAGGTGACCATTATGATGTTCTCACTCATCTGAACAAAGGGGGTTAGCTCTTTTTGCTCTTTTATACTTTGTTCCTCCACAAGATACTTTACTTGCCTGTTTTAGTTCAATATTAGATCATCGTCGAACTTCACTTTCTAATACAATGTTCTTCTGTTTGCATTGTGGGACATGCATGTGAATATGTGTTTATAAGAAACCCATTTTGTGGGATTACGCAGGGTACGTTGTTACTGTTGTTGTAAGTGTTTATTAGAGGAATTGAGCTAAGGGTTAGTTGACATTGTTGTCGGTGTCCCCCTTCTTTCTACTTAAATGATCTTTTTATATGCTTTTGAAAGATGTGTTTTGTCCCTTTTTTTGAAAGTTCAATGGTTCTGTGTCATCTTAAAGGTTACAGTTATCACGGAGATCTTGATGAGGAAGTGTGGAGTTGCTGCCGTTAAGTCGGTTGCAGCTGAGAAGTACAAAAATTTCCTCAAGACAGTCTCAGAGGTATGCTCTCATTTTAGACGTACGGCCAATGCATAATTGTATAGATCTTTTGGCAAGTGCTTTTAGGCCCAGTTGGTACATGAGTTGAAATTAGATCGATTTGAAGTTGAACTTTTGTTTGGACATGCAAGTTGGATTTCTTAAGTTGTATTTTATCTCATAAACATGAAAACCCCATAAGTTGTGAAGACTCAAAAAATTCCTATTTCTTATACAATCAGATCAAATGAGCAAACCATAGTTCATAAACATGATATTGAAATATGCTAAAGATGTTGGACTGATAAATCATATATGTCCATGTTCCTTTTATAAATAAATGTTTACGATTACGTACTTTCAAATACGCATAACTTTGTAAAGATCCACCAGTCAACATTATTCGCAACTGACTATTCTTTAATATAATCCACTCACATGGTATAGACAAATTTCTTCACGCTGAATATGAGTTTTCTTTTGCAAAATTTGAAATGATTTTTTTACAAAATATAAACTTATATTTCAAGTTTTATATTTAAAAAAATTTGGGATCACAATTTGGAAGCGCAGATCCTGCTTTTTTCGAGAACTTGGAACTTGAAATCATGACCTCAAATCGCATGTCCAAACGCCTGCTTGGTTTTTGGTGAGACAGACGAGTATGGTTGCAAATGAAAGTATAGTGTCTGAACTATGATATCAAGTGTTCCTTTCATTCTATTGAGATGCCATGTTATGGTCTGATTGTTTCTGGCTTCTGTTTGCTGTTTTTTTTTCTACAGAATCGCCATGGCAAGTCAAGCTCTAGAGAAGATGGTAGCGCTGAGAGAGAATCAACTCCTTCGGATTCAAGGTTAGGTCGTTGTGCTCATCTTATAGGATCTTTTGCTTCTTTCACATGTTTCGCGGAGAAGAAACTTGATTTAAACTATATATATCTTCTTATAGGCAGCATAAACAGAAGGATAGAGACTCTAGTAATTCTCTCAAGGAAAAAGATTCCAGGGGACCTCAAAAAAGAAAGAAGAGAAAGGAGGATGAAAAAGATTCATCTAATTTTGCCAAGGAACGTGTCATCGGAGGTAAAACAAGGAAAACCGAGATGAAAAGGAAGAACAACACTACCGATGAACCTTATAAGAAGCTGGTTAAAAGAAAGAGAGAATTTGGTCCTCGGAAACAGGAAGGTGATAAAGCACCACCACAGAAGAGAGATACCGGAGGCAAATTGAAGAGGGGGGGTTTCCCGGGGAAGGGAAAGATAGATAGGCAAAAAAGGCCAGCTGATGGTGTACGAGGTTCAGGTGCTAATAGACGACAGAAAACTAACAAAAACAGCTAACAAACATACTGATCTTGAGACAGAAACAGTTTGCAAGATCCCTCGGATAGAGAATGGAAGAACAATCTCTTATATTGAAGCAGATTGAACCGATCCATGCTTCTGCTTCTGAGATGGACTTTTGGCATCACAACGGTTGCTGCTACTGGAAGATATCAACGACGCGCCAGTGCACAAATCATACTACATATGGTGCAATTTGCTCTGAGAACTGTCAATCAAGTTTTTGCTGTATTTTGTCACAGTCTAGTTTCAATTTTGTATTTGATTATGGATGGAGTATCTTTTTAGGTAGTTTTAGACTACTTTGTAAGATGACAAATCTTATATGCACTTGTATCTCCCACTTGTAGTTTGGGAACATAATGCAACAACAAACATACCCAGTACAATCTCATAAGTGGGGTTTAGGGAGGATAGAGTGTACGCAAATTTTACCACTACCTCATAGAAGTAGAGAGTTGGATCCTCATCTCAAAACCATAATGCCTGTTGATACAAGTACATGATATAAATCTGTTTGATTTTGTCTAGAAATGATATTGAATGGGGTGAGACATTTTTTTTGGAAAAATATGTATGTTCTTGGACTTATGCAATCTTTGTGTTAACATTACTTCATGCAACTTAATCGTAATCCTATTTAAACACTACTAACATTGTTAAAAAACAACCTTTCTACCCAACAAAAACATAAGAGTAAGACATACATTGATGCTACTTAACACTAGTTCCTGCTTTTAACGAGACTTTCTTAGCATTAACACTACTTAATCTTATTGAGTGGTATTTATTTCCACTTAAAATTTTGAATGATACATAGTATTCGATCTATTTATGTTTGACTTAACGTATCTTTAAAAAGTAGTATGAATATTATACTAATATTATTATATTACTCCTGATTATTATACGTCATCAAAATATTAGAAAAATTAAGTAGTAAATTATCTTTTGATTTTTCGAACATCTATTTTAATAATAATAATAATGTATAGGTAGAAGTGGATAGAGAAAATACTACTTAATGCTATCTAACAAATTACTTACATTGAAACTCGATCAAACTTGATGAGTAAAAATTGACATCTATGCTTAATAATAATAATAACGAATAAGTAAAAGTGCATTGAAACTCGATTAAATTCGACTTTACACTTTACACTATTCATCTCTAGAAGGATGATCCTTCATGGTTCGAATCCGAGATGTTTAGTTACGAAATTTTAAATATTTTAATATAAATACTATTTGGAGACACAAAATAGTGAAAAATTGATAGTTTATCCTCAAAACAGAGCCCCCCCCCCCCCTCCCCCCAAAACCTCAAGATTTCTTCCATGGCTACCATACAAAACTCCCATATCTCCAAACTCCCACAACACCCAACTCCCAAACTCAAAACCCATTTCAGAAAATGCATTACAGTCTCCCAAAACCAGCAAAAACCCAAGAAAGAGAAGAAAGCTGCTTTTGAGGAGAAGAAGAAAGCTTCTGTTGACTATGACAAAGGGATACACACAGTAACCGTGAGAATTGATGGATTCCGGAAATCTGATTTGCCTAAACACCAACGTTTACGAGTTGAAAGGGATAGGTTTCAGAAAGATTGGGGTGTTTCTGAAGTGGTGGAGAAGATTATGATGATTAATCATTGGGATGATATTGAAGGTGTTTTGAATTGTTGGGCTGGACGTTTTGCAAGAAAGAACTTTCCCATTCTTATAAAGGTCACTTTTTTACCAAAATAGTTTTTTTTTTTGGTGTTTTTGAAGGTTGGTACGAAATGAGCTTGAATGCATGAAATGGGGATTCATATAGTCGACTCCAACTTGTTTGGGACTGAGGCGTAGTTGTTATTGTTGTAGAAGAGTAATTATTTAGTAGGAATAAATGGTTATGATTAGAATGGAATGGGAAGTGGATATGAAGGATTCATATAACTGTAATCGATTCTTATAAAGGTGATTTTTGTACTAAAAGAAAGCTTTTTTATGAAATGAGCTTCAATACGTGAAATGGGAATTCATATAGTGGACTCGGACTTGCTTGGGACTGAGGCATAGTTGTTATTGTTTTAGCAGAGTAATTATTTAGTAAGAATAACAACAACAACAACATACCCATTATAATCCACAAGTGGGGTCTGGAAAGGGTGTAGTTGTTATTGTTTTAGCAGAGTAATTATTTAGTAAGAATAACAACAACAACAACATACCCATTATAATCCACAAGTGGGGTCTGGAAAGGGTGTAGTTATTGTTTTAGCAGAGTAATTATTTAGTAAGAATAACAACAACAACATACCCATTATAATCCACAAGTGGGGTCTGGAAAGGGTGTAATGTACGCAGACCTTACCGCTACCCACATAGAGGTAGAGAGACTGTTTCTTGTAAACCTTTATCTCAAAACCCAAAGCAGAGAAAATTATTTAGTAAGAATAAATGGGTATTATTAGAATGCAATGGCAAATGGATATTAAGGATTCATGTTACTGTAATTGATTCTCCTAAAGGTGATTTTTGTACTAAAAGAAAACTTATTTATGAAATGAGTTTCAATACATGAAATGGGAATCCATATAGTGGACTCGGACTTGTTTGGGACTCAGGTGTAGTTGTTGTTTTAGAAGAGCAACTATTTAGTAGGAATAAATGGGTATGATTAGAATGGACTGGGAAATGGATATTAAGGATTCATATAACCGTAAGTGATTCTCCTAAAGGTGATTTTTGTACTAAAAGAAAACTTTTTTATGAAATGAGCTTCAATACATGAAATGGGAATTCATATAGTGGACTCAGACTTGTTTGGGACTAAGGTGTAGTTGTTGTTGTTTTAGAAGAACAACTATTTAGTAGAAATAAATGGGTATGATTAGAATGGAATGGGAAATGGATATTAAGGATTCATATAACTGTAAGTGATTCTCCTAAAGGTGATTTTCGTACTAAAAGAAAACTTTTTCTTTGGGTGTTCTAAAGATTGATATGAAATGCGGATTCATATAGTCAGCTCCAACTTGTTTGGGATTGAGGTGTAGTAGTTGTTGTTGTTGGGTGTTTTGAAAGATCAATTATTTAGTAGGAATAAATGGGTATTGATTAGAATGTGATGTGGAATGGATAACGAGGATTACTGACCCTGATGTGTTTTAGATATGTTTTAATGTAATTGATTCTTACAAGGGTGAATTTTTTACTAAAAGAGAACTTTTTTGGGTGTTTTAAAAGATTGATATGAAATGAGCCTGAATGCACGAAATGACGATTTATGTAGTGGACTCTCGACATAGTTGTTGTTGTTGTTTGAAAAGATAAATTATTTATGAGGAATAAATGGGTATGATTAGAATGGAATGGAAATAGATATAAAGGATGATGTTTTAATGTAGTTAATTCCCAAAAGCCTTAATTTTTCTTTGAAAAATGTCATCTAGCTATATGTATGTTTTCAGGTTGGTATTGTTTATTTAGGGGTGGAGGCATAGGGTGTGCATGGGAGTTCAATTGGCTTAGTGTGTGCTTCAGTATCGTCATTAAGGCTCTAAGAATCCTAAAGATGTGACAATAAAAAATTGATGTTTCACTTAATAGTAATTTTTCTTTTCAATTTCTTTGTTCATATAATTTTTTTCATGCTGCTTCTATCTATTAGTCTTGGAGTAAATTTTTTCTCTATTTGTGCTTTTTTCTATTAAAGCCCACACTTTATTTGTGTTTTGTGCTTAAAGCTCCAATGGACCTTTTTAGCTTTTCTGCTTTTGATATTACTGGAATGGAATGTGAAATGGATATAAAGGATTAGACTGTTGAACTTCCTTCTAAGGAATCCCCTTGGCATAAGACCTTTTTTTTTTTTGAATAACCTTATTTGAGTTTCTAGCTCTGCTACTATGTTTATGCACCAGCTATAGTGTTCAACTACTCCTTTGGACTAGCATACTGAAAGAGCATTTACTAGGAATACATGTGTATGATTGGAATGGGAAACACATATAAAGGATCCATATAACTGACACGATTCATTTTAGACATTGTTTAAGCGAATCATGAAATTTCATGTAATTGATTCTTAAAAAACTGTCTTTTTTCTTTGAAAAATGTCACCTTGCTATATGTAAGTTTCAGGGTGATGTTGCTTTTTGGCAGCTATAGTGTTGTGTTGGTACCGTTTGGAAAGACTACTCCTTTGTACAAGCATACTGAAAGAGTAGGCTCATTGAAAGTTCAATAATTTCTTTGTTATATTGTGATGTAGGAAATAACTCAATCGGGTTCAATTGAACATAGCATCCATGTTTTCAATTGGATGAAAAATCAGAAGAATTATTGTGCAAGAAGTGATATCTACAACATGATGATCAGGTTACATGCTAGATATAATCAGGTTGATCAGGCACGTGGCTTGTTTTTTGAGATGCAAAAGTGGAGGTACTCTTATTCCTTTCAACTTTCAACAATTTTTTCTTTGTTTCATTGGCAATCCAAATTGACATGATGAAGACTGCCATAATTAATGTAAATGAAGATTTCCTGCAAATTTGCGTTAATGCTATGGTTAAGAAATGTTGCAACTCCATAACAAGAAGCCAGGGTACAAACTATATTGTGACAGCTGTTATAATTTAGTTGTTCATGGTACCATATGATTTTCCCCAAACAATGAATTACTCTCTTTCTTTTTTGTAAGTTCTTTTTTCCTGATATTTGTTGAATTCAAGTTCTCTTTCATATCTAGTATCTTTTGCTTTTGGGGCCTGGTATTTTGAGTTGAGTCAAAACACAGTGTGGATCGAGGTTCCAATTTATTAGTGGAATATGGTTTGAGCCATGGGTAGCACAAGCATCCAAAAATTTTTATGGAATCATAATTAGGCACAGTCTGAAATAGGATTTCAAAAGGTGATTTATTTTGTAGATTTGGTGTAGTCATCCTATTGATCAAATAAACAACTTGTTG
>JAOTQR010000079.1:6055103-6065913 GCA_025774065.1 Solanum ossicruentum
CTAACCTCCACCCCAACCCCCTAACCCCCCCCCCATTCTCTTCTTTGTTTTTTCTGTTCACTGACTGAAGAAAAAGGAGCTAATTGAAGTTGGGTTTTGCTCAGTTTTCTGTTTAAATTCTTGAAATTGGAAAAAGGGGTTTAACAGAATCATGGAAAAGAAGAAGGTGAAAGAAAAAGAAGCTATGAGGAATTCAAGAAGACAGCTCAAAGCTATGCTTAGAAAGAATTGGCTTCTCAAAATTAGACATCCTTTTGTTACCTGTGCTGAGGTTAGCTCATGCAAAAAAACTCAATTTTTATTCTGATCAAGGAAAAAGAATCATTTTTTCTGTTGTGGGGTTTGCTTGAATTATCATATATTTTTTTCATGGACTATTTGTTGCCTAAAGTTCATATTTTTATCCAAGACTCTATTTTTGGTGATCATGTCTTGATGTTAATTCCGAAAACAGCCTCTCTATCTCTGTGAAGTAAGTGGTAAGGTCTCATCCCCAGACCCCACTGTGTTGTATGACTTGTTGGTAATTACTTATTTTCTCTCTATGATTGAGTGAGGAGATAATAGTTGTTTTATTTGGTGATCATCTTCTCAAGGAGTTGTTATAATCCTGGGAACGAAGAATCAATTTTTCTACCGTGGGGTTTGCTTGAATTTTGGTATATTTGTATCATGGGTTGTTTATTTCCTAAAATTCATATCTTTATCCAAGATTCTATTATGGTGTTCATGTTTTGTTGTTAATTACTTATTATGGAGTGAGGAGATTATAGTTCCTTTATTTGGTGGTCATCCTATCAGGAATTGTTATAATCCTGGAAAATGGTAATCTTCACTGGAAAAAAAGGATTTGTTTTGATGAAGGAAAAAAATTGAGTTTTCTTTTTTCGGGTCTTTCTTGAATTTGGGAAGTTTTTTGTCATGGATCGTTTGTTGACTAAAGTTCATATCTTTATCCAAGATTACATTTTTGGTGTTGATGCCTTCTTATTAATTAATCATTTTCATTCTATGATGGAATGAGGAGATTGTAGTATGCTTTATCTGATGATTATTTTCTTAGGAGTTCTTATAATCCTGGAAAATGATACCGTTCCCAAAAATTCAAAAACATTGGGCCAGGTAGTTGACTTCTCAGTTATTCTTTTTGCGGGTGTGTGTGGGGTGAGGGAGTGGGCGGGAGGTGATGCTGGAGTAAAGGGAAGGGATGTTCTGCTAAGGATCAAATATGCCTCTAGGAAAAAGATGTAACAGGGAAGCTTTAACAGATAGTTAACACTGAATCCTTTAAGTCTGATTAGCTCCATTAGTTCTTGTGTTCCTCATTAGCTGTTGTCTCTTATACATACAAATATTTGGAAGCATTGCAAAAAGAACAAGTCTCATGGGCGACCAGAGTTCAAATGACAACAGAGACTAAAATAGCTGGTGTATTCGTCCCATCTTGTTAAGCTTTGGTAAACAGAGTTATCCGCTACTTGTTACACCCGTTTTCCCTCCTCCCCCAAAAGAAAAAGAATGTCACATGTCGTCCTCTCTTTTTATGATCTACCACATGTTACTGGGCAACTATCTTAAAAGTTAAAATACAGAAGTACATGTCACAGCTGTGTGGGATTTTACTTACAGTCGTGCTACTATGAAGACAATCAATGTTTGCCATTAAAATTTTAGTACCAATAAGAAAACCTTAACCTTGACAGTGGATAAATGAAATTCAATATAAATGGTTCCTGAGAATCAGTACTGGACCATTAGAAAGCATTGCATTATGTAACTATTAAGTTGATTCAAAATCTGATAAGTAGGAGATAAGAAAAAACATGAACTTCAGACTTATGTTTTTGGCTTCTACTTTATATTGGGGATGCAGATCTAAACAATTTTGGGATCGGGGTATTGCTGTAGAATCTGTTTCTTTCCCCCTTTTATGATTATCCCTTCTTTGGTTACTTGAAAGTCTTACTCTTTTAGCAACTGTTACTGCTTAACTGTTTAAGTAATCTGTAATACTTTTCTTATTTTTTAATGTTTAAAATACATTAAAATTGCAAGAATGTGCGGTGAATCTGATTACAATGATGACTTAGTTCCAAACAAGTTAGGATCAGCTATAACTTTCTTGGGACTGTGGCGTAATTGTTGTTTTTGTAATCAAATTCTCTTAAATTTTATGTTCCGTTTTCTGTCCGCAGTGGGTTCTTGAGATGTCATAGCTTTCTTTGAGAGAAGAGGGTCTAAGATTTCTTTGTAAAATACATCTTTTTAATTACAGATTTTACTCCCAACTCTCGTAATGCTGTTGTTGATTGCTGTGAGGAGTAAATCTGATATCCGCATACACCCAGCTCAGCCGTATGTTTTCCTCAACTTACTTTTAACTACTCAGAATAGATTTATGTTCATTAGCATTTTTCTCTTTGTTTGCATAGTACTTGTGTCTTTTGGAAAAGCATGAAGCTCTTTTTCCCTTCGCTATAGGTTAAGTGAATCAACGTGATTTATTTTCTATTTGTTGCATTTTCCAAGTGCCTATATAAACATAGTGAGAGATTGAAGAGTGGCAGAAATATATTTCTAGTTGCTGCCACTGTCTTCTGTTTCGTCCAAGCTGGTCCATTGATAATTAATGTTTATTAACCATATCCTTCTTAACAGAGTTTCACATTATCAGTTGATTCCCTGCAATGTCAGGATTCTTCTCTCTGAAATAGGTAAATACTAAATATGCAGGTATATTCGGAAAGGGTCAGGAATGTTTGTGGAAGTTGGAAAAAGTGATACTTCTCCCCCTTTTAACCAAGTTCTGGAGCTACTATTGGCGAAGGATGAGTATTTGGCATTTGCACCTAATACAGCTGAGACAAGGATGATGATCAGCATTTTGTCTCTAAAATTTCCTGTACTGAGGGTAAATTCTGTGATTTACCTCTTACTGATATTTCATCAATTCAGTTTCCTTGAAGGGTGTGTTCGGAATGATGGAAAATGGTTTTCATGGATTTTTTTGAAAATGTTTTTAAGGAAAATAAGTGGGTTCCTTACTTATTTTCTTGTGTTCAGTATGCAAACAAACAACATTTTCCTAAAAGCATATGTATATAATCTAGAAAATAGTATGGGCAGTGAAGATAGAGGCCAGGGGTGTGGGATGGTGGGAAAGGGCACTCACGGGGGTCGGGTTGAAGTTGAGGTGTTGGAAGGTAGGGAGGATACTCTCAATATGGAATGCCACTTGTATAACGTGTTTTTCATACTTCCATTAGGGAAGTCATTGTCCTCAATTTTAAAAGAACTTATTTTCCTAGAGACGATGATCTCCAAAAATTCTAAAATAAGGTCTAATTTTTCTCTTTTGACGAAGTATTAAAATGATGGTACTGATAACTTGTCAATCGACATGTCTGTAATGTGGGAAAGGGCATAATAACTTCCAAATGGTGTTCATTCTTTTTTTATATTTTGTGTTCTGGTGTAGAAGTGTTTCACACCGAGTCCACTGGCTCTTGGGGATATCTCAGTTGTAAAAAGAACGTGTTCCTTTGTAAGTCAATGGTTTCAATGCCTAGCTTTCCAGAGAATTTCCATATATAATATACTTTACCATTATTGTGGAATCTTACCCTGGTCAATTTCATTGATCTATTTCGGCTGGTGGGCACAAGGTTATTTTTATTTGCTACTGTGAAGGGCACCGTTACAATGATTAATGCACTTGTAACTAAGAGTGACAGATATCTGCTAGACAAGGAAAAAAACTGGTACTGATCAACATTTTGTAAATACAAGCATGTTATGATTAACTCAACTAGTCTGGCTGTCTCTTAGTTTGATGAATGTCTTCTAGATTTTGTTTCAGTTGATGCTTAGGATTTATTCTTTTGCAGCTAGTTACCAAAGTTTATGAAGATGAAGCAGAACTTGAATCATATCTACGTTCAGATCTCTACGCGGTGTATGACCAAAATAAGTGAGTTATATTTTCGCCTTTATTTTGGTATATCCTATCTATGAGGATATGGCTTGGAAGTTGGTTGTGATTATTGTTTTTAATAAGGCTAGATAATTTTATTACTGTTTTGGAAAGCTCCCTTATACCAGCAGTACACAAAAAGAAGTTGGGAAACCTACATCAAAGTATTTCTCTTTACAAAAAATCCCAATCTTAGATTTCGTGGGTTCCCCGAAAAGAAATTAGAAACAAGGCTATTCCTTAAATGTACAAAGTCATTTTGTTATAACCATGGTGTTCAAGCCGGTTTGCTCTCACCTTGACTAATTCCACGGGGTACCTGCTATGGCTCACCTGCATCTACTGGATAAGTGTGTACACCTATATTGGATAGCTCTGTCTACCAAGGTTTGATATAGTAAGAAAGAACCTAGTGTTTTTGCCTCCGCCAGGATTTGAAGCCAAAACCACATGGTTTGCGATCTACTTCTTTGACTAGTGGGCCACACCTTGGGTGCAAAGTCATTTTAAGTTCCTTCTAACACTCTCCAATATCTCCTTCCATACTACCCACATAAGGGATAAAGGGGCAAACTCCCGTGGCCATAGTTAGAGGTGGACCTACGTAGGTGCCAAGGGGTTCATCCGAACAAACTTCTATTAGCTTCGGATCTTGAGTCAAATTGATCGTGTCATGTGCAACGTCCATCAATGATGGTTCATTAATATCCATTGATTTAGAGTCCTTCTCCCCCTCGACAAAAGAATGCACTGTATATATAAGGTAGATTTCCTATTTCTGTACATATAGTAATTTTGAACCACGGAAAACAAAGAGGAGAGATTGTCTAGTGGTATTAGACTGGCCAACTTGGGCTGCAAATACTATCCCCAAATAGTAGTTCCATTCCTGTTGGGTGCGTAGGCTGCCTATTTTTTGATGCTTGAGAAGTATTATAGTGATCTCTTTTTTGAGTTTGTACTTTGCCATCTTGTTCATACATTTGCATTTTATTTTCCGAACCCCCTGGATGAAAATCCTAGATTCGCTACTGGCCATGGTCTTCTCTTTCCTGCAATTAAATGTCCAACCGTGCAATGGAGCTGTATTATACCTGGTATCACCCATTGTATCCTGGACCACTCTCCGGACCCGACGCCACCTTACAAGTTGGATATTTATAATGTAGCTGAGGTTGGCTATCTTAAAGAAGTCATATTGATGAGACTGTTTATTGTATGTCATTGTTGCGTGGAATGTTCTCTGAATTTTCCTCTTGCTTGAACATAAAAAGGTCTTTTCTTTGAACTTCGAAGTTAACTTACCTGCTCGACTTTCTTCAGATTACGTTTTCCTGAAAGTTTGTATTGATGGTTTATGTTAGATCATCTCTTCAGCTAATACATGTGTATCAATACTTTATGCTTATAAATCTATCAGTAAAAGAAATTAAAAAGAGACAAGTACTTTATGTTTACATAACTACAATATAGACCCTGCTTCTGTCACCAGAAGCATGAAGCACAATTAGGAAAAATTTTCTCCTATATTTTTGTTTTATTATCTTGCTGAATGTTGTTTTTACATGTTATTGCTAAGTTTGTGAAATTTAAGTTCTTGATACGTACTGTCTGATGGAAAATATTTGCTTTGGGAGATTTCGTATGCTTTACCTTATGGTATATCAATGTTATACTTTCATATTTAGACTAAAGGATAAAATGCCAAGTTATCTTTCCATTTTCTTGTTTTTCTGTAGGAACCTTACTAACCCCAAGATCAAAGGAGCAGTTGTATTTCATGAGCAAGGTCCTCAATTATTTGATTATAGCATACGCCTAAACCATACATGGGCTTTCTCGGGATTTCCTGATGTTAAAAGCATAATGGACACAAATGGTCCATTTCTGAATGACTTGGCACTAGGCGTCAACACTGTACCAATTTTGCAATATGGTCTCAGTGGGTTTTTAACAGTAAGAGTTTGCTAACCTCTCTTCTACCTTTCGGATCCAATGGTTTTGTTAGTTTTTAATTTATTTATTTTCACATCTTATTGCTAGTTCTATGGAATATTTGGCTTGATCTTTAAAGTGAAGCACCTAATTCACACCTAGAGATTGTATTGAAGACATAATAAATTAGTAAATATCTTACGAGCTGGTGAAAAAGTCTGACTGAAGAAGATATGTGTTGCATACATTGAGATCTAAAACTTATTGTAGTTATCTTCTTTGGCTGCTTAATCTTTTGGATGAAGTGGAGAAACAGAGTTAAATATGACCATTGGATTAGATCATTTACTTTGCATATCCTGGTACAATTATGTGTCATAAAAATGACTGAAGTTCTCAAAATCAATTGCCAGATTGTATCTTAAGATTTCATTCTCACCCCAATAGCCATACAGTACATCTTTTTGAGATTCTCAAAAACTCTTCTTTTACTTCCTTAACATTGTTACATAGTTACCATAGTTGGAATCGTCCGACTGCACAAGTATGACCTTGATTAAGACTACTAGGGTAGATGATCTATATGAATTGTTTAAGGTATTTGGATGAGTTGTCTCATTTTTAGGTGCAGGTCTTTTACATTATTCTATTATACTAATTTTGGAGTTAGTGTCATATGCATTGTAGTTGGATGAATTGTCTTGTTTCAAGGTGAAAGCTATTTACATGGTACTCTAGCTTATTGATTTTTAAGTGTGTCATATGCATGGACTGTAAGATAGAATGAAGGCGTTGATATGGAAGATAGTTTTAGTCTGTGGTATGATGGCAAACTATTCAGGAGGTAACTTTGCACCATACATTAGGACAAGATCCAAAGGTGAAAACTTTTTTGACGACAGCGGTATCTTCTTTGTTAATAAGGAATTTGGTGTCAGCAAAATGTCATATACCTGTTCAAATAAGTTGATCAGCTGATGTGAGATTGACCACATGTATAAATATTTTTCCTTTTTTTCCCTCTTCACAGCTCCAGCAAGTCATAGATTCATTCATAATATATGCTGCTCAAGAAACTATGACGAACTTACAAGGGTTGCCCAGCCGCTCTCTTGATTTAGATGCCCAGCTCAAGATACCATGGACTCAGTTGAGTCCTTCAGACATTAGAGTTACTCCATTTCCAACTCGTGAATATACCGATAATGAATTCCAGTCCATCGTCAAGAAAGTCATGGGAGTGCTGTATGTGAATTCTATATTTCTCTTCTCTTGGGGTCATTTTGACCTTCTCCACTTATATATGTTTTCCAGTGCTTTCATTATTCTATTTCATGCTTTGATGTATTGGTTTGTACTTTGTAGGTATTTGCTGGGGTTTCTTTATCCGATTTCTCGTCTAATAAGTTATTCTGTCTTAGAAAAGGTATATCTGAAAAAGAATTGCCTTTTTTTTTCCCTCCCCAAACATTCTGTTCGCTTTCTAACTTAATTGCAGTTATGGAAATATTGTTCCTAGCATTACTTTTGACATCTTTGATCTGTAGGAGCTCAAGATAAAAGAGGGCCTATACATGATGGGTTTGAAAGACGAAATATTCCATCTCTCTTGGTTTATAACATATGCTATTCAGGTAACAATGCAACATTTATCTCCCTAAAGACTATTCCCCAACATAAGAGAAACATAATTGTGGGTGCCTGCACATATGACACCCAAACCAGAAGAAGAGGAAAAGTAAGAAAGAAAAGGAGAAGCTTTTTCCTGTTGTATGTCTTTGTTTAGAGAAGCTTTCTTCTGTTGTATGACCATTAGTATTTCAAAATCTTTTGGTAACAACTGAAAATAAATGAACTAACTCTTTCGAAATTCTAGACATGGTGTCCATTACTTCTATTGTTCATGAATGAATTGAATCACTACAATTTCTTTTTCTCTTGTCTGATTTTAGCATCTGATATCTTTTTTCAGAACCCTTGTCATGAATCACATCATGTCTGAATTATACTGCTTATTAATATTGTTTGGTATATTGGACATAACTCATCTATACTGCTTGTTTAATATTTTGTTTCTTTGGCAGTTTGCTCTTTCTTCTGTGCTACTTACAGTATGCACCATGAGTACCCTGTTTCAATACAGTGATAAGACGTTGGTGTTCGTGTATTTCTTTTCCTTTGGCCTCAGTGGAATAATGCTCTCATTCATGATTTCCACATTCTTCACGAGAGCAAAAACCGCGGTAGCTGTGGGGACCCTTACTTTCCTTGGGGCATTCTTTCCCTATTATACTGTTAGCGATGAAACGGTCTCCATGTTAGTCTTCATTCTATGTGATCCTGTTGTTGTAGCGATATCTGCAGTGCATAAACTCCTTGTTTATTTCTCTTGTAGGATAGTGAAAGTGATTGCTTCTTTCCTTTCACCTACGGCCTTTGCGTTAGGATCCATCAATTTTGCTGACTATGAGCGTGCTCATGTTGGACTCCGGTGGAGTAACATGTGGCGGGTATGTTCTTTCAGATCTCCATCTTCTTTTCTTGTTCATTTCCTGCACTTCAACATGTTGTTTACTCATACTGTGACTACAGGAATCTTCAGGAGTGTGCTTTTTGGTCTCTCTCCTGATGATGTTACTTGACAGTCTGTTGTACTTAGCAGTTGGTCTGTATCTTGACAAGGTAACTCTTCTGGACGAAAATTTTCTTCAAAAATATCTTCTCAATTCTGCTTTCTCCTCCTTTTATTTCCCATTTCCCAACTCACTATAGTTGCTGTTTTTAACTTTTTCAATTTGTTTTTTCTCAAAACTTCTTTTTTTAAAAAAAAATTGGAAGGGTCATTACAGCTTTGCTAATTTTAGGTTCCTGTTGGTTTTATCCATCTTAGTTGTTTGGAGTGTTCTGTAAAAATAGCTATAATGGTATCATTTAGGATGAGTTTAAGAAGTTTGCTTATCCAATCAGGTCCTCCACAAGGAGATTGGATTTTGTTACCCATTGCGTTCTTTGCTTCAGAAGTGCTTTCGGAGGAAGAAGAATACGAAAGATAATCATGCATCCACCTCAGAAGTCAAGTTCACTGAGAATTATGATGAAACAAGTAGTACTGATTTTATAAAAGATGTATCAGGACCAACACTAGAATCAATGAGCTTGGAGATGAAGCAGCAAGAATCAGATGGCAGGTAAATTTGCATCTTCTGGATTTCTATGATTTTAGTGCATATATGGAATAGGTGTTTGTTTGTCTTACAGTGGTACCCGTACTTTACTATATTTGCAGATGTATTCAGATCAGGAACCTGCAGAAGGTGTATGCTTCAAAAAGGGGAAACTGTTGTGCTGTTAACTCTTTACAACTGAATTTGTACGAGAATCAGATTCTGGCACTTTTAGGTATTCATGATTGGTTGTCTCTGCCATTTTCTGTGGTTTCGCTGGATCATTAATCTCTAATTTACGAAGAACAAGCTGGTCTTTAGTCCTCAAAGACAAACGAGGATTGAGAAACAAGTTTTGCAGGACCAATGATTAGTTTAATTTTGTGCATACTTATTCGATGTGCAAAATGTGTACAACTTTTGCTTTACCTTTCAATTTCTTTATTATGAGACACGGCAGTGGTAAGGTCTGCGTACATTTTTGGAAACAATCTCTCTATCTCTACGAGGTAGTAGTAAGGTCTGCGTAATTTTTGGAAACAGTTTTTCTATCTCTACGAGGTAGTGGTAAGGTCTGCGTACATTTTACCCTCCCTTGACCCCACATGTGGGATTCCACTGGGTATGTTGTTGTTGTTGTATGAGACACCATACTGTCCATTAAATTTGTACTACTGGAACGAACTTCTGAAAATGTTATGTCCTTTTTTTCTATTGGCTTATAAGATCACACAATGTTGTCATTAGTAGAAAACCATGTACTTTTGTAAGATTTTCTATTTTTGCTATACTTGTATACAGGTGTGTTCTTGCCATTCTTTAATGAAATTCGTTAGTTTATTTGAAACAAAAAATTATGCAATGGCCTGTGAAGTCTTTTGTCTCACTTTGTCAGAATGTGAGCATTTCATTTCACAATTCCTTCAAGGAAATATTCCTTTTACTAGTTCTCTTGAATTTATGATTTGTTTTTCTTGCCTTGTTTATGTCATTTATTTTTCTTGATTTTGTTGATTGAATATAACTTATTTATTTTGAAGGACACAACGGGGCTGGTAAAAGCAGTACAATAGCCATGCTTGTTGGTCTCGTTTCTCCTACTTCTGGAGATGCTCTGGTGTTGGGGAAGAACATCTTAACTGACATGGTAAATTGCACATTGAGCCTTGAAATGTTGATATAAGCCGCTAGGAATATGTGCATGTGTCTTTTTGTGCCAAGTCATCAAACCCTGATGAAAAACTTGTTTAGTGGTTCATTTAGCTGTGAGAGGACGAGATCGAGAGAGAACTCAACTTGATTAGTCCCACAAGCTATTGGGGTTTGATAGCTGAGTTTACATGTACTAAAAAAGCAAGGAAATCAATACCTAATTACAGGAGGAGTAAATCTAGGAATAAATCAAGTTACCTACTATATTTATACATATGCTATGGAATAGTCTAGGATGCTAGTACTCCCTCTCCAGCTAGTATATACAAATTATATGTACCAAGCTTGTTACATGTATGACTTGTTCTAGGACCAGATAGGGACTTGGTGAATATGTATGCAAGCTGATCACTTGACCGTGTGATGATGTCTCCTGAGAGTACCTTTTTTTTGACAATGTTATTTGTATAGAAGTGGGACAGGAAATATATCCCACATTGGTTAAGTAAAACATTATACTCTTTCTTCTAGCCTATATAAAAGGCTTCACTTGTACATGTTAAGACACACAAATAAATATATCTTT
>JAOTQR010000079.1:6066013-6078806 GCA_025774065.1 Solanum ossicruentum
GAAAATATATGAAAGGAATATACTTTTTCTGTGCAGAAAATAAAAACATTTTCAGAAATTCTCTCTTAATTTTGTCACAACCTCCATAGATAAAAAAATTCAGACTGAAGCAACCTTGGTCAAAGGAGAGAAGATATCATCATAATCAAGACAAAACTTGTGAATAACCCTTGGCCATTAGTCGAGCTTTAGGCTATTATTCTATCCATCGGGGTCAACTGTCACTGTATATACCTAACAACAACCAACTGGGGATTTATCTAGAGGTAGAGGAACAAGCTTCCAAGTAGCACTAGAATGTAAGGCAGACATCTCTTCAATCAAGCCACCTACTATATTTATACATATGCCATAGAATATTCCTAGGATTCTAAGAAGCTCAATGAAATTTATTGTGGTAGTTTCCATTCTCTTATTGTTCATTTTGAGTCTCTTTTGTTCAGAATTTCAGATAGTTTGGTAGACTTTGGTTATCTGACTTAGTTTTGTTGCTTTAACAGGATGAAATACGGAAGAGCCTGGGAGTCTGCCCTCAGTATGATATTCTTTTCCCAGAATTAACTGTAAGCAAGTTATTTGAGTGCCATGGGAGATGCTATTGATACTTTCCTCTTCCAACTTTGTGAGGATTTCAGTTACCTTGTTATCTACAAAAGTGTCTAGTTGACTCGTTAATTCTGAAGCGGTGTCATCTAAAATATTCACTTCATTTTGTGCTGCATGTGCTTCCGGTATCATCTGGATGTGTTCCCTTATCTTTCTATTGAAAAGCTAACTGTCAATCAACTAAGCCTTAACCCCAAACTAGTTGGGGTCACTTGCATGAAATCCTCTATATATGTTCTTCTATATTCGAGTCCATTTCATACCAGTACTGGTACATAATTTCTTTTTAAAGAAAACTGGTTTCTTTAAGTTTCACATTTTTATATACACTAAAATACAAGTCTTTAGCTGGAACTGAAAGACTTCAGGCAAGCACCATACTTAGTCTGACCGCACCGACTACTAAACCTTTATCTCAACTAGTTGGCAGTCTATCGTAATGAAGTTTTCTGAGGAATCAGTGACATCTATTTGGTTTATCCTTGACTAATTGCGTAGCGAAGACATAACTATCTCAAGAAATTTGCTCTCTGTATCTGACAAGTTTTATTCTCTTCTAACATTGCAAGTAGATATCACTTCTAGATCACACCTGATTAATATAATCGAAAAACAAGTATAGAACCAAAGAATTCTGAACACTTCTGGTGACTCTATTAGTTCTACTACACTATAACAACAACGTACCCAATGTAATCTCACAAGTGAAGTAAATAAGTTTTACTACATAATGATAATATTTCTATCAAGCCTTCGATGTATGATGATGTTTTGGGATATGGCAGAAACTTTTCTATTGCTTGGTCCATTCCTTTGTATTTCTATTTTTTATTTCATTTTTTTCTTTTTAGAGGTTTTTGTGCTCTATGCTTTTAGTTGGGAGTGTACACTGCCCCCTATTCATGACCATATCTTCCTTAAATGATTTTTCCCAGGTGAAGGAACATTTAGAAATATTCGCTGATTTAAAGGGTGTTTCAGAAGACTCTAAGGAAAAGGCTGTGACCGAAATGGTTGATGAAGTGAGTTTTTCCCTGAGCACTATTAATATAAATGGATTATGGTGCTATATTTTCTTGAATCTTGAATGCAGATTAAATTGTCATTCCTGTACAAAACATTGTGTCACCTTTTCTCTAGCCAGTTGACTATTGGGCTTTAACCTGATTGATAGAGCACTAGATACTTATACAAAAAGAAAAGGCTGAAAGAGGTCCTACGTTGTAGAATAAATAGTAAAAATCTGAAGTTTCTTTTGTAAAATTTATGGTTATACAAATGAGCTTTGCTGCATAGGGCCTTCACATAGTAATTATTGATTGCATGAGCATCTGTTTCTTGATAATTATGACAGATATAGCTTCTCTCCTTACCCCTTGGTCCTGCTCGTGAAAGCTGACCATGGACAGGATGTTTGTTCTTTATGTTTAAAGGTTGGATTGGCAGACAAGCTTAATACTGTTGTTAAAGCTCTTTCTGGAGGTATGAAAAGGAAGTTGTCCCTTGGGATAGCTCTTATAGGGAACAGTAAGGTTAGTACAAATTAGGCCAGTCTGTTCATTGATTGTGCCTTCAAACTTCCTGAAAAATTTAGTCTACTTCTTAGGTTATTATTCTCGATGAACCAACAAGTGGAATGGATCCATACTCTATGCGGTTAACTTGGCAGCTGATTAAAAGGAAAAAGAAGGGAAGAATCATATTACTAACAACCCACTCCATGGACGAAGCTGATGTTCTAGGAGATCGGATTGCTATCATGGCCAATGGTTCTCTAAAGTGCTGTGGGAGGTGTTTCTCTTTGCGACTGCAAACTTAAGTCTATTATAGAATTAAATTTAGCTCCACTTGGGTGTTATAATCTTATAGAACACATGGCTCTAGGAAAGGTGTACTCTACTACCCTTATGAGAAGTGGCCATCTTGAGACTACTTGGCTCTCGCTGTAGCCATGAGTTTACTATAAGGAAGTTCATGCTTTTATTACTTAATGTTCTTTGTGGAATTTATCAACTCGAGTTTTCATTTTCTTGACAGTTCAATGTTCTTGAAACATCAGTATGGGGTTGGTTACACTCTTACTCTGGTGAAGGTATACTCATCTTAGCTAGGTTTTCTGATTCATATAGTTGGGGCCTTTCTGTCTCAAACTAATTATTTTTAAGAATCTTGGTGGTATTGCTACTTTCTGCAGACTGCGCCAGGTGCCTCAGTAGCTGCTGATATTGTTTACCGTCATGTACCTTCTGCAACATGCGTGACCGAAGTACTTCTTTTTCTTCAATATTTAATTTTTCCCTTTCTTTGCCCTGTATCTCATTCTATACTAGCTTTCATATTGGTTTGTTTTTGACTATGGAATTTGATTAAGGATGCCTACTTGCATATTGAGCACAATCACATAAAAGGAAAGGGAAAAGAAAATACTTTCTTATGACAAGAAATTTTTGTTAATCATGCCAAACATTGAAACTTTCTACTATTATAGGTTGCCGCTGAGGTTTCCTTCAAGCTTCCCCTAGCATCCTCATCTTCCTTTGAGAGCATGTTTCGGGAAATAGAGAGCTGCATGAGAAAATCCAACCCTGAATGTGAAACAACAGACTATAGAGAAACAGACAATCTTGGCATTGAGAGTTATGGTATATCTGTCACAACTCTGGAGGAAGTGTTTCTGAGAGTTGCTGGTGGTGACTTCGATCAAGCAGAGCTCCTTGAGGAGAAAGTGGATCCAAATTTGTGTGATTCTATTGATTTAAAAGTGTGCCAACCTAATGCTTCGAAGACATTCTTCTCTTCCAAATTATGTGGAAATTATTTTGGAGTCATTTGGCTTATGGTGACCTTAATTGGTTCAGCTTGTAGTCTAATCTGGGCTGCAGTTTCAAGTCTCATTAGGCTTGTGACAATGCAGTGCTGTTGCTGTTCTATACTGTCAACATCTACTTTCTGGAAACACTCGAAAGCGCTAATTATTAAGAGAGCGAAATCAGCTCAAAGAGATCAGAAGACAGTTGTATTCCAGCTGTTAATTCCTGCTTTGTTTTTGTTTCTTGGTCTGCTATTTCTTAAGCTTAAGCCACATCCCGATCAGCAGCCAGTCTTCTTCACGACCTCATACTTTAATCCTTTATTAAGTGGCGGTGGAGGCGGTGGTCCAATTCCTTTTGACCTCACCTTTCCTATAGAAAAGGAGGTCTGTTTACTATTTACAGACCCACCTTTACTCTTTCTAATAGTACTTATAAAGGTTCTTCACCTACAATGCTTTGTCTGTGCAGGTTGCCAACCATGTCCATGGAGGATGGATCCAAAAGTATCAGGAGACAACATACAGGTTTCCTGATTCTACCAAGGCATTGAACGATGCCATAGAAGCAGCAGGACCAACTTTGGGCCCTCGCCTACTATCGATGAGTGAATATCTGATGTCTAGCTTCAATGAATCTTATCAGTCAAGGTGAGTTACTCTGATAGTCATCTTCAGCTTCAAAGGATTGCTGTCATTTCTTTCTTGTCATTTTTTTCTGCTTTCAACCTTTCCCTGAATAACTTCTCTTTTGAGCCGAAGGTCCATCGGAAATAGTCTCTCTATCCCACAAAGGTAGGGGTAAGTTTGCGTACATCTTACCTCCCAAGACTCCACTTTGGGATTACATTGAGTATGTTGTTGTTGGGTTAGTATTTCACTACTGCTCCAAATTTAAAAGTATATATAGCTCATCCCTGATATTGTGTTTTCGGATGTTGTAGCCCCATGTTATTCCTACTCGATCTAGTCTAAGCTTGTGGAGGGTGGGGGTGTAACAAGGTCACACATTTATCATGGCAGTGGTCTATTGTCTCCTTATAAGTCTTTGGCAAGTCTTACCATTGGCTCTACGTTCTGTGGTTGAATTAAGCCAAATGTCTACTTTTTCCTAACATTGTATTCCCATTCTCCTCCTTGTGTCTTTCCTATGATGGAAACACCCCCCCCCCCCAATTTATGTTATTTATGCTCCATATATCCAATCCTGAACGTGCGTATTAGAGTGAAGTGTGCCACAGTGGATGATAAAATGGGAGGTGTCTCACATTGGTTGAAGTGTGTGATCACCAAATCTAGAAGCAGCTTAAGCTATTAGAGACAGTACATTATTATTATATTAATAATTATGTTTTTACACTCACTTCAGTTGTTAAATAACTAAATAAGTAAGAAAGGAGATTCAGTTATAGTTTTCTTTGGTGAATATTGTTAAGAAAAGTAGACTTTGGGCTTCGCTTAATTTCAAAATTAGCTCATGAGGTGAGGATTTCCAAGATCTAGATCCTTTGTATGCTAAATTTGACATTGGTGTGTGGATAGTATAACATGGGGGGCCAACATTGGGTTAACAGGAATTTGGATGGGTTTGTCTCTAATACCATATGAAATAATGCTGGTATCCAACTAAAACCTTTAAGAAAGTAAGTGGAGTAGTCAAGCTTTATATGAATGAGGGAGAAAGTGTACTATCTAACACCCTTCCGCACATGAAATTTACTTCTATGTGGGTGGAAGACTTTTTTTGCTCAACGTATGTAAATGTGCTTACAACATGTTAGGCATGTGACTTCTTTTTTTATGACAAAGGAACCTGCAACTGCCACTCTTTGGGTGCACACCGGGTAAAACCTTGCTCCTATGTGATAACTTGCAAAACCACACAAGAAAGGCAAACTGCACTAGGCCAGTCTTGTACGAGCTCGACCTAGAAAGCCAACCCCTTACTATCGCAGGCAGGCATGTGACTTCAGGGGCGGAGCTACATCCATCCAAGGGTGGTCAGATAAACATCCTTCGTCGGAAAACTTTTTGAATATATAGGTTAAATATGGATATTTTGATATATATCAATTGTTGAACACCCCTGATACAAAAATCACTCATTCATATTCTAAAAGTATGGACGCTCTTGATGAAAATGCAGACTCCGCCACTGTGTGACTTCTATGTGTAAATGCATGAATGTGCTTTAAACAAGTGTGCCTAACATGCGTAAATGTGCTAACCCATGAAATGTAAAGCCTGTATGAATAAATCATAATGGTGGTTGGATTATTTAACTGGAAAAATGAATTACAATAAAACAAGTTGCTTTGACAAGATATTCTGTACCACCCTGGGTATCTTTTATGGTCAGAAACCTCCCACTGTCTTTAGACTATTTCAAATGCAAGTAAATGAAGTTTCATCACATTCCGATTGAGTATGATGTTCATATTATACATTCTACTTCTTCCTGATTTGCCTGCAATGGTTATTTGTTTAACTTAATAGGTCTGCCAAATGAATTAGATTTTCCTTCTTTAAATCAATTTGATGCATATTCTATTGCAGGTATGGAGCAATAGTCATGGATAATCAGAGTGGTGATGGGAGCCTTGGGTACACTGTTCTATACAACAGTTCTTGCCAGCATTCTGCTCCAACATTTATCAATTTGATGAATTCAGCAATACTCAGGCTAGCTACACAAAATGAAAATATGACAATTCGCACTCGTAACCACCCTTTGCCGCAGACAGCAAGCCAGCATCAGCAGCATCATGTATGATTGCTATCATCTTATCATTGACGAAATTGTAGCATTCTATGCAAATCTGTTGGTTAACTGTTTCAGTGGCTACATTCTTTTACTGACTATTTCTCAAGGAACAAGCAATGGTGAAGTCATGCTTGATGGGCTACACATTATTCCTGTAAATACAATTTAACATGTTAATCTATCAAAGCAAATCTTGGGTTTAGTGGTGTTGTAGGTTGTTTCACGGATTTAAGTTACATATGGTACATGTAACTAGTAAAATATCATCTATAACATGTCTTATCTAACAATTCATTTTGATTTCTTGCAATTTTGTGACTATATGTTTTACTATACCTATTCTGTATTTAAATCTTGTGCAGATTGCTAATGTGTGAAGCTAATCTTTTACCTCTGAAACATACACTTTTTAACCATAAACAGTTTGGTGAAATAACAAGTTGTCAATTTCCATTCCGCAATATTTGATTGACTCTATTGCTTTATGATACGTCAGTCAATGATGTAATTCTGAATTTGCTTCTTTTATGACTATCTGTATCCTTCATTTGTATTTTAGGATCTCGACGCCTTCTCTGCTGCAGTTGTAATCACTATAGCCTTTTCTTTTATTCCTGCCTCATTTGCTGTGGCGATTGTCAAGGTACATTTACTCTTTCTCCTAGCAAATTGTATTGCATTAAAGAAATGATATTTAGAGCTTTTCTTGATCCTTCCACCGGGTGAATCTAACTTTGATTGATTGAAAATTAAAAGAGCTTAGCATACACCTTCCTCTTTGAATTCTGAGGGATTCGAAGGAAAAGAATATTTTATGAAGTAATTAGAGACGCTAGCTAATTAAAACAACAATGATTAAAAGGTGCTCCTTGTATGGAAGTATTAGGCTAATAATCAGTCTATATACTAATAAAGTTAGTTTTTCTATGATTAAATGGTGAGCATCTTTAAGTTCCCTGTAGAATATTTTATATTGTTTTCTTTATTCAAGTACAATGATAGGGGAACCTTGGGATAGCTTGTAAAGTCGCTACCATATGACCAGGTCATGGGTTCGAAACCTCTTGTAGAATATGCATTTGTGGAAGAGTTTTTCTGAGCTTCTTGTGGATCAATGTCACCACCCTTCTCCCCATCATTTGCTAGCCCATCACCACCCACCCTGCAAAAGAGATAAGACATAACAATGATGCTCATCCAAGATTGGTCTGTTCATTTGTTCTGGATGTTATTTGGTCCTTGGAAGAGTGAAATCTGTTATTTGCTTGAGTTGTCGAGTATAACTACTCTGTTGGCTGGAAACCAATTATTGCATTTATCTTTTTTCTGTAGGAACGTGAAGTGAAAGCTAAGCATCAACAGCTAATCAGTGGGGTATAGTGGCTCTCTCTTCAACATGTCTTGGTCTCTTCCACATTTTAAGAATTACTTTCTCAATGATGCTTTCGTGCTCCCATATTCTGCAGGTGTCCATACTCTCATATTGGGCTTCCACATATATATGGGATTTCATCAGCTTCTTATTCCCTTCATCATTGGCATTGGTTCTCTTCTGGATATTTGGTATGCTTCAGTTTTCGCCATCTGTCTATACATATTGGAGTTCGCTTAAAATGATCGATAGTCAAGAATTCACACAAGTCTTAAAATTTTATAAAGAACTTTGAAAAAGCTTCACTTTGCTTAAATTGCAACTATCCTCTTTGTAGATTGTAGTATTTCTGTTGTAGGTTGCATTTTTTATGAGATATCTTGTGGAAAAAGAAATGGATTTCTGCGACCATGCACTGTGAAAACATTTCAAAGTACCATTTCATATATGAGATATCTTTTTTAGGTAAAAGACCTCAGGTGAAAATTTGAGATACTTGATGGGTCTAATTAACAAGTTTATCCCGGTTTGTGATCAAGTATTAGGTCAGAGTAGTAGATCATATTTGATGAAAGAAAAAATAGAATAGTTTGTAGATCTCGATTTCTTTCCAACTTTGTGATTCTGGATGCATATGTCTACAGTTGGTTAATTTCCTCTTTCATATCCTTTGCTGGTTTGAAGAGCCAGGATTTTGTTTCTTTGATTCACTCTCCTCTACCATTTGTCCTTCAATAGTTCTTTTATAAGTCTGTCTTATAATTCCTTCAGCAACATATTTATCATTTGTACTATTCCCAAGTTACTCGATCTCTCATATGCGATTTAGATACAACCCGTAGTTCCTCCATCCTCTCTAAACTGCATTACTTGGGCCAGTTGGATCTGTGATGACAGATAAGATTGTTACAGTCCCACATTGGTTGAGGGTATGGCCTATTGTCTCCTTATAAAGATATCTTTGGGGTTGAGTTAGGCTTCAAGTTATAAAGCCGATGTTCAATCATGGACTTGCAGGTTTGGTGTTAAAAGAGTCCTACATTTGTTGATGGTATGGTTTGTTGTCATCTTATATAATCTTTAGCAATCCTCACCTCATGTGCTCGTTTTTGGGTTGAGTTAACGATTCATTTTCTAGCATATGTTATACGGATCACTGGGTATCAGGAGAAGTGGAGGTAGGCCAAAGAAGTCTTGGAAAGAGTTGACTAACAGGACATGCCACATGCAGGCTTACCGAGTACATGACCCTAGATAGAAAGACATGGAGGTTGAAAATTAAGGTGAAGGATTCGTAGGTAGTCGAGTGTGGTCTATTTACTTATCAGTATCTGTTGTTTCCTTTGCATCAATCATTAAAGTATTTGTTGTTGCTGCTTGTTCTCTTCTTAGTTGTTTTCAGCTTGGCTTCTTCGCTATTATATTTGCTTTATATACTTGATTTTTGATATGTTTAATCGAGCTGAGGGTCCATTGAAAACCACCTCTCTACCTTCACAAAGTATGGGAAGGTTGTGTACCACCACCCTCCCCAGACCCCACTTGTTGGATTACACTAGGTGTGTTGTTGTTGTTATGTTACATGGATCACATGTTTCTTTTTCCGATCCTTGATTAAACCTTTTGTCAAGAAAGACTATCAATTATATGAACATTCTTGCATATATTTCATTAGCGCTATCATTGTTGTCTTTTCTCTGTTTAATACCACATAAGGTTGTATGATTTTTGTTTGTTCACATTCCCTTCTTTTTTAAATCTGATTTTTGCCACCCAAAATCTTAAAAAGAACTGCTTCTGTAGGTCTTGATCAATTTATCGGAAAGGATCCTCTCATCCCAACAATTGTGTTGTTTCTTGAATATGGACTAGCAATTGCTTCATCAACATACTGTCTCACATTCTTCTTTTCCGAGCACAGCATGGCTCAGGTATATGTTATGCAGGATATCTGAAGATTTGAGCTGTTGAATATTTTTTATCATGATACAATTCAGAATTTTTTTTAACTGATCCTGATATCATTTTTACATGCAGAATGTTGTCCTCCTCGTCCAATTTTTCTCTGGCCTCATTCTTATGGTTCTGTCCTTCATAATGGGATTTATAAATTCTACCGCACACTTAAATTCTCTGCTCAAGGTTGGAAGGCCTAAAATATTTCTTTTTCTGAATTACAAGTATTATGTTCTGCGTATGATTTTAGCTTTAGAACTCAAGGGCATCCCAGAGTGATTTTTTAAAAATTTATTTAATAATTGTCATTTTCCATGCATTAAGCTACTGTTACTACATATAGTGGGATCTCTAGCTTCTAAAGATTTTTACTCTTTCGATGTAAAAAATGGCAGCCTGATGCAGGAAGCATCCTGCTATCATGCAGGGTCTAGGGAGGCCCGCACCCCAAGGGGGATATAGGCAGCCTACCTCGACAGAAGCATCATTAGCTGATTCCACGACTAGAATCCATATCCTATTGGTCACCGAGAGACAATTTCATCATTGTTCTGATGCTCTCCTTCTACCCTCTGACTCCAAAGTTTGAAATATTGGAATGAATTTTGTTTTTATCTACGAGCTTTACTTTATTAGTCACATGGAAGCTTTCCCTAGATTGCAGTAATCTTATGGAATGACTTCTCTGGTGACAACTTAACATTGAGCAAGTATTTTACAAGTCCTAAATGAATCATCTGGAAGGAGAAGAAAAGCTAGATAAACGAAAAGATGGAGCATTTTGACAATGTACCAAAAACTACTCATGAAACTGGACAATTTTGAGAACTTGTGCATTTTGTCTATCATGCTGTCCTCTCTTGATAAGACTTCCTATAAACACCACCCCAAAATATGCTATCACCAATGGAAATAACAAATGAAATACCTTAGATAGATTGTCAAGTAAGATATCACTTCGTTTCAAGAGACTCATTATCTAACTACATTTAAGTAATGTCTCTTATTGTATTTAGTGCTGCATATGTGATCCTACTAACAAGGGACAACCATTTCAGAACTTCTTTAGACTGTCACCGGGATTTTGCTTCGCTGATGGATTAGCTTCATTGGCACTTTTAAGACAAGAGATGAAGAATGGATCTAGAGATAAAGTGCTTGACTGGAATGTGACTGGTGCTTCCATATCATACTTGGCTGCTGAGGTAGCAAATCTAGTCTGCTGACTCTAAATAAACGTTATTGCAGCTTGATCACTTATTTTTCTTTTTGAAAAAGTATATCTGATTGCAGTTTGATCATCTTGTAGCTACTTCTTTCCTAAGAAAAAAAATATCGAATTTTTGTTGAAGTTATCCCCTCTTTTCCCTCCTTGTGTGATGGAAAAAAATGCAATTCATTTGTTGAAAACACGAGACATTCATGACCACTTACCTGTTACCTCCACCAGATTGTATCATTTATGCTTAAATATGCTAAAATTAGGTGCACTTTCTACATCTGCTGACATAAATAGTTACCCTGCTGGTTGCAAGTTCGAACCAGCCACTAACAAAAGTCTGATATTTTGGAGATGAAAAGAGGGGCAGGCCCATTACTCGAATTTGGAACCCTGTGCTGCTGGTCCGCAGAAAATTAGTTACCATCACATAAAAAGAAAAAAAAAGGCTACTCCGTACAGCCAATCATTTCCTCCATCTTCATGGTCTATTTTATCGCTACTACTCTGAGCTTTTACATGCTGACAAACAACAACATACCCAGTGGAATCCCACAAGTGGGGTCTGGGGAGGGTTGAATGTAAGCAGACCTTACCACTACCTCATAGAGGTAGAGAGACTGTTTTTTGGGAACCCTTGTCTCAAAAACCCATAAGCAAAATAAACTAGATATGAAAGACACGGAATGAAAGAAAGGGAACAGAAAGAGCGACTAATAGCTAAAAACGCATGATGGTATGCAAAATATGATAAAATTAACATATATAAGATGGTATGCAAACACATGATGCTTTTACATGCTGACAATGGAATAATTCCATTAGCTGACCTCAAATTTTGCACAAGCAGTTTTACCGATTGAGATCGTCACTTGGTATTCATATTCTTCGTGGTTTTTATAGTCTTGATCAGTTGATGCAAGTTTTGTGATTTACACATTCATGTGTATTATGTATAGTAGGGAACAATTGTTTTTCTCGTACCATTACTACTCCCCATCCTGTTTTTGTTATTCATCTTCCCTCTATGTCTTTCTTCCTTGCTCTCTGTATGCCACCTCATTTATAGCCTTTGCTAAGATCTCTTCGGTTTTAAGAAAACCTTTTGATTTTGGATATTTATCAATGCAGGCCATTGTTTATTTCCTTTTAACTCTGGCGATTGAGTTCTTGCCTCAACAAAAAAGAAGTCTTTCCAGAGTTCATGAGTGGTGGAGAAGCTTGGGAAAATCTAGACATGCTAATTCTTTTGCGTTTTCAGAACCTCTTCTGCAACCATCCTCAGGGGATTTTGCTTCTGAACTCGACGAGGACGTAGATGTTAAAGCAGAGAGAGACAGGGTTTTGTCTGGCTCAACTGATAATGCAGTTATCCACCTCCGTAATCTTCGGAAGGTACGAGTTTTCTCTTTCATGTAGTTCAAAATATTTGAGCATTAATCATGTTCAATTGCAATTATGCATGCATCTTTTCCAGGTCTATCCTGGAGGGAAGTCCCAAGTTCCAAAAGTAGCTGTCCATTCACTGACTTTCTCTGTACAAGAAGGGGAGTGTTTTGGGTTCTTGGGAACTAATGGAGCAGGGAAGACAACAACTCTCTCAATGCTATCTGGTACGATCCTGTTCTGCAGCATTACATAATGTTATTTGGGGAGGTGATCTTGCGTCAATCTGTGAGTATATGCGTGTTTGTGATAATAGAGGAAGTCTAAAAACCACTCAAACTTTGCCTCAGCTGGCATTGAGAGTGCACATCTAGACATCTCAATTTTGTCTCAATTAATAACTAACGCTCCAACTTGTCCTTACTGTGTCTCGTGGACACGCGATGCTGATTTGGCACATAAATTTTGGATGTGTTTAGATGATCATTTGGTAAGTTGGAGTGTTAAACTGAAACAGTGGAAACGAGTTGAGGTGTCTAAATGTGCATACTCAACAGCTGAGACCAAGTTTGAGTTGTTGGAATTAATGCATTCACAAGGATATTATCCTTGACCTTTATGTTTTCTAGGAGTTCTTTATTGTTTCAAGAATATCATTTAGTCTTTCAATAATGTCTCTTA
>JAOTQR010000079.1:6091575-6102600 GCA_025774065.1 Solanum ossicruentum
TGGAATAAAGCAAAATGGTTCTTTAAACTGTCTGTGCTTCTTTCAATTGTGAAGTACCAGTTAGTCAATGCAACTTTTGATGCTCATCATGGGTCATCCGAAAACAGTCACGCTATATTTTTAAATATAGGGATCAGACTGCGTACATCCGACTCCCCCTTACCCCGCAATGAGCGGAAGCCTTTGAAGCATTGGGGTAATGTTGTTGTTGTTTGTCTATTTGTGTGTATAGGCATTATCCTTTCCACTTACAACAACAACATTACCCCAATGCCTCAAAGGCTTCCGCCCATTACGGGATAAGGAGGGTCGAATGTACACAGTCTGACCTCTATATTTAAAAACATAGTGCGACTGTTTCTGGGCATTATCCTTTCCACTTAATTAGTGAAAACATGAGTAATTAAAAGTTTAATAAATAGTGAAAGTACTATTATTACGCATGCAATTAATTAAACTCTTAATTGAAAAGTGTACAAATAAGACAAACTTAATCCAAAGTGATTAATCATTTTATGAGTGCTTTGCATGTGCTTTTGACAATTACCAACTATATCTTATCTTGATAACCTATAATAATAATAATTAACCTAAGCTCTAAGCTAGTATTAATTATTTATGTCAATAATATAATCATTATTTTAATGGCTACTTCAAAATCATCACATATAGTCCCACAAAAGGATCCTTTGTAATCTTTTCGGATTACTAACAAGAATTAATTATTTTTCTTTTTTCTTTTTTCTTTTTCTTTTAAGATATACCAACAATTAATTTAATTATAATCAAAAGAGTTAAACTACTTAAACTACATGTGATTTATAACAATTATTATATCAGTTAAAAATATTTTTTCATTATCAAATTGATTTATGACTTAATTTCAACGAAAATTTAATAAAGAAAAACTATTTTTGTTGAGGGGAGGAAGAAGGAGAAGGAAAATAAGTTCAATTTTTATACTTAAATAATTAATCAATGAATTTAATTTTTAAGAAATAACATTATTACGTGTACTACCTTATATTCTTATATATGATATAGATGAGATTTCGAGAGTCAAAATAAGAAATTTTTAATTGTGATTTATTTCATATACTTTTTATATTTAAATATTTTAATTCATATACTTTTTTAATAGGACTTTTATCCCATATTAGCTTGTTGTATATATATATATATATGATTTAATTCTTTTAAAAAATACTTTTCAATAGCTTTTAGATATATAAATTATTTTTGAAAAATCTTTAAATTTATTCCTATGCTTTTTTACTATTGAAATTCAAACTGACCTCTAGTCAAAGAATTAAACGTGTTTGTTGTATTAGAAACACGTTTTTCTTGATAAACGTGATAGACATTTGACAAGAATATTTTCGTATCAACACCACTAATATATCAGGTAAAATTTTATAAATAGGGTCTGGACAGGATATACGTTGACATTATCACTATTGCTACTCATAGAGATCAGAGATAGAGAGGTGATTTTCAGAAATCATTTTTAATTGATGTGCAGACCTGCCACGATCTTTCCTAGTATATGTTCTAAAAAGGTTCAAATGTACGTATTCATTGGTTTGATATAAATATTAAGCCTGAGTAAATATTCTATGAGGACAATATAGTAAAATGACATATTATAAACTTACATAGGTGTTGAGTTGCCGGACAAAGCTTGAAAAGTTGCTATGTTTGAAGAGTGTAGGAAGCAAATCCCTAGCAAATTCCACCGGTTGCCATACAACAAACGCCGATCCATCGGAATTCCAAGAAACGACGTTGTCGGTCGCCGGATCTTCCACCAACATGTAGGTTTTTAATAAAAATGGTGATGGTGATGACTTCCTCATCACAACATACTCTAACAAACTCTTTTCATCACTTGTTTGATGAACTTCTTCTAATACATCCATAACAAAAAAACAAAAAAGGGAAAAATATTCAAGAAAATTTCTAAAATGAGTAGAAAAACACAAAATATTTAACCCCTTTTTGTTTTTAATGTTCTTGGGTTTATTGAAAATCTAGAAAATTGCTAAAATATGAAAGAAACACGCACCGAAATAGCCCTTTTTTGTAATTTTTTTTCAAGAAAATTGAATAAATGAGTGAAGAAACACAAAATGATCAACCCCTTTTTGGATTTTTGAAAAAAAAAATTGTAGAAAATAATTAAAATTATTTTTATTAGATCGAAGAAGTAGTGGAGAAAAGAAGAAGGGCAGTTAAGAACTCCCAACCCCAACAATAGAAACCTAACACAACTCCGAAGTTCATGAGAAATACAAAGACAACTTCTTTAGTTTTTCTTGTTTATTTTTTGTCAAAAGATTGAAACTTTTGTATTGAGCTTACCTCTTCTTATATACTAGTAGTAGAATGAGAAAAAAATCATATTCTAATCTAGTGGCGAAAGTCCGTGCTAGTAGGGGTTTAATATAAATTATTTTTTAGTCTCGATTAGATTTTTCGTATATATTTTAGAAGATATTGTAAAATTATAATTGAAACAGCTAAAAAATATTATGAAGTCGTTGAAGCAGACGCGTCAATACGCAACTGTCTTGCACACAAATTATTTTTTGTTGGTCCACAGGAAAATACTTAAGCAAGCAGCCAAGATAAATTCTTTTTTAGTCTCAATTTATGTAACATTGATAGATTATTTATATATTTCAACAACTATTGTAAAATTATAATTGAAGCAGCTAAATAAATATTATGAAGTAGTTGAAGCAAGCACAACTATTGTAAAATTATAATTGAAGCAACTGAAGCAGATAAGTCAATACTCTCTCTCTACCTTAATAAGGTAAGGATAAGATCTACATATATTTTATATTCTCCAGATTCCACTTGATATGTCACTGTTAACTATTTAATGTAAACAAAAGAAATTTTATTTTTTAACCTAGTATAAATTCAATTGAACCCCTTTTCTTAATTACTCTGATTATCTCAGCACCGACCATGTTAAGTTAATTAACATATAACTACACAACAAACCCTTAATTAATCACAAGTTAATCACCCTAGTAAAAATATTATTATATAAACCAAATTATTATGTAATTATTTAGTTTTTTTGACTTGTATCTCTTTGTTTGAATATGGATAATATATTGTCTTCTTTGTGTAAAAATACCTTATTGCTAAGTGTAATTTTTTTGACTATACAAACGTGTGAACATAAACATGTTGATTGTGTGTTGCGTATTATTCAATTATTTTATACTTTATATGTATAATAAATATATTAATTAGAAACAAAGTATTAGCTATTTATAGAACTTAATTCTTTAGAATTGGTCCCTCTTAGGTTGAGATTATAATTTTGAAATATTTTCAAAGTTAGGAATTATAGGTTTCAATTATGATATTCTTAAAAATAATTCATTTTCCAATTATATGTTAGCAGTGGCGGAGTCAAAATATTTATAAGGAGTTCAAAATTTTAAGAAGTAGACACACGAACTAATCAAAGGAGGTTCAACATCTATTAAAAAAATTATTTTTACCATATATAAATAGTATAGTTTTTTGCTAAAAGGGGAATTCGAATGAATTATTTAATACCTATATGGCTTCGCTAGTATATGTTAGGCTCATATGATATGTTATTCGATATATGTATTGATGGGTAGGTAAATAATAAGTATCAGATAAAATAGACACATAAATTGACATGGCATCACTATAGTATAGTATAAGTTTTCTCCCATATTATTTTTCAAACAATATTAATTTTCAAACTTAAACCAAGACCAAATTTAAAAAGAAAGTCTAATTAAGTAACCATCACTCTAGATTTGTTGGAAGAAAATTAGTACAAGTGGACATTAATGCATTAATAATAATTATATTTAGTAATAATTGTTTGAGGGGCAACATATCCAATTTTTCAACAAAAAAAAAGTCATTGGCTATAGAATTTTTTATTTTTATGTGAGACCATAAGAATGAGAATTATTGGGTTGGTGGAGCAGTAATTATTAATTAATGATAATAATTTATTTATTTTTCAATATATTTTTTTAAGCAATTAACTATAGATAATTATATTTTAGTACTTTTTGTAAATGTCGCTAAATTTTATAGTAATATTGAATTCAATGACAATTAACTAATACTGCTAAATATTTAAGTATCTTTTGTTATTGTGCATATTTATTGTCGTTAAATCATTTTGATTGTAGTGAGATGATATCTCATGAAGGAAGTCAAAAAATAATTTTCCTTATTAATGCTTTTTCAGTCATGATCATCATATCAGACTTCTCTGGTATGTGATTTGCAAGCTATTATTTTTTGTTCTCACTTTTACTTGTTGTTGTTTCGATTTTCGAGGTCAACTTGACTAAACTTCACAACTAAATTGTAGTAGCTAAATTTAATATTTAAAATATAAAATTTAGATGATTGAAAACTATACGAAAAATATTATAAGTTACAGTCTTTCTTTTATTAATATGATGAAAAAATACATCTTAAAATGTTGATCATAATTCAATAAATGAACTATTGACAAGTAAAAGTGAACGAGTAAGTATATATTAGTGTGTTATTGACTAGTCAATTATAATAGGAAACAATTTAAAACATAATAATTAAGATAATATAATGCGTTGTGTCCATGCGGATAAAGTCATAGAATAATTTGTTTTCTTGAAGAATTTGGCAAAGTTTGTTTTGTACTTTTCATTCAACTTAGATGAGCTTGAAATATACTTGCTTTCTTATTTTAAAATTTAATTAAAATTAATATCTAATGTGCAAATTGGTTTTCCTTTTTGGATTTTTTTGTTGGAAACAAAATTACTTTGTTGACTTTTTGTGTTTTTCTGTCTAAAAGAAAATAATTTATTTTGAATTTTATAAGACGTAATATCTACAGTAGAGTAGTTAAATTAATTATTTCTAAATATCTATGCATGTGCTATAATAATTAATGAAGGTGAAATGAAATTGTGAGAGATTGATGGATTAATGTTCAAGTTAAAAAATAGATTAAAAAAATTATGTAGTAATTTTTCTCATCGATTTTTAAGATTAGACGAATAAAATTATTCGATACATATATTATCAACAACAACAACAATAATAACATATCCAGTGACATCCCACAAGTGGGGTATGGGGAGAATAGATTGTACACAGTCTTTACCGCTACCTCATAGAAGTAAAAAGGTTGATTCCTAAAACCCTCAGCTCATAGAAGTAGAAAGAATTAGATATGACAAAAGGAAAGGAAACAACAGGTGGGACTAATAAAGAGTATCACATGGTAGAATGTAAATGTGAAAAAATTAACACATATGCACCAGATAATCAAAAGAAAAAGGAAAAATAATAATGAAAATAATATTATTAATAATAATAATAAGAAGAAGAAAACGAACAAGGAGACAAAGAAAAAGAACTTAGCATGATACATATATTATCAGAAATAACAAATATTTAATAAAATAGGAATTACAAAAGGTTTAAACCGGCAAACAAGACATAAAAGAAAATTAAACTAAATTAATTTGCATGTTTATTTTACGGACCATATTACAATTACTCTAGAAGAGGAATATATTCTCATGATTTTATCAATTTCCTTAATTAGATTAATTAATTAATATATTTTTAACACAACTAAAAACACACTAATTCCCAAAGGAAATATTTGACATGGTCTATTGAAAACTAACTCATTGAAAGCTTTTTGAATCCGTAAATAAATACAAAATTTATCATGGAATCTGCAATAACCTCAAATTTATATATTATAATTATCACTCACAGTCAGATATCTATAAAAATCATGTGAATATAGTGTTTCAATAAAAACTACTGAATTTCGACCAATTCACAATTACATTCCACGTTCATATAGTCCTAAGAAATACAACAACAACAACATTACCGCAATGCCTCAAAGGTTCCTGCCCATTGCGGGGTAAGGGGGTCGAATGTACGCAACCTGACCCCTATGTTTAAAAACATAGAGCGATTGTTTCCGGATGACCAGCGTCGAAAGTTGCATTGACTAACTGCTATTTCACAATTGAAAAAAGCGCAGACAATTTAAAAAGTCATTTTGCTTTATTCCATCATACTTCAAAGCCAAAAAATAGTGAATCTTTGGCTCCATCCGAGATTGATGGAAAATATAGTCCTAGGAATTATTTCACCAAAAATTTTATTTTTTCATTATATTCTGATAAAACGTCCGTCGAAAATTAACTTTTTAAAATAATGATTTTTATATTGTTGAAAAATTGATTCATGGCACTTATTCAAAATTTCTAAAGTTTGGTTTTTGTAGTTGAATTTTCTTGACCCCACTCCCCCAAAACCACCACCACCCTACTCTTTATTTAATTCTAGAATATATTTTTTTCTACATCAATTATTCTTTATTTATTAGCATACTTATTTTCTACATGTTTATTGTTTTAATTTCTTTACAAGTACCATTTCCTTTCATCCACCAACCACAATATAATCTTTTTCCTCTTTTCCCACTTGAATTGGATGCCTTCTTTCAAGGAAGGTAGGTGTGAAGAGGAATTTTATCAATTGGGCATTCTTATCCGAAAAGTATCCGTCCATCTTTATTTGTTTCCAATTGACATGACGGTATAAGGATGTAAATAATAGGAGTAATTTTATCAAATTTTCATTGAAATATAATAAATACAACGTCTTAAAAGAACATGATATAAAATAGTTAATTAATGATAAATTAATTTATGAGCTAAGTATAAAATTATTTCTTGATTTATTAAACTAGACAAGTATTGTTGAACATCTAAAATAGTATAATGGATAAATAAAGATGGACGAAGGGAGTATTTAGTGGATTTGATGAAATTTTTCTGTTCTTAAAATAAGATTCGACCTCGAACTTAATGAATGCATAAAAATTTAGTCTGCGTGACGCATATTTAAATTAGTCAAGTTAATAAATTTTAAATACTAAAGCATGATATATATATATCTGTATAACACAAAAATTGATATAAAATCTAAATGAACTGCTAGACAATTGAGCTATCAATGTCAGCAACTCATAAATAATCTAGAGTCCCTACATGAAAGCTCTAAACGCTGAAAAGAATGAGGAATGGATAAAATAACGTTGAGGATCATTACAACATCCCTTACTAAAAAGGACTCTCGTCCGTAAAAATCAAGGACAATTGCAGTCTCAAGCACGAAAAGAAGAGGATGTTGGGCTCGATTCTCCATCAGGTCCAAAGGCATTAGTGATGATTTCTTATGTTTTTTTATTTATTTATTTGAGATTGATGAATTTGAACTCGATCTTTCCAAATAACTTTTCTATCTTCATGAGATAGCGATAAAAATTGTGTACATTATACTTTTTCATAATCTATTTTATTAAATATTTACTGAATATGCTATTATTATCATTTTTAGAGATGATAGTAACTTTAAATATGGAAAAAAATTATAGATTCTAAAATAATATAAGTATATCAATTTTGCACATGCAAACTTTGTTGTTAGATCCTCTTTTGTCCCATCACTTTAACTAAACACGATAACGTGACATTCCTTTTAGTCTAGAAATTATAATATGATAGTATATTAATTATTCGAATATATATAACTAATTAGGTAAAATGCGCTATTAATACTCAATTAAATTTTAGTTAAGCAAATAATTTAGTTTAATACAGTTAAACTATTTTTTAAAAGTAGAAATCATGAACTCAAACTGTTAATTATGAATATAATTATGTTTCTTACTTGATTCTTCCTTCTGAATTTTTAACGTAATTTGAGAAATGATAATTGCATGTTTCTCGAATGTAGGATGATGTGGATCTCAAATGATAATTTTAATAAAGACAATATTTAGAGTTTATTTGGCTTAAATTAAAAACTGATCAAACTTGCTTTTTAAGCCCTTTTTTAGCTAATAAAAGTGTTCGACAATTTGTAAAACAGATTAAAAAAAGTTAAAATTTGCTTAAAATAACTTAAAAGTTAAAAGCAGCACCCCCCTCCTCCCCCCAACTTTTAATTTTTAGCTTAAAAAAGTTGTTATAGTTTGACAAAAAAATTTACCTTTTTACATTAAATAGTTTTTCATATTTTCAAAAATATCCTTAACTAAAGTAACTATAACTACTCTTCCTTCTCATCATTTCAATTTAAACCACAATCCAACACGCTTCTCGCTACTTTCTCTCTCTTGACAAAGCTTGGATTCTCTTCCTCCGTTACTATTAATGTAAGTTTTACTATTTATTTTATTTTTTCATTAGTTTTTATTGCAAAATTGTTATTAGTCTAACTTTTCTTCTTATTTAATGGCTTTTTAAACTATCTGCACTTTTTCATTTGTGAAGTAGCAGTTAGTCAATGCAACTTTCGACGCTCTTCATGGGTCATCTGGAAACAGCCGCTTTATGTTTTTAAACATAGGGGTTAGGCTGTGTACATCCGACCCCCCCTCACCCCGCAATGAGCGGGAGCCTTTTGAGGCACTGGGGTATGTTGTTGTTGTTGTTGGGTACTGCAAAAATTTCATCATAAATTGTGTATATAAAATTTACTTAAATAATAAGTTTACATTGATATTGAACTAAAATATAAATTTATTTTACTTTATCTTATTTTTTATAGACAGAAAAATCTTCAAGTAATTAGTTTTTATTATATTAACAGCTTCAAAGGTATTTCAGATATTGTCAATTAAAAAGGTGTTTAACAGCACTTATGAGCCAAACACAACAACAACTTTTTTCAGTTACAAAACTTTTATCCAAACACATAATTATTTATTTTTTAAATAAATTTCAATACTATAAAAAGTGCTTCTAAGGCACTTTTTAAAAGCTAATTTTTTTCAACTAAACCAAATGAACTCTTAATATGTTAATCTCTTTATTGATATCCCCAAAACTTATGAGATTACACACACCTCTTTAAGGAAATATGTTGTCGCGTAAACTGAATAGAATAAAATAGCCTCCTAAAACCTCTAATTATTGAAAATGTTGGAGTGACTTTTTTTTTATGATGTTATCAAAGGAACTCTTTTTATCCTATCTAGTTAAATTCTTCAAAAAAATACGTATTACTTATAACAATAATATATTTAGTCGAATCTCATAAGTAAGATTTGGGGAGGATAGAGTATATGCAGATTTTATCACTATCTCATAGAGAAAGAGAGTTTGTTATCGTAAGATAAAAGAAAATGTACTACTTATATTTTTAAAAGATTCAACATTGATGTGATAATAATTTTTAAAGAATCCGAGCAAAAAATTACTTTCTCTATTTCATATTAACTTAAGTTATGAAGGGATACACATATATTAAAAAGATATTCACCATCAAAGCATGTTGTGTAGTGAATGAGGTTGCTCCTCCCTTAAGCAGAGGTTTTAGGTTCGAGTCAGGGAATGTAAAAATCCTTGGTAGAAATGCTCCCCCCTCCCCAAATGGAGCCCTATGTGACACGAATCCGGATATAGTCAGGCTCCAATGTGGGCATCGGTCACCGAGTGAGAAACAAAAAAAAAGATATTCAAAAAAGAAAATTTAAATGGTATTTTTCATTATTACCTTTGCGAAGTCATAAATATGAGAATATGACCAATTGTCAAGCCCCGAGAAGGTACCCCTAGACGTAACTGGCACTCAGAGACTATTGTTAGTCCTCAAGCGAACCACTTGGCCTCATCATATTCATTCAATCAATAAACTTAAGATAATCAGTGGAAGACTAAAGAAAATAATGGGCATATCTAATCTAATCTCAAAATAATAATATCAATAAATAAAAAGGTCTAGTAGAAGGAACTAACTCAACAAGTTTTAACATCAACATTCGACTCTAGTCTATGAAACTTCTATTACTATCAAGTGGTGCCAATGACAGACCAATGGTTACCTCAAAATAAAGAAAGCTAATTGAATCTAACTCTAAAAGCAAGATGAAAAATAAATATAATAATTCCTCCGAAGTAGGAGAGACTCACCAATCAGCTGAACATCTTAGATCCTCAATGATGTGCCTGTTGACGATCCCTAGTCGATATATCTGCATCATGAAATGATGCAACGTTAAGTAGTGTCAGTACGTGGAATGTATGGTATGTAAAATAACTGAATGAAACAACATATGCAGAAATAACATGGAATAATCTCAACTCATAATATACTCACTCAGAATGATAGGTTGTCATCTCAAGTAAGGACAAGAAGTAGACAATACTCATTAATATCAATCAAGACTCAAACCATCAACTCAACATCATAGTACTATCAGTGGGGAACCTAGCTGGGAATTTCTCTGACCTACAACCTTCACCTATGAGCCGGTGATGATACAATTAAGCGATGTCGATGCGACGTATGCTCAGTACCTTGCCGGGGGTGAAAGGACGTGACATCTGTGGATCCATAATAACATCAAGTCCTTTTTGAGAGTAAGGAAACATCCGTTTTTGACAGTCCAATCCTTTCCTATGCTGACTGCGTAGTTATAACTGCGAGTGGGACTCACTTTTACTCATTTCGATGCTCGATACTTCTCGTAGGACTCAATATGCTCATAAACATCAAATATCAAGATTTCTCATCATTTAGTCTCTTTTGGGCAAAGGACATCAACTCATCTTATCAACTATCAACTCAATGGATTAGGAACATTCTTTTAGAATTAAGTTCAACTTCTTTAAAACTCTAAGGACATCAATCTTATCAACATCAACATCAACACACTCAACTCAGGAACAGAATAACAACAACAAGCACATTAATACGATCAAGGCTCTAGACATCCATCCCTAAGTTCATTTTTGTAGTCTTCAACAAAAAATCATGTAGGGTTTATATAACAATTCAAATAAATCATTTAAGCAAATAATTCAAGTTTGTGATGATTATCAACTTAGGAAAATACATAAGTATAATGTTAAATAGAATATTCAAGAATTTAACATACAGAGATCATCATATGCAACTATCAACTTACTCCAATCAATG
>JAOTQR010000079.1:6138322-6174160 GCA_025774065.1 Solanum ossicruentum
TTCATAGTAGTGATCTTGTTGTGATATGAAATTGATTTTTAACGTTGTTAATGAATATTACTTGTTTGATGTCTCACTCCATGTCGAAAACAGTCGCGCTATATTTTTAAACCTAGGGGTCAGACTACGTACATCCGATCCCTTCTTATCCCGCAATGGACGGAAGCCTTTGAGCCATTGGATAATGTTGTTGATGTCTCACCCCATGTTTGGTAATTAGTTTTGATAGTTGAGCTTTGATTAATTTGAATTTGTGTTTGCATTTGCATTTGATAAAAGTTATTAAAGGAAAAGTGTTTCCTTCAAAGAGATTATATATTATGAGTGTCACGATGAATTTAATTAGCAGGTTCAGTTACAAGGAAAAGAAATTTTATTAGCTCGTTATTTTATAGAACTGACGAACAAAGAAATCCATGAAAATTATTCAACATGCTCTAGGAGAAAGGAAGTTATATTTTATGGATCTTGGGCGATGGACTCTCAGCATACTGAATATTCAGATATCAAATTTTGATTTATTTTATACTTTTCATATCTGAATATTCTAATTTCTTCATTATTTGTAGTATTTCATACCTAGGCAGAAGCAGATACAGTCTTATAGCACTAGGTTCATTTAAATGCTGTATTTTTTATGCAATACCGCTCAGCCAAAGAAAGATGATAGAGATTTGTATAAAAATTCACTAAAACTATATCACAATAAATCTAAACCCATAATTCTAAAAATATAATAATTGAGGCTAAAATTTAAATCCTTTCTTTAAAAATTTAATAATCATATTCATTTCATCACAAATTCTCGATATAAGACAAAATTTAAACTTTTTGTAATTTTTTTAAAGGACGGTTCCAAACAAAGCATTATTATTTGGGGGTGTTGTGGCCAATCAGATTGGTGGCCTAATCTCAAATGAACGGTCAGGATTAAAGTTGACCTTCTCTAGTCTTGACACGTTGACTCTTTAATTACCAATCAAAAATTAATTAATTTTATTCATCTACCTTTACATCACCATATTTGTTTCCATATATATATTTAAGAAAAAAAAATATTAAAAGATATAATAATTATCTATACAATAATTGTAAGGAATTTTTACATTCATATATAAATTAGCGACAAACAACTTCTATCACTAATAAATATTGAAAATTCTTGTTAATATTATCTAATTTCAAATCATAAAAAAAATATGAGCTATTTAATGATGAATTTCATTGCTTTCTTGTTCGGACTTTTCAAACGTGTCAGTGAGTGTGTGTGTGTTAGGTTCGTCACAAAATAATATATTTTCAAATAATCCAATATGGGTGCAAAATTGAAAATAAAGAGTTTACGCAATTTAGACCAAAAGTAAAACAATTACTTAACGTATAAGTCAAGGAACTTGTTATAATGCTTAAAATTATATAAGAATTTACACCTGGAAACTAAAAACAATTTTTTTTAAAAAAAAATACTATGGAAATTATCTTGAAAGATTAAATCGAAAGTATTTAATAAGCTTCCTGCGCCATTTGTACTTTAAATTGGACTTTTAGGATGAATTAATTATTTTTAAAAATGTTTTAGCTTCATCATTATTAATTAAGGATTACTAAAATTGTTGAGATTTTGGTATATCTACTTAATAACAACTTGTACATATTTTTTTAATTAGATTTTGGTAATTCTAATTAAAATTTCTTTTATTTTTTTTAGTTCTAATTAAATATTCAATGAATGTTTTAATCAAAATGCCATTGAAAATATTTTTTACAAATCAAATTTTGACGAATTTATGTTTTTTTTTTTTAAAAAAAGTTTTGACACTTGGTGATTTTAATAATTTGCATTTTCAATTGATTTTGAATGGAAAAATAAAAAGGTTTATGACAAGGAAAAGTAACATAATTGGTCCGTTTTTGGACATAATTTTGTTCCTTCACCTTTATACTTTTTGTTTGTTCCACATTTTAAAAAAATATATATGCTAAACACACAAAGTTATAGCACAATCATTAGGATACTAGATACAGAGCCCGCGTTAGTACGAGTCTAATATTTATTATTTTTTTATTTTAATTTAAGCGATATTGTGACGTAACATGTTTTTTTAGAAATATTTTAATTAAGTCATTAATTATTATGATTAGTGACATTTGTTAACACTAACAATAAGATAAACAAATTACAATAGAAGGAATACAAAAAATTATGGATATACCCTCAAGCTGCTTAAACAGTCATGTTCATATCAACTTGCTTCATGCTTGAGCAGTTTTAGTTATCACGATTAGTAGCGTCTTACATTTTAAAATTACGGATATACCCTCAAGTTGCTCAAGCAAACATGTCGACTTGTTGTCTGCATGAGCAACTTTAATTATCACGATTAGTAATATTTTTTAACACTTTAAAAAGACAAACAAATACAGCAGAATATTCATAAAAAATTACAGATCTACCCTCAAACTGCTCAAGTAGGCATGTCCACCTGGTGCGTACTTGAGTAGCTTTAAATTATCACGATTAGCAGCATTTTTAACACCAAAAATAAGACAAACAAATTACAACGGAAGAACCATAAAAAATTATAGATATACCCTCAGGCTGCTTAATTAGTCATGTCGACCTGTTGCGTACTCGAACAATTTTAATTATCACGATTAGCAATATTTTTTAACACTAAAAATAAGACAAATAAATTACAGTGGAAGGACCATGAAAAATTACGGATGCATCCTCAAGAATAAGACAAACAAATTACAACGACCAACAAGAGTTGTGGTGGAGTGGTAAGTACTCCTTCATCTTTAACCAAGAGGTCTCGGGTTTGAGTCCCCCTGGGTGTGGAGTTACCTTTGTTAGGGAGCGTTTTACCCCCCCCAATGTGGGACTTATCGAGCGCAAATCCAGATTTAGTTGGGCTCCAATGTGGGTACCAGACACCGTTTAATAAACCAAAAAAAATAAATTACAACGGAAGAACCACAAAACATTACGAATATACCCTCAAAGTACTCAAGTAGACATATTGACTAGTTTCCTGCTTCAGCTACTTGGGAAACTAGCATGTCGACGGCCAACAGCTTCCCTCGCCACTTCTATATTTTAGTAATTTTGATCCACAGATTGAGTTTGTCAAATTTTATAATTTTTAAAGATAAAATTATTATCATGTTGGACAAAAAAAAATTATTTGCTTAAAAATATTTTCAGAAAATGATGATTCGAATGAGATTTTTGAGACGAGGGTCTTCTGAAAACAACCTCACTCTCTATGAGGTAGTGATAAGATTTGCGTACATTTAACCCTCTCCACATCCCACTTATGGAATTCCACTGAATATGTTGTTATTGTTGATGATGATAATTTAAATGAGATTAAGTATTTCTGAATCAAAAAATGCTTGATTTCTATTTCGATTATAGGTCTAACTTGCTATTAAGGATATTATCCTCATTTGTATTTCATTTTGTAACACAAAAAGTATGTGGCCCAACAAAAGAGAGACTAAATTAATTCCATATAATGATAAAAAAAATTTGGTATATTTGTATATGATGTACCACATGAAAATACTTTAAAAATAGAGATAAATATTATAAAGTGGGAATGCAACCATTATAAGAGAATTATTATTAAATTAGTGAATAATTGTATTGAATGCTTGGTTATTTGTATGACTAATCAAGTAATGATTAGATTAATGCATGCTAATAGTACTTAATTTAGAAAATAATTAGTTATTAAAGAATGATGTGTACTTAGAAAGGGTGACCACAAAAATAATATTGTTTATTGGGTGTTAATTTTTTCAACATTTAAAAAGAAATATAAGGTCAATGTAAATATGGTGAAAGGTGACACTTATAATATTAGAAATTCATAAATTGTGGTTTAGTTGATAAAGATGACATATAAAATTTGATTTAGAATTTACAAATTATTTATTCATTAATTAATTTATCAGAATTTGCTTTAAATAGGCATATTAAAGATATTACACTCTTTGTATCGAGAAGTTATTTATTTTCAGTATCGAATAAGTGATCTCGAATATTTGAGTCTTATATATGAAAAATATCCTCACTATTAGAAAACTCAGGGAAAAGTGTCAAAAATATCCATGAACTTTGTTTTATTGTTTGATTTTATTCTTGTCGTTAAAATGAATTTATTTTTACCCTTATCGTCAGAAAACTTACCACCGATGCCCCTTGATGGATGGAAAGCCCCAAATATCTTCATTTTAACATGTGTTATATTTTTACCCAATCCTATAAACATATTTATGTTTTATATTTTTCAGGCTGTCTGTCGATACCAATACAAATAGAGTGATATTATAATACTCTTTCCCAATTAGGAATAACGATTTTCTTTAGTTTTTACATTAATCTTTGCTTATTAGTTTGGATTAAGCTAGGTTTAAATAAAGTAAAATGTTTGATTAGAACAAAGCTGCAAGAATTGGCATCTTCTTTGATTTAATGAATATAATTGACATTTAAATTGGTCTTCTTGTTTACATTTTTTTTTATCTTTACGATTATAATCATAAGGTCTGCTAAATGGAAAAACTCTCTATTAAGATCATCTTCATAAATGAGGCTCGAATATTCGAGGTGTTGTTTCCTTAATAGGCTCACTTGAAGCAAATTTCAATAATATGGTCAATGAATTTTGAATATCATGAATAGTTAAATTAAGTTTTTCGAAAACAGCTTCTTTTTATCTCTATGAGGTAGTGATAGGGCTTGCGTACATTTTATCCTCCCAAACCATATTATGGGATTTCGGTGGGTATGTTGTTGAAAAAAGTTAAATTGAAATGAATATGATTTTGTTTTAAATGAAAGAATATTTTAAAATTGTTATTATAGTTTTCTCTATCAAAAAATGTTTTTCTATTTAAAATTTTGAGCATGAGTTTTGTTGTAATTTTTTATTTGATATCATTTGTAAATAACTACTAGTATATGTTTGTTCTGATATTAGTAAATGTTATTTATACATTTTTACTGAACGATGTATTTTTCGATTTAAAAAACACCATATAAATGATATGTTTTAACTAATTTAAATCAATTTGAAAATTCAAATGAGCCAATCAAACCAAATTCATTCATAATGTAATTATTTCTTTTAAAATAATTATATAATTATTTATTATGGTAAAAAGGAATTGACTACAATTTATATTCCTTTTCCTTTTATTGATAAGATAAAATTGTGTGTGTGTGTGTCTTTTTTTTTTTTTTAAAGAAATTCCACTTTAATGGCTTTGCAACATAGAAAATTTGACTTACATTAATTCTTATTTGATTAGTGATAAAATTTCTTTAGGGGTGATTAATTGAAGATTAACATCATCTAATTTTGAATTGTAATCAAATCTCAAGTCAAACTTATATTAAATGAATATCACGAATACACTAAAAAATTTATATAATTAGTTGTGTTTTTTACTTTCACAATTATAATGTTTGACCTTAAATTTAACGTATCTGTCTAGAACTTCACTCTATAGTCTACTTCCTTCTAATTAACGATTATTAATGTGTGTTCAAATTTTACATAAGTAGTTGACGACCATATACTTTCTTATAATAATAACATTAAAATAAAAAAAAGAAAGAAGGACGATAACTCTAAATACTTTTGGACCTTTTTTTCTTTAATTTAAAATGACAGGAGAAAAAAAGATCGAACAGAGCATTGCTCAGTATAACTCAATCAATTTTTTGTTCTTCAGAACAACAATATTCGTAGCGAAATGTTTCATTAAGTTACAATTTAATAATCTTTTAACTAGGTGCGCCTTCTCCGATTCAACTCGAAAATAGTTTCTCCAAAGAAAAAAATATACAAATCTATTCTAAAAATGGAAAAGATCCTTTTTTAACTTTTGATTGATGTAAAAAGAATACCACCAATATCTTAGAACAACGTCCGTGATTATGCCACGTGGCAGAAATAAACGGCTTAGATCAAAGACCCCACCAATTTGAATTCAAATTTGGAAGTAACGTTACGATTCCGGAGCCTTTAGGTTCGGATCCAAACCTAAAGCATATAGTAAAAAAAAAAATATTTTTTGTAACTTTCATACTTTCCCTCAGCTCCAAAAAAAAAAAAAAAACTTTTATCTCTTCATAAATTGTGAAGTTTTTTGAGGGGTTCATTTTATTTTTATTTTTACCATTCAGAGAGAGAGAAAAGAGAGATTCTTGAAAGTATGTATAATTGTTTCAGCTTATTAAAATGTTCATGAAGCTACTGTATACTCTGAAATTGTTTTGGAAAAAAAAATATTTGGTAAAGATTCTTGGAGTTATGTGCATTTTGGGTTTAAAGATTTTTTGAAATCATACTATTGATTTGGGGTAAAAGAAAATTTCTTGATTGACATAAAAAAAATTCTTGAATAATGTTAAAGGTGTAATCTTTTTTTGAACTATGAAATGGGGTTTTAGGATTGATACATTTCTCTGTTGCAAATAAATATTATTGTTTTGATTGTGAATGTATGGTTTTATGATACATTTCTTTATGTAAAAATGTAGAGTTTTGTTACATTTCATAAGGGGTTTGTAGAGTTCAAGTTTTTTGAAGTGTTTCTTGAGATTTGTGTTCATTTGGGATTAAAGGGTTTAAGGATTGATATATTTTTATAGGTAAAAATGCTTTCTTGAAATGTGTTAAATTTACTATCAATTGAAGTGTTTTTCAATAAGGGGTTAAATGATATGGTCGATATTAACATTTTTTTTCTTTATATCTGAATGACAGAGTAAAAAGATTGGATTTTTAATGGAGAATCCAAGAGGAAGGGGACATGAATACAATTTGGCTTGGAGGAAAGCTGAGGAAGCAGGTATATGTGTGTGTATATATATATTTTCATTTCTATCTTAACTATCTGTATTGTTGATGGTTTGATTGAAGTAGTATAGTATGATCCAAAAAAGAGGGATATGAAGTACTATTGATGTGGGGCTAAAATTTTGAGTTTATGAGGTCTGGATTCTAGAAAATGCAGCTCATTTATACGTATTTAAGTGGATATTTAAACATAAATTCAAAGGTTGAGCTAAAGCTATTGGATTCTGCCAAACCTGTCGGCAAAAAGCTCTAGCTCCTCTCCCAATGTGGTGGCCAATTAGGAGGTGTTAGCTTTTGTTTTGTGTATTATTAACCCCTTGTCCTCTCTACCTTTGAGGTAGGGGTAACTGGATAAGGTCTACGCACACTCTACCCTCCCAGGCTCCACTTTGTGGGATTATACTGGGTATATTGTTCTTGTTGTATTACTGTACGCTTTTGGGATAAATATGATTCATGTGGGATTCTCATTGTATTTGTAGCTTTGAGGCGATATCAAGCAACCCACTGGTTGGAATGTTTCGTCGGACCATTAGGTATATCAAGCCAACCTTCTGAGAGAGAGTTTGTTTCTTGCTTGAGAAGTGGCTTGGTACTTTGCAATTTAATTAACAAAGTTCAAACAGGATCAGTTCCGAAGGTACATTACTCTCTGGTACGCAAAAAGGTGCTCTTTATGAGACATTCATTTTTCACTTGATGATATTTTTATGTTAACAGGTTGTAGAAAACCCCACTCCTTCACATTCAATCAGGTGGGATTCTCAGCCATTGCCAGCATATCAATATTTTGAGAACATTCGGAACTTTTTGGTAGCTGTGGAAGATTTAAAGCTACCAGTGTTTGACGCGTCTGTTTTTGAAAGGGTAAACAAGTTGACAATGAGGGAGTAGCTAATTTGTCTTGTTTTAAGTTTTATAATATATGTAGGCTAGAAAAAGACAATAACTTCTCAATTCTTGGTGTGCATTCTTAGGATAACATAGAGGCAGGTTCATCAACTAAGGTTGTGGATTGCATTTTGGAACTTAAAGCATACCATGAGTGGAAGCAAATGACTGGAGGTGTCGGATGTTATAAGCCTCTAAGGTCTCCTCTCCTAACTCCTTCAAGTGGAAGGATTCAAGCACAAACACATGTGACAATCAATTCTGATAGTCGCAGGCGATTGGAAATGTCTGCTAGCTGTCCAAAACAATCACCGACAGAGGATGAAATTCAGAAACTTGAAGGTCTTTAGCTTCTTTGCATTCTTTTACGTCTGCATACAATTGAAAGAACATTCTCATGCTAAAGAAAGTAATGAGTATTTAATACTTGAAACAAAGTTGAAGGTGCAACATCTGTCTAGAATATAATCAATATCATAAGGTTTAGTTTTGAGTTGCTGAGTAAAAACTAGTACTCTTAAGAGAGGACCTTGAATTAATTGTGCAATTAACGTTTTTCTTGAGTTATTAATCTTGAAATGATTTATAACAATGAACAAACTTGTGTTTTATTCTTATTTCACAGTTAGTTTCCAATTTCTGTTGACATGGAAAATCATGTTAATTCTGGTTTCTTAAACTGGATTTTTAGGTATAATCGTCAAGGCTCTAGCTGAAAGGATGGTCGACATGAAGGAAAACATGGACAATAACTTCTTTGCTTCTTTTTGGAATGGGAATACGGTATGCACGCTCCTGACTGTTTGTAGCATTTCTTAGAGTCAACGATCACAGTTATATTTCAAAACCTGTTTCTCTCCAAAACAGGACCAAGTTGAATTGTTCAGTAGGATCTTCTCTAGCTGCTTCAAGGAACAACTTCAAAACAAGTCCCCTAAGGTAATCGGATCACTCTTGACATGAAAATTTGCCGTCTTTCCATTTCACCTGCTCCAAAATAAAGTTTCAATTCCATGTCATCTCCATTCTCCATATGCAGCTAAGGAGAATATGTAGCCATTCGAGAAGTCAGATGAAAAATGACGTAATTTCATTGATAGACTCATGCTTCTTGAAACATACTTTTAGTTAGAATACATATTGCATAACATCTCTTCCATAAATATGCTATCTCTTTGAGTCTTTTGGTCTTCAGACACACAGAGGAAGAAAAGAAAAAAAAGAAAAAGAAAATGGACCTGGGATCTTGATGATATATTTCTTTCTCAAAAAGAGATATTGATGATTTATTAGTTCGATTTCTTAACGAGGTTGTTCATTTGACTATTGCGTTCAAACATATGTTATTAACTCATGTATTAGCTTGAAACAGTAGCCTCCTAACTTTTATGAGAATCCTTCCTACAAATTGCTCAGAAGAATCTGCAACTTCATATTTTGAAAGTAAACCATTAAAAGGTTTGCATAGTGAAGCATAGCTGAAAAAGATGCATGCAACCTAGGTGGAATATTACTTGGAATAATTTTAAGTTGTTATTGTTATGCTACTGAATTGATCAGTAAACTAAGGTTAGTGGTAAGGTCTATTTGGAAAAAGCCTCTAAATCGTACAAAGATAGGGGTCAAGTCTGTATATGTCCTACCCTCCCCAGACCTCACTCGTGGGATTCACTGGTTTTATTGTTGTTGTTGTAGCTAATTTGATCAGTAATGTCAAATCTGGATATTATTTCCCAACTTTATTTTTTTATATGATTAATATAGCTTGTAATCCTCCACATGCAGTTGAACTCAGATCCTTTAAAAGAGATAAGCTGCTCAGAAGACAACTCCGCATGCATACCCCTCCAAGATTTATCTAATGTGAGAAACCGAAAGGTAAGCTTGGTCACCTTTTAACCGTTTTTTCCCCATTTGTGAACCTTGAAGCATTCAATTTGTCAATCCTGCCATTATGAAAGTAGTTGTTAAGAATATGAGTCTTTTACTTTTGAGTTGATGAGAAATATCTATATAGTCATTGGAACTATATGGAAAGGATTTTGTTGATTTTGCTATTATCAAACTATCTGCATGTTTTACTTCTCTTAATACAACAATTTTGTCAAAAGGAAACTATTTGGAAGGATCAAAAGTCAATCTGAATGTAGTGTTAGTATATACTGCTCGTCTAGTTAGAATCCACAATCTCCATCAATGCTAAGGGAAATGAGTAGGACATTGTACACAGAACTTAAGTGAATATATCATATATAATGTCCATCATAATGTCGTGCTTCAGTGTTATGGTGACCGGTAAATTCTGGTTTTCAGTGTTGCAGAGCTTGCATAAAGAAGGGCAAATGTTACCACTGGACTGTAATTACGACTCAAGAAAAGGAACTTGCGGTAAGTCTTTCTTTAACTTGATTAAATTTACTATTTACTTACCTTCTGGCCTTTCTATTTGAAATTTGTCCTTGTATGTCATTTGGGTGAATTTTGTCCTCACTTATAAACGGCCACACATGCTTCTCGCTGATCCACTGAAAAGAGTTAATCCGTTAACTACACATAAAACATGTTGAGCATTTTGCCTCACTTAATGTGCGTTTAGAGTCTTCATCAAGGCTCTAAGTAATACTTTCCTTGATAATGAAAGTCTCCTTAAGCGAAACCCTAAACAATTGATAGATGTATTTTTTTTCCTCAAATTGTGCTTTTTTCAATTAAAACCCACATGTTTGTGCCTCGTTGCCTCATTTGCTTTATCTCTTGCTATTTTAGTGTCATTTTATTCTTGCAATCTTGCTTCATTAACATTTCTTTGAGCTGAGGGTCTATTAGAAACAACCTCTCCATCCCACGAAGGTAGGATAAGGTTTGCGTACTTCCTACTTTCTCCAGACCCTACTTGTGGGATACACTGGATATGTTGTTGTTGTGATGATCTCTTGACAAGTAAATTGGTTTTGGATGGTATAAGAGATCAAGAAAGCCTAGGCATCAATTAAAGGCCTAATGTGTGTCATGGTCCTCGCGAGCACTTTTTCCATTACATAGGTAGCTGGATATCTAAACAGAACAGTATAATCTACTGCAGTAGAGAATAGAGATGAATAAGTGCGGATGACGGCAAACCATTACATTGTTGAATCTATTGAAGAGTGTAAGAGTATTAAGTACTAGTTTGGTTGTCAAAGTATTTTTTTTAATCAAGTACACGTATTTCATTCATAAACATGGTCAAATTGGCCATATACAAGGGTAAACCAGCAGGTAGTAATCTGCAAAATATGATTCTGTACAAACTTGGCCAATCATCTATACAACAAGGAACTTTCTATCTACACAAAAAGAAAGTAAGGGAGCAGAGACTACTCAACTGAGAGAAACTGGATTCTACATCTTCAAAAGTTCTCCTATTTCTCTCGCTCTCCAAGCTACCCACGTTAAATCAAGACCAAATTCCAAGCCCTTCGTCTTTTCCTCCTTCCTCTTCCACCTGAACATCAAATCTTTCACATTTTTTGGTATTACCCATGAAGTGCTGATGAAGCACCTACTCTGATCCACCATAACCTCATGGTTGTCCTGCAATGAAGTAGAAGATGATCCACATTCTCGCCTACCTTCCTTCACACGTAGCACCAGCTGATGCATAGAACCTTCCATTTTCTTAGATTTTCCTCTGTCAAATCACCCCTCTAAATATGTGAATATTAAGATATTTCATTTCTATTCCTGTTTTTGACTTTTAGACTTTTAGTGACTGTTAATCATGAGTGGCCTGCAAGAAAATTAGTTATAAAGTTTGATTTGCACAAGATCCTTTCCAGTTCAATACATGTTTTTGGGGGTGCCTGCTATTCATTCCGGAGCTTGCCCTGTCGGTCATTTATCCCTGATCCCGCTCTTATTGCTTGACTCATTTGAAAGGAATCTCTTTCTTCTTGGCGTAAATACTTTGTCGATTTGATATAGATCACTGTCTTTGATGACTAATACTTTAAGCTGACAGAATCTTAAGGTGCTGTTATCAAGTACAAAGAAAGAGTTCGAAAATCTGCAGTCTCAGCTAAAATGTGATCTGAAGCAACTTGGTGGGCTTTTTCTGTAAACAAACCCTTTCTATTATCTATATTGACTATCATTTCTATAATTTGAAAGCGAAGTTGAAATTCGATTTATCCTGGTTTCAGGAGACCAAGTACTGGATATGTCTAATGCTGCTCTTGGATATCATAAGGTTATGAAAGAAAACAGAACCTTGCATAACATGGTTCAAGATCTAAAAGGTATTTCGACAAGGATTACATCAACAAACATAACAATGTGAAAGGCTTTGGGGATCGGATGCAAGAAAGTCAGTTCCAAAATAATAAAAAAATCAAGATAAATGACTTAATCTCTTTCTATCTCTCCCTTCGCACTGTTTTGTGATTGGAGCAAACAGAAAATGATAAATCACAGGGTCAAAAGGGATGGAAAAAAGGAAGTATATAAAAGAAAATCAACTAAAACTAAAATGCTTACTCTACACTCATTGAAGAACCTATTGGAATCAAGTTTTGTTCCACAAAAGCTCTCTAATCCTGTTGTGTAATTTATTCTTCAGGGAATATTAGAGTTTACTGCAGAATAAGGCCTGCCTTCAATGCAGAAGTGAAAACTTCCATAGATTTCATTGGAGAGGATGGTTCTCTGGTTGTAATTGATCCGCTAAAATCCTGGAAAGAAGGGAGGAAAATTTTTCAGTTCAACCGTGTTTTCGGTCCAAGTGCCACTCAGGGTAAGGATACTGTGTGTTACATTGTACAGCTGAAGATACATCTTCCATATTTTTATAAAGGTTTTGTTGTAGTTACGTTTCCTTTTTTCCAGCATGCTTTGCCATGCTCTCTATAGTATTATGACTTTTTTACTCGTGTTAATTCTTTTTTCTTGAGCCGAGGGTCATTGCGAAACAACCTCTCTACCTCTCAAGGTAGGGGTGGGGTGGACAGTAAGGTCTGTGTACGTTCTACCCTTCCGAGAGGACCAAGACCCACTTGTGGGATTACACTGAACATGTTGTTGCTGTTGTTTTATTGGGTAAACTTCTTAATTTTGCAGAAGATGTATTTCGAGACACTAAACCGCTTGTAAGATCAGTGATGGATGGTTATAATGTATGCATTTTTGCTTATGGTCAAACTGGATCTGGGAAAACATATACCATGGTAAGAGCTTTTATGATGAGGCATGCACAAAAATAATTCCTTATATTTGCATGCTGAAGCTTCTTATTTAATATTTCTCCCTTGCAGTCTGGCCCTGGAGGTGGATCAACAAAGGAATTCGGAATCAATCAATTGTCTCTTAATGATCTATTTGAACTATCTGATGAAAGGAAGGACGTCATGAGTTATAAGATCCACGTTCAAATGGTTGAGATATACAATGAACAAATTCATGATCTTCTCGCAGACGACCCTTTGCTAACTAAATATCCTTTCACTTAGTTATTCCTTAGTCTAGAACAGATTTTATGAGTTAGTTTTGAGATACTTGAAGGCGGAAAGTGAAATAACTGCACCCTTAACTGTTCATAAATTAGAGATTAGAAGCTGCATGAGTGGAAATGGTCTACCTCTGCCTGATGCTAGCATGCATCCAGTGAATTGCGCTACAGATGTTATAGAACTGATGAAACTTGGTGACTTGAACCGTGCTGTTGGCTGTACTGCTATGAACAACCGTAGTAGTCGTTCACACAGGTGAGGGAACTCAATTTCCATTCAGCTCAACTTAACAGAGTTATTAACATTGTCAAGAGTACTTATGTTCACATAAAATGACTGCAGTGTGCTGACTGTACACGTGCATGGTGAGGATACATCTGGAAACATAATCCGCAGCTGCCTCCATTTGGTGGATCTTGCTGGTAGTGAACGAGTTGACAAGTCGGAAGTCACTGGAGACGGCCTCAAAGAGGCACAACATATTAATAAATCTCTCTCTTGCTTGGGTGATGTGATCACAGCATTGGCGCAGAAGAATTCCCATATCCCTTATAGAAACAGCAAACTCACCTTACTCTTGCAGAACTCTTTAGGTTTGTATAATTAGTTCAAGATTTTGCTCCTCCAGATATAGCAACTTATATGACTGGTCTAGACAATTATTTGGCCAAATAGAAAATTTGGCTTTTAAAGCATTTCGGAGGACTTTTTTCAAATCAAGTGACTTCTGCAGTTACAAATATTTATAATTTACTAATGGTTCTTTTTTTTTTTTGTAATGGTGTTTTTCAGGTGGACATGCGAAAACATTGATGTTTGCTCATGTCAGTTCTGAAGGGGATTCCTTTGGAGAAACAATTAGTACTTTGAAGTTTGCACAGAGGGTTTCGAGTGTGGAACTTGGTGCAGCTCATTTAAACAAAGAGAGCACTGAAGTTTTAGAGCTGAAGGCGGAGGTAAACTACAATCATTTTATGATATTATATGTTTACATAAGTATTACTGTGTGGCTTAAATGTTGGTTTACAAGACAATACCATACCCAGTGTAAATCCCACAAGTGGGAGTTGGGGAGGGTAGAGTGGCTTAAATGTTAAATGTTGGTTACAAGATGGAGAAGTCTCTTTTTTTGGTGCTTCAGTTGTTGCATTATTGCGTTGTCGATACTGTTTTTTCTTCTGTATGCTGTGTACTGCTCTCCATTTCGCTATATTTCGTCGTTGTTACTGCACTCATTTTTGTAGTTGGTTACAAGACAGAACAACAGAACAAGAAAACTTTCTTGGGCTTATCATGTTGGATAATGATTCATTACCTGTCAACTGCTAAAATGATTGTAGATTGAGACCCTAAAAAGGGCATTGGCTAACAAGGAAGCACTAACTCCTCAAATCAAAAAAACAAAGGAAGCAGCAAGAACACCTTTCCAGAAGCCAAAAGCAATAGCTGAGAGATCAACTCCACGAGCTCGAAGATTAAGCATCGAGAATTGCGCCACCACCGTGAGGAAAGAAAAGGTAAACCTTGATGATGAAAAGGGATCCAAAACTCCAGGTGTGAGAACTCGTTCGAGAAGATTAAGTTTAGAAGGGCCAAGATTAGCCAGCAAGAATCTTGAACATATTAAATTATTAGAAGCCACTACCAAGCGCAACCAGCAAGAAGTTGCGTGCTTACAGCAATCTACTGAGCTTCAGGAAGGAGACGATGTCACAAAATTGTATGATCAGGCCAGTAATGATACTTTCCTGAAGGCTCCTCGGAGTCCAACTTTTTCTTTTAAAATCCAGCAGCCTCCTCGGAGTCCAACTTCTGGTTTTAAAAGTCAGCAGCCTCCTCGGAGTCCAACTTCTGGTTTTAAAATTCAGCAGCCTGCTCGGAGTCCAACTTCTAGTTTCAACAGCCAGCAGCAGCCATCTCGAAGTCCAACTTCTGGTTCCAACAGCCAGCAGCAGCCACTTCGAAGTCCAACTTCTGGTTTCAAAAGCCAGCAGGTTCCTCGGAGTCCAACTTCTGGTTTCAAAATCCAGCAGGCTCCTCGGAGTCCAACTTCTACCTATAAAAGTCAGCAGCCTACTCGGAGTCCAACTTCTACCTATAAAAATCAGCAGCCGCCTCCGAGTCCAACTTCTGGTTTCAAAAGCCAGCAGGCACCTCGGAGTCCAACTTCTGCTTTTAAGAGCTGCAATGCACCTAGGAGTCCACCAAGTGCTGCCACTAAAATCCAGGGTATGAAAACAACAGATAACAGAACAAGGATTCCTTCTCTTCAACTACCCAAAACACCTGAGCCACTGATAACCTCTAAAAATGAGAACAAGGCAGGAATGCAAAGTGAGCGTACAATTTCATCTCAATTCCAGACACCTACTTTGAGTAGCCGTACTCATGGAAAAGGATCTCAAATACGAAGATCACTTCGGACTATTGGGAAACTGATTAATGGTTCTGAAAAGAAGTAAGTGATTCATTGCCTGATCGCATTTCAATTGTTTTTTATGTATTCATTTAATCCCTATATATAAGAATATGAAGCTATAGATGAATTCGATTAATCTAATGTAGAATTGTGTTTTGTTTACTTGTGAAAACTTACAGGAACCAACAGAAAAAGACCGAAGCAGCCCCACTATCACCTTTGAATTGCCAAAATGAGGAGATGTCATCAATGACATCTAATGCAAGGATACTGAGAAGACAATCCCTAACTAGCATTCCTCCCCCAATCTTGTCGAGGAGATCTTCACTTGGAGGAGGGAGCTTGCCTGATTCTTGTAAGTCAAAGAGATAATGTCAAAATAAACTTGAAGTATCACTTTTTTGTGCGTTCACTTTTCCTACCTGAAATATCACCATCTATTAGGGAACGACTAATAGTTCATGCAGGAAAAATGAGCATATGATAGTTCAGGTAGTAAACTCGCAAAAACCTGATACGTCAGTTGTGTTTTTCAACATTAACTCTAAGTTGAACGAGTGTTAAATTTCAGCTAAAAGCCAATTCTGATCGAATGTTGCATTTACAGAAGTGTCGTTCATTTTACAGGTGCAAATGAAAGTAGAAATTGTAAAACTCCTGGAGCTTCAGCCAAGTTAACAAAGAGGTGGCTATGAGGAACAAACCAAGTAGTTAACATCAAGGAGCTGACAGTAGGCATCAACAAAGACTGACTACTTGACATCGGGTTAGACAGGTTTATGCCGCAGATACTCACTGCAATTTTTAGATGTTCTAATGCTGTTAACATCGACATTTCTGTACAGATTACTGAGGCAGAAAATAGATGACATTTGAACTATGAATAAACCTTATAGATGTTAACATTGTTGTATACCAACCCAAAAACATGACATTTGAATAAAAGTTCATTTTTTCAAACTGATTGGCATGCTTTATTTAAGTCGAGGGTCTATTGGAAACCTCACTATCTCTACGAGGTAAGGATAAATTAGTATAAAACACTTCGTATGAATTTTAAAGAGCGTATTAAAGAGACAACTAATATGTGACGAAGGAAGGGTAACCTTAGTAGTTACTTATAATTTCTTTCCAGTTATCTTATTTCTTTAGCATTCAGGTTTCAAAGATCGAAAAACATAAAGCCAACTTTATTATACTAGTCTAGGGGTGTGCATCGGTTGGTTCAACTTTATGTATTATTGGTTCGGTTTATCAATTTTTGGTTTTTAAATGTGTTAAACCAATAAGATATTTTTTATCGATTTTTGGTCTTTAATGGTTTGGTTTTCGGTTTACCTAATAAGAAATAATCATAAAATAAATATATTACTTCTCTAATAATTTGACGTAATACGATGGGATACAGTAAAAGAAACAAATCTATTAATCACCTAAACTTATGCAATATTTCACCTCGTATTCTAATTAACTTTCCAACAGAGGAGTTATACACTGGAAGTCAAGCTAATATATCACTTACGATATTGATTTAGTATCAAACCATTAAAAACCCATTAACAATAATCCGATAACATTTTTTTTAATTTGGTTTATCGACCAATTCGGTTCTTGCACATCCCTACTGAAACTTTAAATCAGAAGCATCCATTACAATTTTTTTGCTTTGTACGATTGGTATAGGGGTTACGAAACAAGAATTCACTATTTTTTTTTTCAGTTTTTCGTGTATTATAGACTAGAATATTTTTTCGTGTGTTATAGATTATGAATATTTTGTAAATATGACTGTCTGGAAATTTTTGTCTCCAATGAATTATGTAGGATACCCACAATGACCTTGCAAATAATATTTATAGCTTCTATAATTCACAACAGTTTTTTTTTTAGAAATTAGGGGTTAGCATATAGGAATTTAGAGTTTTTTCTCAATTTTTCATGTGTATTAGCCTATGAATATATCGTAAATACGACCTTCGAATTTTTTGACCCCATATGTTGTAGGGCCATCTGCAGTTACTTGTTAATAGCTCACGATTTTTGGGGGTGCTGGGGCTCAAAGCCCCTTTTCTTGAAAAATTCCACGAAACTCTCTATAATGAGCCCGCTAAGAGTTCAGTAGGCTCAAAGCCCCTTTTCTTGAAAAATTCCACGAAACTATCTATAATGAGCCCGCTAAGAGTTCAGTAGGCTCAATATAGTGGACGGTGCCTAGGAGCATTTTAGGGGATCAGGAACAGGAATCATGCGATTTTTCAGTTTTTCATGTGTGTTAGTCTACAAATTCTGGCACTACAGGGGGCTTCGACGCAACTTTCTCGAAAAATAATATGGGTGGGCCCACAACGAGCCCGGTAAGAGGCCTAGGTGGCCTGGCGGCGGCAGGGGGCACTTGGTAGGATTTTATGGGCCAAGTAACAGGAAACAAACGATTTTGACAGTTTTCTATGGGTATTAGCCCACAGATTCTGGCTTTGCAGAGGGCTCAGGCTCAACTTTACCAAAATATCATATGAGTGGGTCCGCAATAATTTGATCCATGCAGCACCAGAATCCATGGGCTAACACCCACAGCAAACTGTCGAAATTGCCATTTTCTTGTTCCTTGGCCCATAAAATCCTACCAAGCCTCCGCCAATGCTGCTGGGCCCCTGGGGCCTCTTGCCGGGCTCGTTGCGGACCCATCCGTATGACTTTTCGAGAATCTTGCACCAGAGCCCCAAATAGCCCCAGAATCTGTGGGTTAACACCCACAGAAAACTGCCAAAATTGTTTATTTCTTGTTCCTTAGCCCATAAAATCTTACCAGGCCGCCGCCAATGCCACTTGGGCCTCTTGCTGGGCTCATTGCGGACCTATCCGAGTGATTTTTCGAGAATCTTGCGCTGGAGCCCCATGCGGTCCCAGAATCCATAGGCTAACACCTACAGAAAACTGTCAAAATCGTCTGTTTCATGTTTCTTGGCCTATAAAATCCTATCAAGCCTCTGCAAACACCGCCGGATCACCTAAGCCTCTTATCGAGCTCGTTGTGGACCCACCCATATGATTTTTTAGGAATCTTGCGCCAAAGCCCTATGTAGCCCCAGAATCTATATGCTAATACCTATAGAAAACTGCCAAAATCGTTTGTTTCTTGTTCCTTGGCCCATAAAATCCTGCCAAGCCTCTACCAATGTCGTCGGGCCACCTAGGTCTCATACCAGGAAAATTATGGACTTACCTGTATGTGTTTACAGGAATCTTACGCTAGAGCACTATGCAACACCATAATCTGTGGGCTAACACCCATAGAAAACTGCCGAAATCATTTGTTTCCTGTTCCTTGGCATATAAAATCCTATCATGCCTCCGTTAACGCCGCCGGGCCACCTAGGCCTTTTGTCGGGCTCGTTACAGACCCATCCGTATGATTATTTGCATCAGAGCCCTATCCAGGCCCAGAATCTGTGGGCTAACACCCACAGAAAACTTTCGAAATCGCTTGTTTCTTGTTCCTTAGCCCATAAAATCCAACCAGGACTCAGCATCGCTGGGCCATTTGGGCCTCTTTTCAAGCTCGTTCCAGAGCCACTCGTGTGGTTTTTCAGGAATCTTGCGCCAGAGCCCCATGCAACCCTAGAATTTGTGTGCTAACACCCACAGAAAATTACCAAAATTGTCTGTTTCCTGTTCATTGGTCTATAAAATCCTACCAGGGCTCCGCCAACATTACCGGGCCAACTGGACCTCCTGTCGGGCTCGTTGAGGACTCACCCATATGATTTTTCAAGAATTTGCTGAAGCCCCATGCAACCCAGAACTCGTGGGCTAACACACACAGAAAACTGCTGAAATTATCTATTTCCTGTTCCTTGACCCATAAAGTCCTACTAGGACTCCACCAACTCCGCTAGGCTAGCTGGGCCTTTATCTAGGCTCGTTGCGGACTCACCATATGATTTTTCAAGAATCTTGCACTGGAGCCCTATGTAGCCCTAGAATTCGTGGGTTAAAACCCATAGAAAACTGTCGAAATCGCCTATTTCATGTTCCTTAGCACATAAAATCCTACCTGGCCTCCACCAATGTCGTCAGGCCACCTGGGTCTCTTGTCGGGATCGTTGCGTACCCACCCATATAATTTTTCTGAAATCAGGCACTGGAGCCCCATGCAACCCCAAAACTCATGGGCTAACACCCACAGAAACTGTCGAAATTACACGTTTCCTGTTCCTTGTCCCATAAAATCCTACCAGGCTTCTGCTAACACTGTCGGGCAGCCTGGACCTCTTGCCTGGTTCGTTACAGACCCACCTATATGATATTTTGGGAATCTTATGTCGGAGCCCCATGCAGCCCCAGAATCCGTGGGTTAACACCCACAGAAAACAACCGAGATTGCATGTTTCCAACTCCTTGGCCCATAAGATCCTACAACGCCGTCGGGCCACCTGAGCCTCTTGAGGGCTCGTTGTGGACCCACGCATACGATCTTTTGGGAATCTTGCACAAGAACCCCATGCAGCCCCAGAATCTGTGGGCTAACATCCGCAGAAAAATGCCAAAATTGCCTATTTCTTGTTCCTTGGCCCATAAAATCCTACCAGGCCTTCGCCAACATCGTCGAGCCACCTGGACCTTTTGCCGGGCTCATTGCAAACCCACCCATATGAGTTTTTGGGAATCTTGTGCTGAAGCCCCATGCAGCCCCAGAATCCGTGGGCTAACACCCACAGAAAATTGCTGAAATCGTCTATTTAGTGTTCCTTGGCCTATAAAATCATACCAGGCCTCCGCCAATGCCATCAGGCCACTTGGATCTATTGTCGGGCTCATTGCAGACCTACCCATATGATTTTCGGGAATATTGCACCGGAGCCCCATGCAGCCCCAGAATCTGTGGGCTAACACCTATAAAAAGCGATCGAAATCGCTTATTTCCTGTTCCTTGGCCCATAAAATCCTACTAGGCCTTCGCCAACATCGCCGGGCCACCTGGACCTCTTGCTGAGCTCATTGCAGACCCACCTATATGAGTTCTTGGGAATCTTGTGGTGGAGCCTCATGCAGCCCCGGAATCTGTGGGCTTAACACCCACAAAAAACTGTCGAAATCGCCTATTTCGTGTTCCTTGGCCCATAAAATCCTACCAGCCCTCCGCTAATGTCGTCGGGCTACCTGGATCTCTTGTCGGACTCGTTGCGGACCCACCCGTATGATTTTTCGGGAATCTTGCACTGGAGACCCATGCAGCCCCAGAATCTGTAGGCTAACACCCATAGAAAATGATCGAAATCGCATGTTTTCGGTTCCTTGGCCATAAAATCCTACCAGGTCTCCGCCAACATCGTCGGGCCACCTGGGCCTCTTCTCGGGATAGTTGTGAACCCACTGATATGATGTTTTGGGAATCTTGCATCGGAGCCCCATGCAGCTCCAGAATCCGTGGGTTAAACCCACAAAAAATTATCAAAATCACATATTTCCTGTTCCTTTGCCCATAAGATCCTACCACGACTCCGCCAACATCGTCGAGCCACCTGGGCCTCTTTCAGAGCTCGTTGCGGACCCACCCATATGGTCTTTTGGGAATCTTTCACCAGAACCCCATGCTACCCTAGAATCCATCGGCTAACACCCACAGAAAAAGTTGAAATTGCTTGTAACCTATTTCTTGGCCCATAAAATCCTACAAGGCCTTCGCCAACACCGCTGGGCCACCTGGGTGTCTTGTCGGGCTAATTGTGGACCTACCCATATGAGTTTTCATGAATCTTGCGTCGAAGCCCTATGCAGCCTTAGAATCTGCGGGCCTACACCCACAAAAAACTACCAAACTTGCATGTTTCCTGTTCCTTGGCCCATAAGATCCTACATGGCCTCCGCCAACATCACCGAGCCACCTGGGCCTCTTGCCAGGATTGTCTCGGACCCACCCATATGATTTTTGGGAATCTTGCATCGGAGCCCCTAGCAGCCCCAGATCCGTGGGCTAACACCCACAGAAAACTATCGAAATCGCCTATTTCCTGTTCCTTGGCCCATAAAATCCTACTAGGCCTCCACTAATGCCAACGAGCTACCTATGCCTCTTGTAGGGTTCGTTGCAGACCCACCCGTATAATTTTTTGATAATCTTGCGCCGGAGCCCCATGCAACCCCAGAATCTGTGGGCTAACACCTATAAAAATTGCTGAAATTGCCTATTTCCTGTTCCTTGGCCAATAAAATACTATTAGGCCTCCGCCAATGCCGCTGGGCACTTGGCCCTCTTGCTAGGCTTGTTGCAAACTGACCCGTATGATTTTTCGGTATTCTTGCGCTAGAGCCCCATACAACCTCAAAATCTATGGGCTAACACTTACAGAAAACTGATGAAATCGCATATTTCCTATTCCTATGCCGATAAAATCCTACCAGGCCTACGCCAACGCCGCCGAGCCACCTAGGACTCTTGTTGGGCTTTTCGAGGACCCACCCATATTTTTGATAATCTTGCGTTGGAGCTCCATGCAGCCCCATATTCCATGGGCTATCACACAGAGTAAATTACCAAAATCACCTGTTTCTTGTTCCTTGGCCCATAAAATCCTACCAGGTCTCTATCAATACCGTCGGGCCACTTGGGCTTCTTGTCGGGCTCGTTCCGGACCCACCCATATTATTTTCAGAAATCTTGCATTGGATCCCCATGCAACATCAGAATCTGTGGGATAACACCCATAGAAAATTGTTGAAATAACATGTTTCCTGTTACTTGGCCCATAAAATCCTATTAGGCCTCCGCCAACGCCTCCGAGCCACCTGAGCCTCTTGCCAGGATTGTTACGGACCCACTTATATGATTTTTCGGGAACCTTATGCCGAAGCCCATGCAACCCTAGAATCCGTAGGCTATTACCCACAGAAAACTACCCATGCAGTACCAGAATTCGTGGGCTAATACCCACAGAAAACTGTGGAACTCGTCAGTTTCCTGTTCCTTAACCAATAAAATCCTACCAGACCTCCGCCAACACCGCTGGGCCACCAGGGCCTCTTGCTGGGCTTGTTACAGACCCATCCGTATGACTTTTCGGGAATCTTGCACCGGAGCGCCATGCAGCCCCAGAATCCATGGGCTAACATCCACAGAAAACTATCGAAATTGCCTATTTCACATTTCTTGGCCCACAAAATCCTACCAGACCGCCGCCAAACAAGTGGGTCCGTAATGAGCCCGGGAAGAGGCCCAAGTGGCTCAGCGGCGGCAAGGGACGCTTGGTAGGATTTTATAGGGAATATGAAAATGGCAATTTCAGTAGTTTTTTGTGGGTATTAACCCACAGTTTTTGGGTGCCGAGGCTGCGAGCCCATTTTTCTTGGAAAGTTCCTTGGAATCGTCAGTAACGAGCACGCTAAGAGTTCCAGTATGCCTGGTGCCATCGGACAATGCTTGGGAGCATTTTATGGGCTTTAGAATAGGAATCAGGCAATTTTCTCGATTTTTCATAGTTGTTAGCCTATGATTTTTGGGGGTGTCAGGGCTCCAGGCCCATTTTTCTTATAAAATTCCTCAAAATTGTCCATTTTGAGCAAGCTAAGAGTCTAGTAGGTCGAATGCCGTTGAACATCGCTAAGAGCATTTTATGGGTCCGAAACAGGAATCATATGATTTTTTCAGTTTTTGGTGGGTGTTAGCCCACGATTTTTAGGGGTACGGGACCTCCAGGCCTATTTTCTCTGAAAATTCCATGAAACCATCCATAATGAGCCCACTAAAAGTTCTAGTAGGCCTGGTGCCATCAGATGGCGCCTGGAAGCATTTTATGGGCTCCACAACAGGAATCAAGTGATTTTCTCAATTTTTCGTGGTTGTCGGCCCATGAATTTTAGGGTGTGCTTGAACTTTGGGCCCATTTTTCTTCAAAAAATTTACAAAATCATACATAACGAGCCTGATAAGAGTTCCAGTAAGCTCGGTGCCATCAGACGACGCCTAGGAGCATTTTATGCGCTCCAGAATAGAAATCAAGCAATTTTCTCAATTTTTCGTCAGTGTTAACCTATGGTTTTTGGACGTGTCGGGGCTCCGAGCCATTTTTCTTGAAAAATTCCATGAAATCATCAATAATAAGCCCACTAAGAGTTCCAGTAGGCCTGGTGCCTTAGGACGACGCCCGAGAGCATTTTAGGGGTTTCGAAATAGGAATCAAGCGATTTTCCTCAATTTTTTATGGGGGTTAGCCAATGATTTTAGGTGGTGTCGGTACTCTAGTCCCATTTTTCTCAAAAAGTTCCACAAAATCGTCCATAACGAGCTCGCTAAGAGTTCCACTAGGCTCGGTGCCGTCGAACAGTGCCTAAGAGCATTTTATGGGCTCCGAAACAGGAATCAGGCGATTTTCTCAAATACCCACGATTTTTTAGGGTGCTTAGGCTTCGATCCATTTTATCAAAATTTTCCACAAAACTATCCGTAACTAGCCCAGTAGGAATTCTTGTTAGCCTGGTGCCATTGGTCGGTGCCTATGAGCATTTTATGTGCTCCAGAACAAGCATCTTGTGATTTTTTCAATTTTTCGTTGGTATTAACCCACAACTTTTCAGTGTGTCGGGACTCCAAGCCTATTTTTCTCAAAAAATTCTAGGTAACCATTCTTAACGAGCCTGCTAAGAATTCGAGCAGTCCCAGTGCCATCGGACGATGCTTCAGAGCATTTTATGGGCTTCGAACAGGAATCAGTCGATTTTCTCAATTTTTTGTGGATGTTAGCCCATGGATTTTGGGGATGCCAAGGCTCTAAGCCTATTTTTTTGAAAAATTTCACGAACTGTTCGTAATGAGCCCACTAAAGAGTTTTAGTAGGCCTGATGTCATCGAACGATGCCTTGGAGTATTTTATGTGCTCCAAAACATGAATCAAGCAATTTTCTCAGTTTTTCGTGGATGTTAGCCTATGGATTCTGGGGGTGCCAAGGCTCTGGGCCCATTTTTCTTAGATCAATGATGCATTTTTCAAGTTGTGGGATCATGAAGTTCATATTCGAGATTATCTCAATTTTTCATGTGTATTATTGTCCATTAATTTTTGTGATATGATTTGACCAACTCTATTTGACTCCAAATTTTGTGAGTCTATTCAAAACAACATAATAAACAAGATTCATTGCTTTTTCACGTTTGATGTTGCTTTTTTGTAATTTTGGAGTCACAACTAGAAATTCAAGACTGACTCAATTTTTCATATATATTAATCCATGATTTTATTATTATTTTCTTGGAGTGCAATTGATCAATTTTGTTTGACCCCAAATTTGTGAGTCCTTTTAAAACGACCTAATAAATGATACTATTGCTTCTTTTAAGGTTGACGTTACTTTTTTTGAGTTAACAAAAAAAAAAAAAAGAAACCACAAATTAGGTTCTCTATTTTTTGTATGTATCCATGAATTTTAAAAATTCATCGTTATCTCAACTTTTCGTGTTTACAGAACATTACTCCCCCGCCCATCTTTACTTATCCCTTGTTGACTTAATACATGAATTAAAAAATAATAAAAGTAATTTTACCAAATACTATAATAAATACAATGTTTTGAAAATGAAATAGAAAAATGACGTTAATTAATAATAAGAGCAAATTAGAAACTAAATGTAAAATTATCTCTTGATTTTATAAAGTGGACAAGTATTGTTGGACATCCCAAAATAGTATAGAGGACAAGTAAAAATGGACGGAGGGAGTATTTGCTCGTACTTCTTATTGAAAACAAGTGTTAATTGAGACACATCATTAACAACACAACAATTTTCTACTAATAAGAAACAGCAATAAATTAGCAGTAAAAAGTTCCCAGAATGGCTGTTGAAACATCTACATGAGACATGTCTTCTGCTAAGTCACCAAATCTCTAATGTTGAGGCAATGCAGGGGTATATGACATAACCAGGTAGACGGTGCTAAATACGTGCAAATTGCAACGTATAGAGTTGTGTTCCTGAGAACCCTGTTCATACAAGCTTAAATTTGCACGTGCAATTTCTCCGGTACAATAGGTTCCTGAGACAGTAACACCAGGGAAGTTCTCCAAGAAAGGTGAGGCGTCTACATTAGGTTCACCAAAAAGTAACTTACCACGCCCACAGCAAGCAAACATTATACCGCCAAAAACACACTTCTTATGCATATCTGTGCCCTTGGTATTAGTATGATCATCATCTTTATAGTTGAGAAGTTGCTTTAAATGTCTGAAGTTGTTTGCAATAGTGTTGCAAGAAGCACGTGCACAATCAGAACTTGCACGGTAAAACCGGAAGGAGTCTCCACTTTTGATACCAACACCATGGACATACAGATACTCCTCATCACCTCTGCAAATTCTTACAATTAGTTACAGAAGTGAAGAAGACAAACCAAAAATACACAAGATTATCAGCATAGTGGTGTCAACTAAAATTAACATGGCTTTCGATGTTAGCAAAAACAAACTTGGGTGAGGACTCCCTATTTCTCCAAGAACCACGTAAAATTCTTGGAGATTAGTCTCTCTACCAGCACGTGCAAATCATCACTTCAGGACACAAAAAAGGTAGTAAATACGGAGAGCAGAACATTCAAACATCATAAATGAAGACTAGAAACGGATAACCAAGCGCAATGGTGCATTAATCACCTTAAAACCTCATGGAATTCATGCGTACTTATCCAGCTTGGTTTTTCCTGCCCAATAGAACATTTTCTTCTCTTTGTAACTCCAACATAGAGAACTGGACAAATGTTAGGACCTCCCAGCTGGTAAAATCAAATCACAGAAAAGAAATATCTCAAGTCAGTATAAAGTGAATTTTGTTTGTAAGAAAATGGAACTTGGGCCCAACTAACCCCAGAAGCTAGCTCATCGGGTGAGGGGATTGCCCAAGACAAAATGAAAGACCAACCTCTCGTATCCACACCACTGTGGAAACTCAACACCTCCTCGCAAGCCGACAATATAAGATAAGGCCCAACATCGAGTAAAATTGGGATGAATCCGACTCTAAACCATGTAAAGAAATGGACCTCAGGCCTAACTCCTCAAGCCTAAAGCTCATGGGGCAAGGATTGTCCAATATCATATATAAAGAAACCAATTTCCCATCCCCACATTGATGTGCAAACTCAACAATGTTCACAGGTTGACACACACATGATGTAACATGTACACTAGGAGAGGAAAATATATTATCATTTAGACATCTTCTAAGTTCTAAATTGGCCAAGTAAAATTGATCTCCAACCCACAAGAAATCTTCACTTTCAGTAAACCGCTATGGAGCCCGATTAACAAAAGCAATTTTAGTGTTTTTGTTTCATCTTGAGATTTTTTTTTTTTTTTGGAGAAGTTTTAATTCGTATCTTATTATATACCTTTTGCAATCAGCCATAATACATCTCCCTAATCCCATTGCATGCTCATCCCTGCTAAAGTGAGGCAAGAGTATTCTGGCATTTGAAGGATTTCCCCACAATTCTGAACTATGGTGGAACGAATCACAGGAAGAGGAAACAAGACTAGCTACACTACATATGTTGTCAGCATTTGATAGTCTCCTTTCTAAACAAACCAGCAGTAAATTACTTCCTTCAGAAACTAGCTAGTTAAAAGTTGGTGCTGAAATATCAACTCCAATTATACTTAAACAAGATGTACTACCTTACCTCATCATAAATCTGATCTAAAATAGTCTGGCCATCCAGATTCCCATGAACTGCTTCTCTTTTCGCAGTGAGCCAAGTGGAGTAGTCTTTGGGTCTCTGCTTAACAGAAACAGCTTTGTATATAGGCCCAATCGATGAAATGCCAGTGGATAACATTACATGAAATTGAGTTTCCCCAACACCTGTTTAAAGGGTCTCAGAAATGATTGCCACGATAAACTCTGTGGAGGTATAATATACTAAATTACCCAAAGTTACGGAAATATTAATTAGAAGATAAGGAATCTAATATTTTAAACTACATTTACTGATTTAACTGCAAAAGAAGAAGTGGTATAATTTTAACGATACTGAAGAATTTATAAAAAGTACTAAGGATATGCACCTAAAAGATCATACACAACTACAAGTTTAAAAGAGAATAAAATTTCATTTGGGGAAGTACACGGGTAGCACTTACTGAAGTTACTTGGAATACAGGTCAAATGCACTACACGGTGCTCAAGCTATAAATTTTTCAGATATGATCGAGCAATTTGGTTTGGCCCCAAATGTTTGGGGTGGTCCACTCAAAATGACCTGATGAATATATACTGTTTTTTAAGGACCAAAAGTCGCTTTTTTTGGAGTTTCATTTCACGAATCTGGAATTAAGGGCTATCTCAGCTTTTCATGTGTATTAGTCGATGATTATTTCAAAATACGATAGACCGTCTCAATTTGGCCGAAAATTTTGTGAATCTATTAAAAACGACCCAGTGAACAGTACTCATCCGTGACGACCTTGTAAAACAGTGTTCTTGTTATTAAATAAAAATGATAACTTGAAACTGTAAAATTTCAATCAAAAAGCAACACGTACCAGGAGGTTTGCCTTTATCCCTTGAAAATATAAGAGCAACAGCAGCTGAACTCACCGCTTTGTTATTAGAAGGGTTAATTGCAGTTTCACCTTGGTATAAGAATTGAGAGCCTCCATCACCCAGAATGACAGTCTCACTGGAGAAGGCATAATCTACAAACACGAAAGGGGACACTTATAATGTAACTTATTTCTCACATAATCAAATAAAAAGATAAATCTGCATCCATTATATGTGAACAAATAAAGTTTTTCATAAATGAATAATTATAAAGCTTACTTACCAAACTTTTCAAGGACAGGTTTGACGTCAGTGTCCTCGTCCTAGAACAGCAGACAAATAGATTTTGTTACACTTAAATGTAAAAAGAAAGAAGGTTGATCATATATATATATATATTCTAGAAAAGCAAAAACTCCTAATCCCTCAAAAGTTCATTCCAGCATTTCAATACGACTCACAAAAAGTCTAAATTGATTACTCCATGCACTCATACGGAATCTGTATTGCATAAGGACAAATTTTATCCCCTTATCCACAATTATGGAATATTAGGCATCAATGGAATAAACTGCTCTGCCACAAGGGGGCAAGAAATAACAAAATGATAGGTTTACAAGACTTTGGACTTACAGAAAATAACAAAATCCCCACTGGTGATGTTGATCCAGAACGAGAAGCTGAGCATTCCCTGACATTGAGCACGAGATCATCAATCATTACTTGATTTCCCTGAAATTTTTCTCTCCCCATGTTAGTATTGCCCATGTTTCCGATAAAAATTGTTTGTTCTTGCATGAAATTTGAACTGAAAATCAAGTTAAGAAGTGGAAGTTTCAAATTCTCTATACAAGGCAGGCAATTACATTTTTAAAATATGTTAGGACTGTACTGGAGCAAAGAATTTACCCGAGTTTTTGATAATGGGATCAAATCAATGGCCAATCCTGGCAAGGAACCAACAGTTAGTAATGCACCATGGATATTATTACCACGATCAGCATGAGGCTCATCATCATCAAAAATGTCCCACTGAACCTGGAAAAAACATCATTTTTCTGCACTTCAGTTCTTGTTAAAAAGCAGTCCAAATGCAATCCCAAATAGATTCTAGTCTACATCCACTATATTCACCTCTTCAAACTCATTAGTGGTAGCATTTTGCCCAAAAATTCCTTGAGGTGTTGAAGTAATTACTGGAATTTGGGAGCCAAATCTACCAGTGATCTGCAGAAACAATTCATATTTTGAGTGGAAATGACATTATTAAGGTCACTACTGAAACAAAGTACAATATTTCAATTGAAACAACAAAAATGGGGACTATAACTATGCTGAAAAGTAGGTAAACTGTTTGTATGCTATTATACCCTAACACAAACTACTATATAACCAGTTGATCTCTTCTTTCTTTCTGATTAAGAACTACTAGATCTCTCCTAAAAGCCTTAAGCCAAAAAATGTTTCCAACAATCCTACAACTGACAGCAACAATTATAGAGTTTACCAGGTCTGTTACTAAAATTTTCTTCACCATCTTTCACCACACTTCACTCTCCTATCTTCTGCACTTTATCTCATCCTCCTCAGTTCTTCTATTTCATTTTAAACCTCTTCAAATTTGAAAAATGGTAAGTACATTGTAGATGTAGTACCAGAAGGTGCAGTCAAACTATGTTGCTCTAACTCTTCAGAATGGCTTTGAGTAGGTTCTAGATCCTCCAAAAATGTGAACCGACACAGGGACAGCAACAATTTAGACGAGTCTGAGCAAGCACAGCTGTCAAAAGCTTTTACAAAGCACCAGAAGAATACCCCTTCTATCTTAAAAGGATTCTATGAGATCTATCACTGCTTCAGCATCATTTACATAACTCTGTTTACACCAAAAATAAAACAAAAGCAAACAATTAATTTTAGTCGTCTAGAATTCCTTCCTTTGATGTCCCAGCAATCCAAAAGCTCAGTTATGTGGGACATGCTCCACTTATACTAAATTGAAAGTAAATCTAAGTTGATTCTTAAAGAATTGAAATATTGCTTAGAACAAAACTAGGGTCATATATTATTTTGTTTATATAATAGAATAATACTCTCTAGTCCAATTTGTAAGACACTTTTAACTTGGTGATATACCAAAATGTTTGCAACCATTTAGTCAAGGGAAAAGGGTTGTATCTTCCCTCTATTATTGAATGTTTAAAATTTTCCTCTGTTGTATTAATGGTCCATATATGCCCTTACAGTTATAAAAAGTGGCTCAAATTTCCCATTTCCCTGTTAACCCCATCCAGTGCATTCGGCCTATGTTTAGGTTTCGCAGGAAGCTGATTAACAACTAGAATTATTCAATCTACAAAAGTGATGATGGAACATCTGATGTAACATATTAGCTTGATAAATACAATTTGGACATCATCTTTACATGCCTTTATCTGCAGAAACTCCTTCAGTAGATCCTGAAATAAAGATGGCAGACCAAACAGAAACCTTTTTTCTGTTCAAAAAACTCAAAACCACATACATCAAAGCAACTTCCTCAGAATAAATCACACCCAACCAAACCCAATATCTGTTTATTGATTATCAGCCTCAGTACAATTTAAAAGGAACTTAAAATAGTTCATTGGCTTTTTAATGAGGAGTTGATGCGGTTGAGAGATCAAGACACCTAACAAATGCAATACTAAGTAGAATCATTATGTTGGTGATGATGGTCGGTAAAGGTGCTGGTGAAATTGGGTTGTGGAAGGAGAAGGATTGGAGTGTGAGTTGACATGCCATTTTTGGCTAATGACTGGGGTTATAAGAGGAAGGGCAAATTTGAGCACTTCGATAATATTTAAGGGCATATAGTGATCGATAGTATAACAGTGAGCGCATATATGGACCAATAGTATAACATTAAGGGCATATATGGATTGATTATATCAAGAAGGAAAATATTAAATTTTTTAAAATAGTTAAGGGGCAAATATGACCCTCATCCCTTCTATTAGTATATAAAGCATGTTTTTCCTGATGAAGTAAGGAGATTTCATTAAAAGGCATCAAGAAGATGCAAGGCAAAAAATTTACAGCATTATTCTACACAATTCTCACAACTTCTAAGAGTTTTCTTGATAGGTATTTTGTATAAGCAGGTTTACAAATATATGACCAGCAACAAGAGTGTGCTGGTGAGGTGAACCAGTTACAATGTTCTGTTAGTTATAGAAGACTATGTAAAGAGTTTTAAAAAGTCAGACATAGGCTCAACATCATGAGTGACATCTACCTCAGCCATGTTGTTAAAAAAAGAAAACAAAAGCATACGTTTGAACTTGGGACTAGGATATTCTCCTTTTCTCATAAAGAAAATTCTAGAATTCCTCTGCCCTCAGGGCCTAGCTCGTGTAACAAAAGGTGGAAGATTTGTAGCTGAGGTCACAGGTTCAAGCCCCACATCATGCTAGGCGCCAAGTATTTAAGTGGAAAAGGGTAGAGAGGTGGGTCCATCATCCACCGAATTTAGAAGGTTGTGGCTGGTTCAAAGGGTGGGCCACAAACGGACTTCTCAGTTATCAAAAAAAAATCTAAAAGTTCATCCCTTTCCAAGTGGCCCACCAAATAGTAAAAGGTATAGCATCTATAGTCAAGTTTGGATAGTCACACCAATGCTATGTCATGTTAAAGATCACAAGTTTCAAAATTCTATAGCCACAATTTTATGTTATCTTTAAGGCACGCGCTATGTTTTTAAAAATAGGGGTCAGACTGCGTACACCCGACCCCCCCCTACCCCGCAATGGGCGGGAGCCTTTGAGGCATTGGGGTAATGTTGTTGTTGTTGTTGTTGTTGTATTTAAGGCACAAGCTCCAAAAGTGTCTCTATCTTTCATAAACTCCATGCTTAGTCAAACTAAGGCGTAAGCCATACAAATTGAAATAAAGAAAGTATGAGAGTCAAATTAATATCTTAATCTCCAAGTAAAAAAGTTTCGGACTCATTCAATTCAGACAATTTAGCAAACAGATTCATTTACCAGTCAAGGCATATAGTGCACAGAAATGCCAAATTCAGGGAGAAGAGTGCATACCAGCCGGTGAGCTTCATCCAAGGCAAAAGCAGGACCAATGGAAGCAATGACAAACTGGGGCCGAATATGACTAGCTAAAACTTTGTCAATAACATCATTCACAGCAACCTACATCAAAAATCGAACTCCAACTCAATAAATTCATGTAATAAAATAAACAAGATACTGCCTTTGTCCCAAAATAGTTCTCCCACTTGGTTCTTTGACATACAACAAACTGATTTTGATAGCAAATTTTCACTTTTTTTTTTATCACATCTCTTTTTTTATAACCGCAATGTCCGAGCTAGCTTGTTTGCATCTCAACTAATTCCACCGAGTGCTTTCCACTTTGCACTAGCACAACTACAAATAACTATGTTCACCAATGCTGGTTCGGACAGAAGGGGAAAAACACCTATAGTTGTTGCCTCCTCTGAATTTATAATAAATTCAAATTCTTAAACATAAATTACTCCCTCTGTCCCAGAAAAAGGGGCGGGGTTTGGAGTGCGTCAATTCCTTTAACTTATCATGTGTATTTGGACACCTATTTCTTCACTTTTAATATCCAATACAAGTAATACTAACATATTCAAAAAAATTGTAAGAAGTACTCCAAATCGTAATTCTTAGAGTTAAAAATAGTTGAAAAAACATAATCAAAAACAAATTGACTCTTCAAACAGTAATCAGCCACCCATTTCTTCACTTCTCCAATATAAGTAATACTTACATATTCAAAAAAAAAAAAAGTAAGAAGTACTCCAAATTATAATTCTTATATTAAAAATAGTTGTAAAAACATAATCCAAATCAAATTGACTCTTCAAATAGTAATAATACCATTTTCTATACTTAATGAGAGTGACATTTTTTGCACCCAAGTGTGGCTTAGTGGTCAATAAAGAGGGTTAAGCACCAATGAGATCCCAGGTTCAAATTCCAAAAGCAAAATCAAGGGGTATTTGGGCTGAAGTAGTTAAATTCCAGAAATTGAAATACAACAAAAAGTTACTTCCACTCCAAATTTGTATTCATTGGCGAAACACAACTCCAATTTTCAAATAATATCATTTTTCACTTTGAAAACAAAAACTACCTTTTCAAATACCCAGCAAACAATTTGATGGCCAAATATCCATGGAGGCTTGAGAGGTACATTTAACTCCCTTCAGAGGGTACTTATGCTGTTTATACATTGTTAAAATTATTACTTTTATACATATACTAGATGTTGAAACCACCTTATACCTTTTCATGTGTTCTTAAAACCAATTCTGGCTATACCTCTGAATTTCTTTGTATCTGTTCTAGCCTTGGTGGACAAAGTTACAGGTGACAGATATTTCTTTGAGGTTTAGTCCAAATAGAGTGACATTTTTTCTAATTAGGTCAATGAATCGGTTAGCCAATGAGAACAAAAATTACTACAAATAGATTATATGCTTAAATTTGAGACACACATATGGGAAAATAGAAGAACCTGAAGAGAAGGATTGAGTGAAATAGCAGAAGAGAGCTTCGGAAGAGAAAGGAGTCGAGTGATGGTAACGTTCCATAAACGGCTCACACAAGCAGCTGATGCACATTCTACTGCTGGTAACTTTGAGAAGATGTTGTATAGAAGGTCTTCTCCGATCATATCAATCGTCGTCGCCGGTAACTCCGTCGCCATAGCCGGTGGTTTCTGCCTCGGTTTTTCCATTTTTGAACTGAAAGCACTCCGACGTACTGGTTTTATGTATTTTTAGTGTTTGTCTTTTTGCAGTTTTGGTCCTTTAATTATTGGTAAATCTAATTCTAGTCCATATAAATGTGGTAAATCTAATTCTAGTCCATATAAATGTGGTAAATCTAATTCTAGTTCATATAAATTGTGAATATGTTCTTTTTTATGTTTGGTTCTCTTGGTATGTAATATGTTCATACTATTGAGCATATATCATTTTTTTTATTTTGTTCTTATCAATGTTCAATACTTATCTTTAAAATATTATTGACTTTTCCATGTTCGATACTTATCTTTAAAATATTATTGATTGAATTTTTACTAGAGAGCAAGTGCCTTTCCTCAAAATAAAAATAATACTCTACGAGTTACTAGGAATCCTCACAGCATGCATTCGAATTTAGCTAATGATTAGTAGGCTATGTTCTTTCTAAAGTTACCCGAGTATAGAATCTTCTTTCACAAAATTAAGAAGAAAGGCTCATGCGAGGCACTACTTACCTACCATATCACAAATGAGTAGTAAGCAGTGGTGAATCCAACATATAAATAAATAGTGATTTGCAAGTTGAATTTTGAAAAATTCAATTGTAGTATATAAATGCATTTGTTTTTACCAAATAGAGGAATTGCGATAATCAAGATAGATATAAGATAGAATCGTCAGATAATCATCCTAATGAGGATGTTACTTTTTTTCCCTAAGTGATTCCAATTTGACGAGATTCAAAAATAGAGGTTTACTTACAAACAACAACATATTATAATCTCATAAATAGGTTCTGAAGAGGATATGATATATAACTCACTTCTATCTTTGTAGAGCAGAGAGGTTGTTTCCGAGAGGGGAAAGAGATATTCATCTAAATAACTAAATTTATAGATAAAAATGCTACTACTGAAAACACAGCAACAAGATAGAGCATAATGGCTTTTGAAATATCTAGATGGGACATTTTCCCTCTACCACCAAATTCCAATACCAAAAAATACAGAGCAATATCCTATTCAAACCACCAAAAATCTTTTGCCATTACCCACCAGATTGTCAAAGGCAATAACAGTTATATCTCCAATGTTATGGCAAAGCAGAAGTATATGACATAACCAGGTAGACGGTGCTTATTCGTGCAGACTGCAACGTACAACGTTGTGTTCTTTGGAGTACTTTTCGTATGAGCTAAAATATCCATGTTCAATTTCTCCGTTGCAATAGGTTCCTGAGAAGGTAACCCCAGGAAAGTTTTCCAAGAAAAGGTGAAGTATTTGTTGGGATAATGCAAACTCTTCCTCCCACATCGGTGGTGGAAGGTCAAAATGACCAACTTAAATAGGATGAACCAATCCCATTAGTATGAGGCCTTTTGGGAGATGCTCAAAAACAAATCCATAAGGGCTTGGCCCAAAATGGACAATATCATACTAACATGGGATTGGGGTGCGGGCGCACTCGGTCCCTAACAAGTGGTATCAGAGCCCAGGTTCGAAGGGCAGGAGTTGATGGACCGACGTGTGCGTAGAGTCACCGGTGTGGTTTTAGGACCAAGAGATCTGCAGGGGTGCATTGTATCGAAAGTCTTCCTGTCAAGGTAGTATAGGCGGCATGTCCCGCAGGTTGTTGCGGCGATGCAAGATGATTTGGCGGATCAGATGGTGTAACCTAGAGATATGGAGGTCTACATGATAATCGCTGGAGGGGAGGGTCTACGTTAATGCCTTGTGTCGAAAGTCTTCCCGACAGGATGGTCGGGCGGCGTGTCCCGTAGGTTGTTGTGGCGGTACAAGATGGTGGTAGATCCGGAAAAATGATAATCGCTGGAGGGGAGGCCACGAGATTGTGTGGTCAGAGTT
>JAOTQR010000079.1:6184184-6196374 GCA_025774065.1 Solanum ossicruentum
CATCGGACTGGGTAAAACTTAAATTAACCGTGGTGCACTTGTGGGAAACTCTTTGTCGAGGGCTTGTGCACCCTCGGGATTAAGTACAAATCAAAAAAAGAAAGTGAGGGACACGCACAATATGTATAATATGTATATTATGAGAGTATTATAATCTACCAAGTATTAAGGTAGTAAAAAATAACAAACTCTCACAATATATAAATAAGAAATGTTGTGAAGGAGAATATGAGAGAGTATGAAAGGTGGTTATAAAAGAAAGTCTTTTTATTGATAATTTTTGCTTGTTAATTTTGGATTCTTGGATGGTTATAAAATGAATATATATACTACTCCACTTCCTCAATGGACGGCTAGGATCAATTTGAGCCAATGGCTACAAATAAGTCTATGGAATGCTCTACCAAAATATCTTAGATATTTATAAAAGCTAGATTTTTCTACATCTATCTATAGTGTTCTAGAACCTTCCAGACTTTTCTATATTATTCTCTATCTAGAATTTGGGCCACATTATTATATCATAAATAGGGCCAGACTTAACTGTGTGAGTTTCACATGTTTGCTTGTTTATACTTTAAACCCCCTTCACATAAATTTTGGCTCAGCCACTTGCGACGAGCTCGACTAGAAGGCATTGCAAGTTAAATTGATTCCTGACCTCCCTTATAGAATAACACTTGTACCAGAGGCGGAACTTGAAAAGTTTTAACATAAGTACTAGAGATTCACATATCTTCTAACATAGAGAATGCAGGGATTTGAATCTCATTAGGATAAAATAGAAAGTCTTTTCGGGACAAACTAAAAAGAAATGTGTCACGAAAATTAGGGCTTTTAACGAGTTTCTACTTCGATCAACAAAAGAGTAAATCCAAACGAAAAATACAAAAAAAAAAAAGGATGAATCTTATACCTGAAGACATGGATGGCGGGAAAGAGCAGACGAAAGGTTTGGAAGAGTCAGAAGACGAGTGATGATGAGATTCCAGCAACAGTTCACACATGCTGCTGATGCGCATGATTCTGCTGGTAACCGATAGAGAATGCACTGCAGAAGGTCTTCTCCGATTGACTCAATCGTCGCCGGTGCCGTCGCCGCCGTCAATTTCTGCTTTTGTTTGGACGCCATTTTTCAAAACTGAAAAAAACCCACGTTTTGGGCGTGCGTATTAGCTTCCTTATTTTAATATTTTTCAAAATTAAAATTACAAAAGAGGTCCTAGAACTTCTCACTATTTATGATATAGATACCATTAAATAAGGGTATCAAAATTAACTCAAATATAGATAACTTGCTAAATTCATTCAAAATTTTATGAGTTGGTCTCAAGATAATTTTAATTGAATAATTGGACCCAATTTAATCTCTAATGTCAACCTGTTTGAGCTCAACATAAAGTTAGGTGGGTCAGAACTCAATTCAATCCCTATTTGAACCATTTTAACGTTCTCAATTTCAATTTAACCTGTCCATTTGATACCCCTACTTATATTTATATTCGCGGGATATGTTTTCACCTAGTTGAGGTGTTTATTTGATTAGTAGTAAAAATTGGAACATCAAACTGATAAATCGTGTTGACTATAGTATTTAATGAATTATCTAGATAATGTCATTGTCTGATTTGATATGAAAAATAATTTTTAATTTGACGAGTTATAATTATGATTTACCTTTTAGATGTTTAATTTATGTATATTTTAATATTTATCTTTTGTGAAAATAAAATATTTCAATTTATTTTTCAACTCAACATGTTCTTATTGTTCTCTCGCATAAAATAAAGTTGGACCAATGAAAATAGACATATTTAGATCATATCGCATTGTGTGATTTTAATGTTTAACATCTATATATACATTAGAATTATTGATGAACCGGATTTGTTAGGGATATTTTTAATCGTTTTAGAAAGGTTTTGAGTTTATAAGGTTATATTGTGGCATGCAATAATAAGACTATATGTGTGGTTCAAATGAGAGGATTATAAAAATTCTAGATGTATTTAATTATATATATGTGTACTTGTGTCCATATATGTGACAATAGATGTAATTATATGGTATTTGCTACTATCGAAAAGGTTGTGATATGTAGAGTTTGATCTTGTATTTAATTAATCAAAGAAGATTCTATTTCAACAAATATGTCCTTGGGCACAACCATACATAACATAGAAATCGTACTTGAAAAAGATGGACAATCAGATAAAGCCAGCAGTATTATACCGATACTGATTAAAAAAGAGGGGTAATCAGTCATATTAGAATTGCCTTCTAGGAGGTTTGTTTGATAACCAAAAATTGCTCAGCAACAATCGGACAAGTAGAGAATGTTGGGATGAATCGAAAAAAGTTTGGATAGAGCTGGATCTAAGCATTAGCTAGGTAAGCATTCTGGTGAGAGGAGCCCTTAGTTATGAACCTTGTAAACCATCACTATGAGAGTGGTGAAGGGAGAATCCCTATTGGTAGAAAAAAATTCACACCCCTTGGGATTATCCTGCACTTGAAAGAAGAAGTACAAAAACAAGCAAATACAGTGATAGTTTGATTCTTCATCTACGTAAACGGTATGGGGTTAAACACAAGAGTAACAGTAAAACTACATCCACTCTAAGTCACGAGCCATCAACGGTCACAATGATTTAATAACATGGTTGTAAGTTAATTATTTAAGTACAAATGATTAAGATAGTGTAATCATGTTATTTTACTATTGAGTAGTGTAGTTCAATTTAAAAAATAGATTAGTGGACTTTGAGTGCCATTAAAGAAATTAGGTACGTACAATTTTGAATTTAGATTCAAGTATGAATATATAATATGATTTTTTGACTCTACATGTGCATTAATGTAGGAGTAATTAAGACTAGCAAGTTGTACATGGAGAATTGTCAAGCTCCTTTTTTTAGATAATGATATTTGATCAATTTGCACGCATCTGATTGATCCGATTCACTAATATATTTGAAGTGGTAATGCTCTTTGATCGTCTAAATTTAAGATAGAGTAGTATTTATTTTACGTTGTAGATGTTTGTTTTAGACATTACAACGTGATATTTGAGCCAACTTGTGCACATCTCAACTATTCTACTTGCAAAGACATGATTACCTTTGTCAATGCAATACTGGATAACTTTATCCACCAAGTAATAACAGATGTACAGTAAATTACTCAAGCGCTCATTATATAATTTTACTCAAACACTATCTTTTATATTGAAAACTAGTAATAACATGCAAAGATGTTGGTCGAGCGTCTCACTTTAGAAAGGTACCAATGAGAGTAGTTGTACTTGAGCATCCATGACTTAAAAATTCTAGGTCTACCATAGCTGCCAAAACTTAGGCCAATGAGAGGAAATCAGCTAATGTTAAAATCTTTAGTGAACCAAAATTTTAACTTAATGGATTCAGAATGAGCGTCAAGGTACAAAAAATTGATTTATATAAAAAATAAGAGAAAATAGGCAATTATCCCCTTAATTTATTACCTGCTTTTCAACTACACACTTACTTTGCGAGAATTTTATTACCTCCTTGAACTATTTTAAAATAAAATTAATTTCACCCTAAATACTGAAGTGGCAAAGAAAGTGTACTCAATTTCTCAAAGGAGAGTGAGAGAATTTTTTTAACTAAAAAAACTTTAACTTTACAAGTATTTTCCTTTAACTTTAACTAAAAACATAGGAGTCAGCTGCGTACATCCGACCTTCTTACCCCTCAATGGGCGGGAGCATTCGAGGCATTGGGATAATGTTGTTGTTGTATTAACTTTCTGATTTCTTTCAAAAGATTATGTTGCCCTTTACTTTTATTTATTTTTATTTTTTATTTTCTCTCTTTCTTTCTTTTACTCTTCGACATTTCACCGGATTTTAGTTGTCAGAAAATACAATGAACTCACTTTATCACTAATATTTTCTCTTTGATTTTCTTTTCAAAAGAAATTTACTTTCCTTCTATTAATCACAAACTTCAATTTTTCATTCTAACACCACCATTTTTTCCACTGCCAAACCGCAACTATTATCTTCTTTTTCCAAATCAAAGAAAATTCTATTGATTATCATTATCAGTTATTGAATTTTGAGTAGTAGTAAATAGTAATTTTTTTATAAAAAATAATATAACATTATGTAGCAGGCGCAAGTGTAACTCATCTTTTGATACAGATCTGCGTGTGAGCTTTTGAGGGGGTATATATTATACTTTTAAAATATTCAGGGGATTAATAGAATTCCCGTAAAATATAAGTGTGTAGTTGAAATTTCACTAATAGGTTGGGAGGGCATTCATCCATTTTCTCCAAATAATAATAATAATAATCGAAAAATACAAATAAGAAAGAACATTTTTTTGACTAATATTGCAAAATATTGGTAGTGTTGATCACAAGCAAAGCAAAGGAAAATCACATGGATCAACGGTCATAACATTTATTAAGAGTGAAGATGGAATAAGCTAAGTATCACTAATTAAGAAATGTATAACATATTAGACCTACATAATTAATTCAATTAAACCTAGGACTAGTATATTTTAGAGAAAATTATTAGTAATAATTTATTAACATATTGTAGAAGATGATGTGATGAGAATAGAGAAACTAATCATATGTATATGGACTAGTCATATAGGGAGATCCTAGATGTGTGGGATTTTAGGGTGATTTAACAAACATAATCACATATATGACTTGTTAGGAGCCATGGGCTTAGGCCGCGAAATCAATTACTGATGCTTGTATTAAATTAGAATGTCTATATTAGACCTCCTTAGATGTGATTCTTACCTAACAAGAGATACTTTGTGCATCGTAGTGCTCTTTCATCTGGTCCTAGTTAGAAGCAATTCATGTGCTCGCACACACTACTCCACTCAAGATTATTAAACAAGTTGCCTTCAAGAACTATATGATGGGATCGATGTGATTTTTCTACTCAAATTAAACCCTAACACTTTGTTTGAATGGTTGTTAGGTATTGTTTCATAACGTATTGTATTGTGTTATACTGTATTGTATTGTACCGTACTGTATTGTTCTAATGACTACAATGTTTGGATAGATGTATTATTCTTCATCGTTATATAATATCATAGATCCATAATTTGAATGATAAACCTATAAGAAACTGAAGGGTATATGGTGGATTCTATGAAAATATAGCATAAATGATAAAAGTAAAATTATTAAATAAAAAAATAAAGTAAAAAATGAAAAGAAGATGTTAATGTGACGATGCAACCACACTAAATCGGTCGTTACATAAAATATGTCTTTTCATCATTACCTAACGGTAGAATCAAACGATACGATACAATGGAATTTAAGTAACAATCAAAACAAATATTATACTTAAACTAATAATACAATACAATACAACGGGTAATAACCATCCAAACAAGGGGTCAAGGAGTCATATGATCAAATATTATTGATGTTTATATATATATATATCATCAATTTGTCAACAAACATCACCATTGGGAAACACAAATAAAGAGGAACATTTTAATAAACATGCTGCAGAATTTGTATTTTTGACTTGGAAATAAAAGCAAATTCACATGGATCAACGGTCACAGCATTTAATAAGTGAAGATGGATTAAGCTAATTAGTATCATTAATTAAGAAAAATGATTATTGTATTAGACAGCATATATACAATTAAATAAAAGTATATTAGTATTGCATCGCAATGCATAACTTATAGGTCATGAATTCGAGCCATTGAATCAACTATTGATGTTTTTCTCAATATAGATGACATATATTTAGACCCCCTCACGAGTCACGAAGCTTGCATAGGGAACTGTCCTTTCATATGATCCAGGTCAAAAGCTATATTGCTCGGACTCTTCAAAAGTGTCAGCGATGCGTGTTGAATTCTTCAAAAATAGTGTATTTTCAAAAAATTTGACACGGAACTTGCATGGGAAAGATATTTCGAGCATTGAGTTGCCCTTTCATATGATCAAGGGCGGACCCACGTGTTGGGTTCCAAGTGCTCGAGCACCCGCTGACCCCGAAAAAATCTTTGTGTATCCATATAGAAAATATGAAAAAATGATAGGTTAAGCACCCATTGAACAAGAAGTTCCGTGAGTGCAGTGGTTCTCCATACCTTCTTAAGGTTTAGGATGAGTTGCTAGATTTGAGTTCAAATTCCACTGGCAATAAATCTTTTTCTTTTGAGCACCCACAGTTCACGAATCCTGCATCCGCCTTCACACACTACCACTATTTTTCTCTTAGCAACTAAGAAAATCAATTCTTAACATTTCCATACTTGATGTACACAAAAGGCATTGCAACAAATCTCTACAAGACTTCATATTCATTTCTTTTATTTTGAATCATGATGTACAAACTTAAGAACTTTCACAATTGACACTACATATGTTTGATAAAACCACAAAAGATAAGAAAAAGATTACTGACTTTGATGACGAAAACGTGAGCTTCCATTAGCGACAGAATGATAATAGGCACGAAGCAATCTTTTACGAAACCTTCCAAGATTCAACCTAACATTTTGACGATCAAGGTAGATCTTTTTCGTGAATTCCCATCCTCTATCGTTTACGCTGTTAGGGTCAGTCAGGACAGGATCATTCTTGTCATATTCATCATACAATGAGCTCTCTTTCGGAAGAATTTTGTATCCAATGTACTTGAGGCCTAGTTTCACTGCTGGTTCTCCGTAATAAGCACCTGCTGCCCAATCTGTTCCGAGTGGAATGATTTGGATGAAGACAGAACCAGGCCTCATGAAGAGGAAATGTGTCATTGCAGCACCATGAACTCCTATCATAACATCACTAGAGTTGAGGACTCGGTAGATACTTGCGAGCTCTGTTGTCCGTTGTGGCCTCAAAACTTGCACACGAAATCCAACATCTTCGATCAGTTTAACCAAAGAATCTTCGTTCATTATAGCTCTAGAATCATTTCTAGATATTATAACCACTTTAGGTTTCTTCAAATCCTGTTTTTCTTCCGTCATTGCTGTCCCAAATGATGGTAATGAAACATGCTTTTCCATGTTCATCCGAGCTTCACGTTCCTCATCTTGGATCAAACCTCTAATCCGAGGCCAATAAGCTCGGTCTAGAAGGTCTCTAAAGTCTCTAATGGTCTCATTGTTTCCCATCAATGAAGAATTAACAGTAAGCTCATCATGGATTCTTAAACCAACTATGGCTTCAGGGAAGCAATGCATCCTCTTATCTGCAGTAAAATCTATAATGGGATATTCGGTTAGGTGAGACAGGACGTTCTCATACTTCATTATCCACCAAGCATGGTACTCAAGGATCACAAACACAACCTTTTTGTTAAACTGCTGAGAAGTGATGTAAAGGGGTAAAAGTCCATCATTGAACTCGTGGTAAAGATTACCAGTGTAACCTCCAGTAGAGAAAAACACAGCCGGGACATCATGTTTAACATCACAATTTTGATGAATCCCAGAATGCTCCCCCTTCACAACAAGGTCTAACTCGTCGATGGTGTCCATCACACTTTTTTCCCATTTCCGAGTATATGGCCTAATCTTTTCATGCTGAAGCACTTCATCATCCTCATCAAGATTTTGTAAAATATATTTGTTATTATCATTGTTTCTGTAGAGGGTGATTCTTGCAGAAGCAGAATCCATCCTAACATCCCCTTTCATTACGCATACATCAGAACGAATACTGCTTCTTTCGCAACAAATTGACCCTGCAGTTCAACCAAAGGATCTGTCAAAACTTGGAAAGGTAAGGAACAACAACAACAACAACAACATACAAAGTATAATCCCACAAGTGAGGTCTAGGGAGGGTGGTGCATACGCAACCTTGCCCCTACCATGTGAAGGTAGAGAGATTGTTTTCGATTAACCCCCGCTCAGGTAAAGCATAATTAAATCAAGTATGGAAAGGACAACACATACAAAGAACCATGCTGACAAATCACTCTCACTGTTACATTTTGACCAACAACCTTAACAAGCAAGAGTTGTAATACCAACACAAGAAACTCATTCAACACCATCAAGACATTAAATTTTGCTTCCTTTGACAACAAAAACCTACTAATTAATCAAGAAATGAAGATCCAAAAACAGAATTCAACATCAACACAAAGAACCATCAAAGAAGAAATTAAAATATGAATCACTTGCAGATATTATCAACCAAGAATCACTTAACCTACTTTCACTAGCCAAAAAAAAGCTCTAGCTCCATAACCATCTCAAAATAAGATCCAAAAACAGAATTCACCAGCCAAAAGAAAGCTCAAGTTATATAACCATCTTAAAATAAAACCCAAAAACAGAATTCCCCCCCACCCCCTACCCCTCCTCACATACACACACACAAAAAAAAAATGTCACATTCAGCATAGATGGATATAGGATCATTACTCAACAGAACATTAAAAAAAGTAACAAGAAAAGTACTTAGAACTAACCATTAGAGACAGAAGAACAAGCATTATAATCTGATTTAGAACTAAGTCCTCCTCCTTCAGAACTAAATGAATCTGCACACATGCAAAACACAACAAACTCAGAAAAACTTGAAACCCCAAAAACCAAAAGATCAAAACAGACAGAGAGAGCAGCTTACACAAGAGAGAAAATTTATGAGAACTGAACAACTCTGGAGCTAAAAAAAGGCTAAAAGAGATTAAACAAAGAAAAACAATGTAAAACAGTTTTGGTTTAGTTCTTTTGTGATTGTAACCAGAGTTTCCAAATACTAAACTAAGAGGGGCAGTTTCTTCATCCACACAAACCACAAACACATCCCCTTGTCTATTCCAGTGCTGATATCTCTTGTAATGCATCACTTTTTTGCACATAGTATGCACTAAAAGAGAAAGACAAGAACCTTTTTTTGTTTATTCAAGAATGAATAGACCAAAGAAGACAACTTTTTATGTTATATGTACAAAAGAAGAAAAGGGGTGTTTGAATTTAAGAAGAAACTTTTCTAAAAAAATTTCAAGATTGAAAACATCAAAGAAGAGAACTTTCTATGTATATAAGTTGAAAGAAGAAAAGGGTGCTTTTGAAGAAGAATGAAGACACCAAAGAAGAGAACTTTACAGAATAGCTTGAAAATACACTAACTAGCTATACAAGAAGGAGAAAGACAAGAACTTTTATGCTTTTTTTTTTACAAAATGGAAACAACAAAAAAAGAGAAATTCTTTTATGTACTAATATTATGTTTGGAATAAGAAAAAGGGTGTGTGTGGTTTGCTCAAGGGAAGTTTTTTCTGAGGTTGAAGAAAAAGAATGAAGGAGAAAGATGGGTTCTTTTCTCAAGAATGGAGATGGTAAAGATGTGAACTTTTTTGGTGTGTATTTGAAAGAAGAAATATGGTGTTTTAAAAATGTAGTTTTACTCGAGTGGAGGGTTTTTCTGGGGTTGAAGGCTTGACAAATGAGATTCTTGAAGGGTACAGGGTGGTGGATTGGTGGGAGTGGGCTGGGGTGGGATGCAGTGGCGAGCCAGTATTTTTATTAAGGATGTCCATATTTTTAGTATATGATTTTTATATCAATAATATTCAACAATTGAAATATATCAAAATATTTATATTTAATTTATATATTCGAAAAAATATTCCGACAAAGAATGTTTATCTGACTACTAAATATAGCTATGCCTTTAGTGAGGTGGGGTGGGGGTTGATAAAGAATCATCTTAAGAAATCATTCATTTCCGAATAAATTATTTCTTTATATATATAAAAAATAATTATTTTATTATTATGATATAAATTATCATCGAATAAGATGATCTTAAATAGAAAGGCGTGGAGGTTATGTATTAGAGTAGAAGGTTAGATAGTTAGTAACCGAAGAATAATGTTAGGCCTTGTGATATAATATGTTAGTAAAGGTAATTGTTTCGGTATATATTATGTTGTTATTGTTCGTCATTTATTTTATTATTTTTAATAAAATTTTATTTGTTATCTATTCTAGCTGTTGTTTCGTATCTAGGATTTTCTAATTTTTGGATAACATTTTGAGATGGGGTCTTTCAAAAACATCTTATATATCTTTATAAGGTAATGATAAGGTTTGTGTATATTTTACCCTCCTTAAATCTCACTTGTGAAATTTTACTAAATATATTGTTATTATTTATGATATAAATTATGAACGAAATAGTTTAAAAATTATCTTATACTTTAAATTAAATACAAGATAAATAATTATATATTTTATTTTTAAATTATTATACTTTATATTTTAAATAAAATGATTCCAAAGTGTTGCCAATGTAAGAAAGCCAAAGTAATCATTAGATGTATTTTTCACTGGCCAAAGCCTGTAAAATGTCAAAAATATCATTTGACAATATAGAATTATAATAATAATAATTTTAAAATAAAATTTGAGATTCACTTTAGTCTCATATTTCAAGAATATTTTATCTTATTATTTATACGATGAAATTTCGTATAAAATTAGGATGTAAAGTTATAATTTCATGAATTAATCTTACTTATTTCATCTTTAAAAATGATATATGACTCCACGTATAAAATAAGGTGAATAAAATGTTTTTATTCTTAATCAAGTATTTTGAGTTTGATTTTAACTTGTCAATATTTTTTCCCTTCAATGAATTTAATATTGTCCAAAAAAAGTTAAATTAATTGAGAATTAATATAATATGAATATCAAATATTAAAAATAATATATGACCAAAATAGCCTTTATAATATTAAAGAAATTTAAGGCAATGACAAAACCAGAGCCAAAATTTATAAGAAATTCAATATATATTATACACATGTAAAAATTAATTTTAACAAATTTTATATAGCTCAAACCTGGATCCAAGTGCCCTATCAAATAATTTGATAGTTAAATTAACTACATATAAATAAATCGTATTCATAAAATTGTATTTTATTTGCTTTTATATATTCCAAAAAATAATTACATAATCTCTCAATTTTGTAGTAAACATAGTGCATATTTTACCATATAAAATTTTATTTAACACTCAATAAAATATCCAAAAGGAGAATACAAGTGGATTTTTATTTTTTATTTTTTGAAAATTCATGTATACATGCAATACAATTAAAAATAAGTCTAAGATAATTTGATTTATTTGGTGGAAGTCTTTGGTGTGACGAATGAAGAGTGTAGTTTGAGTAATGAAAATATAAAAATAGGTATTTGAAATTGACATAGACATAACTTAAAACAAAGAGGGGATGAAATCATGAAATCTTTTTAATAATTAGAATTCATTTGTATCATATTTATATACTATCATGTGCTATTCATTATTAGTCGCTCGTTCTGTTTCCTTTTCTTTCCTTTCTGTCATATTTAGTTCTTTCTGTTTATGAGTTTTGAGACGAGGGTTCCCAGAAAACAACCTCTCTACTTCTAGGTAATGGTTAGGTTTGCGTACATTTTACCCTCTTCAGACATCATTTATGAAATTTTACTTGGTATGTTGTTGTTGTTGTTGTTGTAGAAATCATTTTGTAATGAGATGTTTTCTAGGGGAATTATTTGTTGAATATATCTTTTCATTTATATCTTAAAATATAATGTTTTAAAAATTAAATATTTATTTTATTGAGGAATAATTTTTAAGAGCAACTATGATTAAGAATAAAATAAAAAGAGGCAATTAAGGTTGAATTTTTGAAATAACAAATAACTTGAGATAATTATTTTGAAAAATTATAAAAGATAATTTGAAATAAAGGGAGTAAGAAATATTTCTCGAAAAAATTATCTCAAAATACGATTATAGTATGAGGAGAATTACTTTCTTTTTTCTAATTTAAGTTATAATTTGTCAACTTTGTTATTGAATGATTAAATTAATGAAGAAATAGATAATCATGAAGTAAAAAAAAAAAAATTTATCATACTTTATCTTCTCAAAAAGAGAGCCTTTAAGTATATAAAATAAAATAAATAAATAAATGCCCTAATCAAGATCTTGAAAAGCTTACTTTGGAGGCTTTTTGTGTATTTGCCACCTTTTCCCACATTGTACTTTAACCATTTCTTTAACTCTTCTTTATTATTACCTACTTACTTCTATTTTATTAAATTAAAAAATATATATGATATACAACAACAATAATATATCTAATAAAATTTTATAAGAGATTTGAGGAGGATAAAAT
>JAOTQR010000079.1:6204256-6219853 GCA_025774065.1 Solanum ossicruentum
TAGCAAAGTCATGAAGAAATTAATAAAATTAGGTTTTTTTTTGGTACCACTCAATTCTTTGAGCATGAATAACCAAATTATCTAATAAAAACCCTAACAGTAGGACAATTTTTTTTCTTTTCAATGGAAATAAAAAAGATACAAAAGGACGGTTTCAACTTGGACAAGTTAGTCAAGAGCTTCTAGGGAAAAAGCTAAAATATTGAAGCTTCCTAAGTCGGATCGAGGAATATCGAATATCAGATGAGTATACAAAAGAATTTGAAACTTCATGTATATAGAAAAGAAAAAATTCTAGCAATACATTCAAATTTCAAAATAAAATTAATTAAGTAAACTTCAATCATATAAAATTTCAACTATAAAATGTCAAACGTTATAAAAAATGGATAGATCAGATATACACAAAAATTAAAAAATTGAGCACATGTTAGAGTGCGATATCCATGAAACTTTTATTCAACAACAATAACAATAACAATAACAACATACCAAGTGAAATCTTAGTAAGTAGGATTTGGGAAAAGTGAATATACGTAGACCTTACCACTACCTAATAGAGGTAAAGAGTCTATCTTCGGAAGACCAGCGGCTCAAGTACAGAAAACTAAGTAAATGAAGAAGAAAACATATACAATAATAAGAAGCATGATAAATACTACAAGAAAAAAAATAATGATAATAGTAAAATAGTGTGATAATCAACACACAATAAGAACTACAATCATACTAAACATTCACAAGCGTCACATGAGATTTTTAGGAATCCCTAAGGAACTAATTGCATTATATCCTACTCTTTTCCAATTTAAATTCGGTTGAATCCGGATATATCTCAAAACATTTTGATGCATCAGATCTCAATTTCTAATACATGCCTTAACATTTTGATACATCATGTCTCAATTTCGCATATATCACTCAATATCCCGATAAGTCGTGTGAAGTGATGTATCCAACTACTTGATGTATTGCGTGAAGTGATGTATCCAATTGATATATAACATAAAGTGATGTATTAAAAAATATGAGAGATTAGAAATTTTTGTATTTTTTTCAAATGATGGAAAGTTCTAGAGAACGTGATAAAATAAGGGAAAAAATACACAAAATAGACCTAACTTGAAATTATTTACTCTTAGTAGACCTAATCTAAACTATTTATCCTTAGTGGACTCATTACCCAAATTATTTATCTTTCTACCCACTTACCCCTTTTTATTTTGCGTGCTGACATCATGTTGATGTCAACATAAGTATTATGAAATATACTCTGGTGGTATATATATACCATAGCGGTATCATATAAAATAAACTCAGTCCTTGTGATACTTTGGCGGTATATTGATACCCATTTGGTATATAGGATTTTTTAAGAAACAAATAAAAAAATTATTAAACTATAAACTTAGTAGAAAATATATTCGTTATATACTCTGGCGGTATATTTATACCATATCAGTATCATATAGGATTGAGCTTAATCATCTGTGATATCCTATTGATATATGTGTATATATACCCTATTGGTATATCATACAAGCAGGTGCTGACATCGGCATGACGTCAATGAGCGAATTTTAATATTAGAGGGACAAAATTTTAATCATATGAGGGTACAAAATGTAAAGAGGTATGAATGTAAATAATTTGATTTAAAGGGTACAAACTTAGTTTTCCCTAAAATAAGTTGTGCATTTAGGTAATTCACAAATGGGCTTTTTGTAATGGACCTACCAAATGACATAAATGGATCTCTCTTCAGATCCATTTTTAGAGGCCCACTTCATTTTTCGACCCGAAAACCCAAAAAGAATAGAACAAACACCTGAGAAAAAGCTTCTAAGAATTCAATAAAACAAGCAAAAAGGAGATTTTTTCCCTTTGTGGTGGCTTCCAATGCAACGTTTCAATAAATTCTTCCTAAATTATCAAACCCCACTTGCTAGATTTGTCATTTATCGCCATTCTTGCAGTAATTTGTTCATTGGAGGTCTGGAATACTTCTTTTTTCTTTTTTTACTAATACTTCTGTTTCTTTACATATATACTATGATGGGACATATTTAGTTTTTTGTCTTGGGTGTTTCATTCGGTGTTGGGTATCTGTATTGGGTCCACTAATCTGGCCTGTTCAAACTGGAGAGCTCTGGTTAAGAATGACGTTTAGTTTTAGTGAAGTAATTAGTAATTTGTGTTTTTCCCCAATGAATATGCTTAGTTTTAGTTTTGTATTCCTTAAATTCAACTTGAATATGTGTATTACCTTTTCTTCATAAGAAAGTTCAAATTTTTAGTTATATTGGCATAGCAATTGAAGAGTTATTCAAACAGTGGCGGAGCCAGAATTTTTGTCGAATACGGGTGTTTTTTGTATCAAGGGTTTTCAATAATTGATATATAAATATATCAAAATATCTATATTTAACCTATATTGTCGAAATGGTTTTCCAACGAAAGGTGTGACCATACTTGGGCGAATGTAGCTCTGCCCCTGACTGGTTGGGGCTGACTGTGTGTATACTCTATATTTGTTAGCTCTATTTGAGTATGTTTCTTTCCAACATTGTTAAATGATTTGTCTAGGATTCTGTTTTAGAGGGTCTTGGAAGATTAAGACTGCTAAGTAGAGTTGGAACCTGCTTGGTTAGCTGAATTTAAGTAGCTTTTAAGCACTAGGTGCTGAAGCTGAGTTTTTGAACAAGCAGTTACGTGTTTAGATAGAAGTGTTGTTACATGTTTAAATAGTCCTATTTACACTTCAGGATGAAATAGCATTTCCAGGAAAGATACATTTGAATTGTTGGATGAGCTATACTTCAGCAGTATTTCTAAAGGGACAGACACGTGGGATGTAAAATGAAAGTCAATATCGATAATTAACTCTATTTTTTGTGAAGTTAGGATTTGAAGCTCCGTGATAACATATGTCGCCAATGCAGAGATCTTCCTGTCGTTTGCTTTGTACTGTAGTTTCCTTTTGGCTATTCTGATGCACGTGAAGGTAAAGATTGCTTCTTGTGTCTCTCTGTGCTTAGTTGATTTCCTCTTGGATGTTGATGTAATAGTTTATTCTTGAAAATATCTGATCTTTCTGTATTATTTTTCGTTCCTACAAATTGTTACTGCATGAGAGGTAAGATAGTACTTCCTGCAGTTTCTGGTCTCTTGTTTCTAGAGAAGGTTGCACTAGTATTATCCAAAGTATCCTAACTTCTGTAACATTATGCAATTCCTCTGATGGTGTTAAAGTTCTTCTTAAGTATATAGAAATCCTCTCTTTCAGTTTCAAGATGCGAAGACAATTGGGTCCATTCCCCCTGTCTTTCTCCGCCTTAATATCAAACTTTTTACAAAACTAGGTTTCAAACTTGTGGCGTGCACCTACCACATATCCAGCAATGTATTGCCTTTACTGTTGAACCAAAATCCCATTGTTGTGTTAAAAGTTAGATTCTTTTTTCTGGTCACTAATATGAAAGAGTATTTGTTTCCGAGGGGAGGTTGTTTCGGTTGGTCGGTTGGGGTGTGTTCTTTGGATGACAGTTGCAATTTATCTTGCTAATTGAGCAAAAAAGAGATGATGATGGATCAGCGGTAATATGTTTGCATTAGACTATTTCCCAGTAAAGTTCATGCTGTTAAATGAGGGTCTTGCAGTTGCTTACCACTAGGTGTTGAGATATTTTGTGCATCCTATAATGTTTGATTGTATATAGGGAACAGATGCCCGTAAAAACTTTGTTTGTATTTAAGGTAAATTCAAGATGATCACCTTCTTGTCATATCTAAAAACTGAATGACAGTGCAAAGGAGAACAAATTTGCATATTTGTTAACACAAAATCTCCTCTCTACCCCACAAAGATAGGGTTAAAGTCTATGTACACCCATTCTCCCCAGACCCCACGTGGGACTATACTGAATATGTCGTTGTTAACACAAAATCTGTTTCTTTCAGGGCTTTCTTATGATACCAATGAACCTATTCTTAAACAAGCTTTTGAGAAATATGGTGAAATAATTGAAGGTAATGTATGGATGACTATAGTTTGCTTTGTTCTTGTGGCTTGCTTTTAGATGGAAGTATAAGCTTATTAACTTTCAGTGAAAGTGATATGCAATCATAAAAGTGGAACATCCAAAGGATATGGGTTCGTGAAGTTCACTTCAGAAACTGCAGCTAGCAACGCCTTGAAAGAAATGAATGGTCAAGTAAGTATTAGGTTATCTTTATTTATGCCCCTTATACTATATATTCTCAAGAATGGTTATAGCGCGAATAGTAAGCTAATCAAATCAATATGACTGGTGGGTTTCATCCTCTACTTATGGGAATGCTACTTCGAGAAAGGCTGCTTCAGGATAAACTATTAGAAGTGGTATAAATGCTACCTATATTCTTATTTTTGTCTTACATTTTTTGATTCCTCGACCTTCGTATTGTTTTGTTGGAGTTTTTGTTTTGTTACTATCTATTGTTTTTCTTATATCTGTCGTTTCTTCTACTCCTATTACTTCTTTTTCTGGATTGCTTTGGACTGTTTTTCCTTGAGTTGAGGGTCTATCGGAAACACCTCTTTACACTCTATCCTCCTTGGACTCCATTTTGTGGTCTTCACAGGGTATGTTGTTGTTATTGTCTTACAATTTTCGTTTATTATGCTTCTTAGTTACTGGATGGCAGAAATATTCGCATAAGTTATGCTTACAAAGGATGACGTTGAGGGTTTCAAATCTATCTTTCATCGTAAGTTTCTAGATTCTCCATCCATTATCATGTTTTATTGCTTCCCCCCCAAACACACGTTATCAACAATCTTTAATATATGCTCATTTACATCTTTGTTGCAATATTGATTACCTTAAGCTAGGAATTCTTAAATGACTCGACAATAAGTAAGCTTTCATCTTCTGACTCAGGTGTGTCATGTGTGCAAGAACTAGCATTTCATCCATGAAAGTTGTATTGAAGATTGTCTTGATTCGGGAATTTAGTTGAGGGAGAAACATCCACCTACCAAAAAGGTCTTATACATGACTCTGCATCACATGTTAGGCAAGTGATTACAGCAAGCTGGCATGACGTTCTGGTGGTAGTTAGCTAGTCATCTAACAGGTCCGGATCAAACTTTAATTGGTCTATTTTCTTTTTTGCCTTGTACCTACTAGGCGAGTTCATGTTTCCTGTAATACTGAGGATCGTTAAGAGGATTTAAGTTGTTAGAAGGAAATTTTAAATCGCAATAACTTTGAAAGTTTTGAGGGAGGAAAATCCAGTGTCAACAATTATGTATAGGCGAGGAATTGAGTTTTGCACTTACAGTATGCTATTAGTGTAAATGATACAGATTGTCATAAAAACTTATACATACTTGCTACACCTGAGTTTGCTTTAGTACAACACCAATTACACCGCAGTCTCAAACAAGTTGAAGTAAACTAGATGAATCCTCACCGATTGTGTGAGCTTTCTCACATTCCCGGCCCCAAATTAGATAAAAGAGAAGGGTTGTGGTAGGCATTGAACCAACAGAGAAGTAGCCAATTCATGATGAATCAACACAATACTAAACATCTTGGTTTTATAAGGAAATCTTTCGACTGTCAAAGGAAGTACAACAACAACATACCCATTGTAATCCCAAAAGTGGGGTCTGGGGAGGGTAGAGTGTATGTAGACCTTATCCCTACCTTGGAAGATAGAGAACCTGTTTTCGATAGAGCCTCCGCTCAATGATTAAAGAAAGTACAGTACCGAAATCCCATATTCTTGAAGAGAGATGGATTATTGAACTTTTAGGGGTCGTTTGGTACGGGGATGAGATAGACAAAGTTAACCGTGGAGTAGGATATTCTATGGGAATAAGTTGTCCCACCATATATATTGGATAACTTATCCCATCAATACAATATAAATGAGGGATAAATATTCCCGGCATTACCTTTATCCTTAACCAAACATGAGATAAAATAATCCTGCATTTTATTTTGAGATTATTATCCCTTAGCTCTCGTATCAAGCGACCCCTAACAGCCTAACAAGAACCTAAGAGAATAACAAAAATAAAAAAGACAACACTGACATAGTTTACAACAACATACCTAGTGAAATCCCACAAGTGGGGGTCTAGGGAGGGAGAGTGCAGTAAATCTTACCCCTACCTTAGAGGTAGAGCAACTATTTCCGATAGACCCTCGACTCAAGGGAAAAATTAGTCCAGAAACAACAAAATAGTATGATAGTCCAAAGAAGTCCAGAAACTACAAGAAATCGCAGATAGTAACAAGGCAATAACTACAACAAATTAATATGATAGTCAAGTACTAGAAACAACAATAATAACAGAAATTGTATGACAAACAACTCATGAGCAATACTAAAACTACTCATATGGACAGATAACAAGACAATGCATTGCCACCTTACATGCATCTCGATTAATTCCCACGGGGCAACTGCTACCTCTTGTCAACAAAGCCACCTGGTAACTCTGTGATCTATTGAGACTTGACATGATTGTTAATGTTACGATGTATTTAAGACCAAATGCTCCAAGACATATATCAGAACTGTTTCATAATAAACGTTTTGTTGGACATAGGAATCTATGAACTAAGTCTTTTGTTATAAAACAGTCCAATATAGGACATGGATACATCCAATTGAGCATATGCAAACAACTGAGGAATGTAAACAAGATCATTAAGAAAGAAATACAAAGCAATAATCTCACTTATAATCATAAAAAGTTTCAGATATTGAACATTCCAAGATCAAAGAAATACAAGATAAATGTCAGAAAATTCTGGTTAAAAGCAAGTCTATCTTGTAATATGTGCGATAAAGGAATCCAACTCTATTCGAGAACAACCCCCTTTCTCTGTGGAACGCCTAACGGCTTCTCCCAATTCTTCTGCTCTTTTCCTAATTGAATCACCTTCTTCCGATGCCATCAGCTTCCTCACAATATTCTCAATAGTGGATGCACTTACTAGCTCCTCGCGTTTTTCCCACTCCCTTACAATCAGGCCTATCTTCAATATTTCTGTCACCAAGAAACCATTTTGTGGCTGGTCACCATGCATAGGCCAAGCAGCTATTGGTACCCCCATAGTAATACTCTCTATGCAAGAATTCCATCCGCAATGACTCATGAATCCGCCCGTGGACGCATGAGCCAAGATTTCGGGTTGTGGTGCCCATTCTCGCAACACTAGCCCGACCCCTTTTACTCTTTCCTCAAATCCTTCTGGCAGCTCAAATCTTCTAGCTTCCCCAGTAAAGATATCTCCTCTATCGGCATCTCTCAACACCCATATGAACCTCTGTTTGCTCTGCTCTAATCCCATCGCGAGCTCCGTGACTTCTCTATCGGAAAATGTAGTTGTTGTTCCAAAAGAGATATAAAGAACTGATCTTGGAGGTTGTTTGTTCAGCCACTCCAAACATATATTGTTCCTATTCGAGATATGATCGAGTTTTGTAGGCAGAATTGGTCCAATTGCCCACTGTTGTTTGCTTCCTAGTTGTGCCATTAAATCAATAAACTCACCTTCAATTACTGTGCTTGTGTTATGGATATCACCTGATTTAATATCCACATATGGACCCTGAAGATCCATAAAGTTCAAGCATTCATCAGGCATCACTCCTTCATGGGACGGTAGCTTTTTAAGCAATTCTTCTCCAAGTTGGACAGATTTCCCACTAAATAAGCATGTAAAACAGTACAAATATAAAGCTGAACTGCAATTAAACACATATGATTCCACGTTGTGCAAGGATGAAACATCCTGAGTGTTATAGGACATTAAAGGATCACGAACAACAACGACTCGTCTTGATTTTGAGGAGATATCACGTAAAAAGGAAGCAATGGGCTTGCGAAGAAGCAAAGATGCATCCCATAATGGCTTATGATGTAATGGGAATTTGCTTGAAGAATTAAAGTCAGGTGGAGGTGAGGCAAATTCAGGAGTTGGGATGTCATGGAAATGGATTTTGGCTACGTCTGAATGATTTAAGGCGTTGGCTCGAACCCGAGCTTGTTGGTTATGTGTGGCAAAGCCAATATAATAGACTGGAAGATCATATGACGAGGAGATTAGGCAGGAAAGTTGAAGAATTTGATTGAGATGACCTTGTGCTGGAAATGGAACCATGACTATAACTACTTCATGATCTTGTTTCAAGTTGTCGAGTTCATGGTTTGGTAAATTCTCACAGGGAGTACTCATGGAAGAAGAAAAACCAGAATTTTCCAAAACACTGTTTGGATTGTTGAATCTTGATTGTGTTATCTTCCTACTTTTTACAAGACAAAAGGAACAAAAAGTTGTTGATGATGAAAGAAGAGTATGTGGTGCAGAAGTATCGTGTGCAGAGTTTTGGACCATGCATGAATTATAGAATCTATTGGTTATGTATCTAGAGTTTTTCTCATAAAATGATTTTGTCTACATTCCTCAATTATTTGCATATGTTGAACTTTGTAGTCCACATTACTCATGCCCAACTCTGCGAATAGCTGGAGCTTTAGTGCACCAGTATTGCCCATAACTCATGCTCGAGGCAAAATCTGGACTTCTTGGGAGGTCATAAAAGTGGATCTTGGCAATGTCCAATGGATTCAAGGCGTTGGCTTGAGCCCTAGCCTGACGATTGTATATCCTTTAGACAGGGCTCGAGCCAACGCCTTTAATGATCTTGAGCTTGAAGTTGAACAATCACTCAAAATACATCATTATCTTGTTTCAAATTGCTATTTGATTAGTTCATTCACTCTTTCTTAAATATTGTAGCCAGTCTAACAAATTCACATATTATCAATGAATGGAGTATCAAATTGAGTCACAAACCTGTTTATTAATCAACATTAGATCATAGCAAAATTCATTAGTTTTGGGCTTTTGGCTATAATCCTGTATTTTTGTTAAGAAATTCACTCACATGTGTTCAGGATATGTATATATATATAGTTTTTAAAAATAAAAGTTCTATTCTTCGATGTACCGATGTTTCGAAACCCCTAACACCAAATCAAACTTTTGAAAAAAGAACATCGATACCAAATCGAAAAATAAAAAATTGAAGAGCTGAAGTAGTTTGGTTCGGTTTGATTTTTTAATTTTTCGGTATTTATGTCCACCCCTACTATTCATTATATAGGCATGTATAGTCCGTGTGTGTTTCATGAAAATCTATATTCAGTTTTTGAGTGTATCATAATATATATTCAATGCATAATTCATGTATAAGCAATCTATCGTTATGACTTTTGACAAGCCATATTGTATAGTCACTGTATAATTTCTACAATTTTTTATAATTTTTTATGTAAATAAAACATGACTATATTTGTCGTAAATTAATTAATTTATTATATATATTTAAAATTATCCCCATATGCTTTAATTAGAACTTAATATATCATATATTCTAAATTTTAAAGTTCATTAACTCAAAATTCTGAATCCGATTCTACGGTGACTTAGTAGTAGAATGGAATTTTGTAACCAGCAGGTGGAAACACTGTACATAGGACAAGTTGGAAATCAACTTGAGGTGTCCTTTTTCTTGAATAGGTAATTGGTTCATGAATCTATTTAATTACTTCAACATAATTACTCTCATAAAATAAAAATAATTAATTTATATGTATCCATTTGCATAATCAATCATTGATATAGAATTAGTTATTTTTGGTTTCCTTTTGGAAGTATTTTGAACTTCTTATCCAACTTGTGGGACCATAATTTCACTCAAGTGTGAAGACACGTGGAAAGATCTTGATCTTTAATTTTCGATGATTTTACATTATATAATTTGATAGTATAAAATATTACACAGTCAGATCATTTAAAAGATACTATTTACACGCAAACACTTGTAACAAATGAGATTAATAATATGAAAAAAAAGATATACGGTCGATTATTATGACATGCACAACTAAATGTACACACACATATATATGGTACATATATTGATCTTATGTTACTTGAACTTTTCAAAAATATCATCATACCGTACTAAGTTTAGAAAATCTGACGTATATTCGGTCGATATTTATTAAAAGTCCGAGCAACGCATCTGATTGATCTAGAATTGATTAAATTTGCCTTGTTATGTGAGAAATGAATGAATCCAACTCCATATTCTTAATGCCACTTTCTGCTACTGATTTCTTAAGAGCTCCACTCAAATCCATTGCTCTGTTCCTCATTTCCTCCCCTTCTTTTGACACCATTAATGTTTCAACTGCTGCTTGCACCATGCCACGTGTCACCAACTCGTGCCTACGTGTCCACTCCTTAACGACTATGCCAACTTTCAAAATCTTCGTGACCAATACAGTGTTCCTGGGCTGATCCGAATGCATTGGCCACGCGGCTATTGGCACCCCCATGGAAATGCTCTCCATGCACGAATTCCATCCACAGTGACTCATGAAACCACCAACAGAAGAATGAGCCAATATTTCCAACTGAGGCGCCCAATCTCTCAACACGATCCCCTTCTCCTTAACTCTTTCCTCAAACCCTTTTGGCAATTCAATCTTTCTTGATTGATGATCCTTGGCGAAAACATTCCCTTTATCCGCGTCCCTCAGCACCCAAACAAACTTGACCTCGCTCCTCTCCAACCCGATTGCAATCTCCTTGATTTGTTCATCGGAGAATGAAGTCGTGGTCCCAAATGACACGAATAGAACCGAGTTAGGCTCATGTTTGTCAAGCCAAACTAGACATTTATGTTGCTTGTGACAACTTTTGGTCCCATATACTAAAACAGGATTGAAAGGTCCAAGTGCCCATTGCTTCTTGTTATTACTTATTTGTTCCTTTGACAACAAATCAAGAAAAGGGCCTTCTATAACTCTACATGTGTTGTAAATCCTCCCTGAATTGAACTTCATGTAATCATATTGTAACTTAATGAATTCCTCAAATTCAGGAGTAAAACAATCTTCAAGTGATGGAACATCTTTTAGAAAATTTGCATCAATATCAAAAGGCCTTCCCATATTCTCCCAAATAAACAAGAACAATGTGAATGCTGAGACACTATGGAAAGCATAAGCCTCAGCATTAGGCAGGTATACAAAATCTTGAACCACATATCCCATCAATGAGTCATGGATGATGACAATCCTCTCAGCTTTAGACGAGAGGACACGTAGGAGGTTGGACAAAGGCTTACGTAGATGAGAAGATGACTCGAAAGAGGGTTGGAGATGGCTAGGGAATTTGATCGTGGAATTCGGGTTGGGAGGAGGGGACTTGAAGAATGGTGTTGAGAGTTCATGAAAATGGATGTTGTTGTTGTTGATGAATGAAAATGGATCATGAACTCTTAACTTAGCTTGATGTGTGTGTGTCCTTGTTGTAACATAATGGACTTGTATCTTGTGTGATGCAATGAGTTTACATAGTTGAAGAAGTTGATTTAGATGGCCTTGTGCTGGAAAAGGGACAACAACTACTATGATTTCTTGATTTTTTTGGAGATTGGAAGCCATTATAGAGAATGAAATTAATGTTTTATTTCAAAACTTTGTGCTTTACATTGGTGTTGTCTATGTGTATATATATATAGGAGATTTTTTTAGGTTCAATGTTTGGATAGCAACTTGTTTACCTCTCCTTTTGAGACATTTGATAAAATTGGAACGATACAAAAAATAAAATAAAATTATATGGCCCTTGTGTAAGAATGACACAAAATTGCGAAATGAACCCAACTCACTCACTTCTATTGTGTGTTTGGGAGACTAGGTTATTGTCAGGGATGGGGTGGAGTTGTCTGTTCTTTTGTTTGTTTTATACAATACTATTTTCTTGATCGTTTCCAGAAAAGAATGACATTTTTCCATATGTGGTGACAATATAGCTTTAAATTTATTTTTTTTAGGCTAAATGTTTGGCTAGCAACTTTTCCCAACCCACTTGTACTGTCGGGGACATTCGATAAAATTAGAATGATTAAAAAAGAAATTATATGGCCCCTTATGTAAGAATAACACACAAATTGAGGAATGATCCCAACTCACTCACCACTCACTTTCGGGTGCGTGGGTGATCTGTTCTTTTGTTTACTTTATGCGATGCAATTTGCTTATTTGTTTTCTTTCATAAAAAAATGATGTTGTTTCTATATATGGTGATAATATAGCTTTTAGAAGTTTTTATTTTACCCTTGGTGATGACATGTTTTTGTGGTCACATAGATATATCATGTAAAAGTACAAGTTTCTAAATTTAGCAGCATACATTGATATTGTTCTAATTTTCAAATATTTTTTTAAATTTAATTATTTAATATTTGAAATTCATTAGCCCGACTTAAAAATTACGCCATGTAAGATTCATTTTTTGATAGAGTATTTCCTGCTAAGAATTTTCATTCCCAAGACGTGAATTGAGATTTCTAACGAAGGATGAAACGATCCATCAACGTAGTTAATTGAATTTTTTTTTTTTAGGTTCAATGTTTGGCTAGCAACTTGTCCCAACTCACCTGTCCTTTTAAGGATAAAATTGAAACGACACAAAAAAAAATTATATGGCCCCCTGTGTAAGAATAACACACAAATCGAGAAATGATCCCAAATCACTCACTTCTATTGTGTGTTTGGGGATTAAGTTATTATCAGAGGTGGATGGAAGCTCTGTTCTTTTATTTGCTTTATGCGTACTATTTTTTTATTCGTTTTCTTTTAGAAAAGAATGACATTATTCTGCATGTGGTGACAATATTAGCTTTAAAATATTTCATTTTACCCTTGATGATATGTTTTTGTGGCCACATAGATGTGCCATGTAAAATTACAAGTTTCAAAATTATTTCTTTCTTTCATTAAATTCGTGCTGAGTCAAATTTAGTAGCATAAATTGATATCGTTCTAATCTTCAAATATAAGAATTTTCACTCTCAAGACGTGAATTAGAATTTCTAATAAAGGATGAAACAATCCATCAATTTAATTAATTGTCAATAGTAATTTTTTATTGCATTAAATTATACCATGTGATGGACAGATGTAATTAAGGAATTAATTAATAGCAAATTGATACAAAAAGAGTCTATTAGTGTGATGAAAAGATTGTAATGTAGGACAGGTTAATTGTCACATGTTTCTATCTTTTCTAATAGTATTTATTATTCTTATATTTATTAATATTTAATATAAACTGGATTTTAAAAATGTTAGTTTGGCCATGTGTTTAATTTATTAATTAGAGATTTTGAATTGGAGGATATGATGTAGTTTTCGTATTATTTTTATACGTTTCTTATTCTGTCGTTGATTTTTCAGAAATAATTTTTTATCTCTACGAAGTAATGGTAAAGTCTGCGTACACTTTATTCTTTTCAGACCCCACTTGTGAGATTTCACTAAATATATTGTTATTGTTGTTTATTCCACTACTGGTAGAATCCAATGACAAACTTCTTAACCTATTTGTAACAATTTATGCAAATCTACTGCGATGGTTATGAATTCATGTGAATTTAATTAATCCTTTCTTTTATACCTTGTATATTACAAACTAAATAATAATTATAAATATCTAATTGTGAACTCATTTATTAGTATTATGGTATAAATTTGAAATTGTTACTAAAAAAAAATCATAAAAATTCAAATTTTAACATGTTATTTTTGTTTCACCAAAGATATTCTTACCTTACATTAGTGGTGCAAAATCAATAGAGATGATGTACTAAATGCAACAAAAATTGCTATTTAGATTTCAATTTGTTTTTGGGATAATTTCAAGTATATATGCTAATTAATTTAAACAAATATAATACTCTTATATTTGTATAAAAATAGTTCAAAATCGTTAAAAATATACTTGGCTGTAAAATATAATTTGTCATTCAAAAGCTATAGAGAATATACATTGATTATACAATGTAGATTACTTATACATGCACTATATACTGAATATACATTACCGTACACTCAAAAATTGAATATACGTTATCATACACTAAAAAACTGAATATAGCTTGACTACACATGAAATACACACTGACTATATACATATTTATAACGAATGACTAGTTTTTAATAATTATTTTGACCGAATGACCTGCACTGTTATTGTCCCCTTGTTTTTTCCCACATCATTGACAATTTATTGTTATTTGCGAAATGCAAATTAGAAAAGAAAGATTTAAAATAAAACATAAATAATGTGGGGCAAGGACCAGAAATTCATATAAATAACACTGTGGTCGGCAATAGCTAGATGATAATATTGCTGATTAATTTAATATATATCTTAAGATACATTTAAAAATAATAATTAATCATGATATTTATATATATATATATATATATATTATATTTTACATCGATTGTCAATCTTCTATATTCGTCTAATCTTACCGTATTCATGAGTCACTAGTTCAACTATTTTTGAGAAATAATTTCGAGAGAGATTATATCTCATATGATTACTCAATTATGGATTCGTTTTTTGGAAATTCACTTAACTTTGATTTTTAACTAAAAAATTATTTAATTATGGGTTCTTTTCTTGGAAAAGAACGATCTTTTCACAGAAAGTCACTCAACTTTGATTTTTAACTCAAATGATATTCAACTATGAGTGTTTTAAATATGCATTTTTATTTTTTTAAAAATTTTAATTAGAAATTAACATTTCATGTTAGTAAATTTAAATGAAAAAAATCAATTAAATAGGTTCGTGACTTTGTAAATAAAACACTCATAGTTAAGTGATTTTAAGCAAAATATTCATGATTGAATGATTTTTGAGTTAAAAAATAAAAAGTTGAGGGATTTTCTGCAGAAAGAACTCATAGTTGAGTGACTTTCTAAGAAAAGAATTCATAGTTGAGTGACTTTTGATCTAAAAATTAAAATTCAGTGATCTTTTGAAAAAATAATTTATAGTTAAATGATCAGATGAGATATTATCTCAGTTTCGAGAAGCACATAATTAAACAAAAAACAATCACATATTTTTTTATGGCTCAAAATCTACGGCATGAGCAAGCTCACACAGTGGGGGGCTAGAGGAAATTATTTGTACCCTACCAAATATTTCACTAATAAATACATAAAATAAAAAAATGGGGACCATAATTAGGAAGAATTATATAAAAAGTAATTAAAAAATCATAGCAAAACGTGACTAATCTTAAGAAATTATGACATAGTAATTAATCTTGTTTTAATAGAATCATAATTTAAGGCGAGACAAGTTTTAATTAAGTAGCATGTTTATTTATGGGATAATTCATAAATTGACCTTGTAAACTTGTTTTAGAAATTTAATTATACACTTAAAATTTGTTACTTTTTCTATTTTCTTAATCAAGCATTTGATTTGCATATTAACAAGTAGAGCACTAAGCATAAACAACAACATTACTCTAATGTCTCAAAGGCTCCCACCCATTGCGGGGTAAGACGGGTCGGATGTATGCAGCCTGACCCCTATGTTTAAAAACATAGCGCGACTATTTCCGGATGACCCATGATGAGCATCGAAAGTTCCAGTGACTAACTGTTGCTTCACAATGGAAAGAAACACAGACAATTTAAAGAGTCAT
>JAOTQR010000079.1:6237292-6250154 GCA_025774065.1 Solanum ossicruentum
GTGATAGGTCTTGTCTGTAAAAGTCTAGAATGCTATCCTGAAAACTACTTTATTCTACATATATTTTCTTGAATTGATGATCATCATAACTTGAAAAATTTAAATGATTATTTGAATTATTGTATAAACTCTACATGCTTAATTACCAAAGATTTCAAGAATGAACCTAGGGGTTAATGTCTAGAGCCTTGATGATGTAACTCTGCTTTGTTGTTGTGGTCCGAGTCTTGAATTGAGTGAGTATTGATGATAATGTTGATGGAATTTGATTGAGAGTAAGATCCTTAAAGTCTTTAAGAGGCTGAACTTGAATTTTAACAAACGTTCCTAATTTCTTGAGTTGATAGATGACCAGATAAGTTGATGTCCTTATCTGAGAGAGACTGATTATACAGATATTCTGATGTTGATAGACTTATGAGCATGTCGAGTCGTGGGAAGAGTATTGAGCACCGAAAAGGTAAGAGTGAGTCCCGCTTGCACTTATTAACTACATGGCCAGTGTATGAGAGGATTGGGCCATGAAAGCAGATGATTTCTTTGTCTCAAAAGAGGAATTGATAGAATTTCAGATCCACTGACAAACTCGTTCTTTACCCTGGCAAGATGCTGGACAAATGTGGCAATGCCATCTCTTCGTTATATCATTACCGGCTCATAGGTGATGGTTGTCGGTTAGAGAAACTCCCTAGGTCTCATATTGATAGTACTCTGATGTTGATGTGATGGTATGAGTCTTGATTGTTGGTGAAGTGATAGTGTCCTATTCCTTATCCTGAGTTGAGATTAAGTAACTGATGAGTTGATGTCATTTCATATTGTCTTGCCTATACTGTTTACTTTTAGCCCATTTTACTACAGTACATTCTACGTAATAATGCAATTTGGCACTGCATCATTTTATGATGTAGATTTAGTAGACAAAGGACTTCAACAGATGAATCGTTGAGGTTTGGAGACTTTCAGCCAGAGACTTGGTGAGTCCTCTCATGCATTCGAAGGATGTCTTTATTTCCCTTTCTTATTACTTTAAGTTATTATGAGTTTTGGTAGCCATGGACTGTCATAGTACCATCCTAGACCTATTAGAAATAGAGGCTTCATAGACACAGATAGACGATGGTTGATGTTGGGTTTCTTTCCCCTTTCTCGTTTTAAACTAATTTCTTTCATTAATCCTGTTTCATGTAATAGACATAATTGATGAGTCTTGTAGCCCACTGATAGTTAAGGTCATTCTCTAATGCCTTCCGCTAATCGACTGATTGAATGAATGTGATGAGACTAGGTGGTTCTCTTGGTGTCATTTACGTCTAGGGTACCCTCTCGGGGCGTGACAATTCTGTTAAGATACATATGCAATTTTAAATAAAAATACGTAAAATGTACCAGAATACTTTTTAATCTTGTGATCTTAGACATATCACATGAAAAATTAAAATTAAAAAGTTTTTTAAAAGGGAACAACCCAACAAACACTATTAGAATGAAAACTAAAAAAGGACTCATGAGGTTCAAAATCAAGAGACCATTCACTAGTTCAAACCTAGAGAAATTGACATGAATAAACTTTATGTATCTCATATACTTACACACTATTTATTCACACAATTTTTGGTCCATTTTTACAATAAGGACATCTTCATTAAAATCCAACACCAAATTTCTACACCTAAAGTCATTCAAGAGTTAATAACAAAAAAAAACTAAATAGAAGCCAAAATAATAAGCAGGATCTACAAACATATATACATATACACTCACACATGATTCAAGTAACAAATCCAAGTTGGATTGAATCTTCTACAACTTGGACAAAGGTAACTTTTTTTTATAAACACTTGAAGAACAACTTTATAATGGAAAAAAGAAACTGCAATAGAGGGATTCTTTTAGCTGTGTTATGTTGATTAACATGATTTTTTTCTTAATATTAGTCAATCTATGCAATTTGTCTCTCAAAAAGCAAAATATGAGAAAGTACAAGTAGAGGAATATATCATAAAGCTTCCGTTATGCGCATTATTCGAAAAAAGGCTCGACATGACATTAAATATGATGACATTAATAGAGTAGGACATATCATTTATAATATAAAATTTACATGAAGTATTCGTGGATAAACATGCAACTCCATTCTGAGAACAAAATCATTTTGCTTTCATTGTCGTACCATTAACTTTTTGACGTAGCCAAGAATCAATAATTCAAAAATAATAGTATTATAATTAGTAGTCACAGCCAAAAAAGATACGTGAATTATACTCCTCTTTAACATTCACATATATGCTATACAAGAAAAGTTGACTATATAACCCTACTTCTTCCTTGACATAAACACAATCAAGACATGGAGAGGATCTGACAGAAGTACGAAATTTCGATTTTCTATGAGTACTCCCTGTGAGAATTTACCAAACCATGAAGTAGTTATAGTCATGGTTCCATTTCTAGCCCATGGCCATCTCAATCAACTTCTTCAACTTTCCTGTTTAATCTCCTCAGCATATGATCTTCCTGTCTATTATGTTGGCTCAGCTAATCATAATCATCAAGCTCGTGTTCGAGCCAACGCGTTAAATCCATCAGACATAGCCAAAGTCCTCTTCCATGACATTCCAACTCCTGAATTTGCCTCACCTCCCCCTGCCTTTAATGCCTTGAGCAAATTCCCATTACATCATAAGCCATTATGGGATGCATATTTGCTTCTGCGCGAGCCCATTGCGTCCTTTTTACGCGATATCTCTTCAAAATCAAGACGAGTCGTTGTTGTTCATGATTATTTAATGTCCTATAATGTTCAGGATGTTGCTTCCTTGCCAAATGCTGAATCCTATGTGTTTAACTGCATTTCAGCTTTTACTTTGTACTGTTCTTTGTGTTTTTTTAGTGGGAAGTCTGTTCAGCTCGGAGAAGAATTGCTTAAAAAGCTACCGTCCCTTGAAGGAGCGATGCCTGATGAAGTCAAGAACCAGATAGATCTTCACAGTCGATGTATGGATATTAGATCAGGTGATATCCACAATACAAGTAAAGTAATCGAAGGCGAGTTTCTTGATTTTCTGGCACAAGTAGAGAGTAAACAACAATGGGCAATTGGACCAGTTCTGCCTACAAAATTTGATTGTATCTCGAGTAGCAACAAAATATGTTTGGCGTGGCTGAACAAACAACCTCCAAGATCAGTTCTTTATATATCATTTGGAACATCAACTACATTTTCTGATAGAGAAGTCATGGAGCTCGCGATGGGACTAGAACAAAGCAAACAGAAGTTCATATGGGTGTTGAGAGAAGCCGATAGAGGAGATACCTCTATCGCGGAAGCTAGAAGATTTGAGCTTCCAGAAGGATTTGAGGAAAGAGTAAAAGGGGTCGGGCTAGTGTTGCGAGAATGGGCGCCACAACCTGAAATCTTGGCTCATGCATCCACAGGCGGGTTCATGAGTCATTGTGGATGGAATTCTTGCATAGAGAGTATTACTATGGGGGTACCAATAGCTGCTTGGCCTATGCACTCTGATCAACCGAGAAATGGTTTCTTGGTGACAGAAATATTGAAAATAGGCCTGATTGTAAGGGAGTGGGATAAACGCGAGGAGCTAGTAAGTGCATCCACTATTGAGAATGCCGTGAGGAAGTTGATGGCATCAGAAGAAGGTGATGCAATTAGGAAAAGAGCAGAAGAATTGGGAGAAGCCGTTAGGCATTCCACAGAGGAAGGGGGTTCTTCTCGAATAGAGTTGAATTCTTTTATCGCGCATATCACAAGATAAACTTGCTTTGATCTTGGAATGTTCAGCATCTGAAACTTTTTATGTCCATCAGTGAGACGATTGCTTTCTATGTAAACATTTCTCAGTCCTTCGGCATATGTTAAAGGTTGTATCCTATATTAGACTGTTTTACGACAAAATGATGATGTCGAGGTAGTATGCCAGCGTTTTCTCAGACATATAACAGAGTTTGTCCACAAAATGATGATCAAGAAACACACATGATGTATTAAGAATACTCCGTAGCACAAACAATGTATGTTTTCTGTTATTTATAGTACTAGAGCATTACACTATCATTTAAGAAATTTTAGGCATGAACTAAAAACCGAAACTTTTAGTTGTGAAAAACCAGTCTATCTGGTGATATGCGTGATGAAAGAATCCAACTCTATTCGAGAAGTACCCCCTTTCTCTGTGGAACGTCTTACGGCTTCTCCTAATTCTTCTGCTCTTTTCCTAATCTCGTCGCCTTCTTCTGATGCCATTAACTTCCTCACGACATTCTCAATGGCGGATGCAGTGACAAGCTCCTCGCGTTTCTCCCACTCCCTAACGAGCAGGCCTATTTTCAACATCTCTGTCAGAAAGAAAGCATTAAGTGGTTGTTCAGAATGCATAGGCCAAGCAGCTACTGGCACTCCCATAGTAATGCTCTCTATACAAGAATTCCATCCGCAATGACTCATGAACCCGCCTGTAGACGAATGAGCCAAGATCTCAAGCTGTGGCGCCCATTCTCTGACGACTAGCCCGACCCCTTTTACTCTTTCTTCAAATCCATCTGGCAACTCAAATCTTCTAGCTTCCCCTCTAAAGATATCACCTGTATCAGCATCTCTCAACACCCATACGAACTTCTGTTTGCTTCGCTCTAGTCCCATCGCGAGCTCCATGACTTCTTTATCAGAAAATGTTGTTGATGATCCAAAAGACACATAAAGAACTGATCTTGGAGGTTGTTTATCAAGCCAATCTAAACATTTGTTTCTCTTATCTGATACATGATTTAGTTTAGTAGGCAGAATCGGTCCGATTGCCCATTGCTTCTTGTTTTGTGTACTTGCAAACTTCTCCATCAAATCAAGATAGGTACCTGTCAGGATCGAAATAATCAGGATGTCACGCAGAAGCTAATAACTGCAAACCACAATAAGACGACAGAGAAAACTACTAAAGAAGCATAATAGTTTGATGTACTTTTGGCAAATTGACCTACATATGAAAAAACTAATATAAAAGAACGATTTGGCGTATGGACGAATATGCAAGCATACATTTCATGATTGTTTGAGTAATTAGCAATAAGATTTCCCAATATCATGCTAAGAATAGCTAGAATTTCGAGAAGAAGATCTCATTCGTTTCATGAAAAATAAAAAGGAATATCAAAATTCGAGTGGCTAAAGATGACGCAGCTACTTTCAAAGTAACAGAAAGAAAAGCAAAGTGCATGAGACTTTCATCTCACACGGCTCCTAAGTGATAAAAGAAAATAAAAAAAGAAAGAACCCATTTTCTTTAATACTTATAGAGAATAATCTCCCGAAGCAAAACTCTTTAACGATTACATTGTGGATACTCTGAAGCTTCAATTTTTAGAAGTTCCAAACGTTTACTCCAACAAAGGCAACAACAACAAAATAAATGTAGTCTCACAAAGTAGGGTCTGGGAAGAAGAGAGTGTACATAGATCTTACCTCTGCCTCTGAGGTAAAGAGACTGTTTCTGATAGACTCTCGGCTCAAGAAAAGACAGACTATTGAAAAAAGAGGTAATGGATGTACAAGAAACATCCGATAATAACAAAAAATACAACAGATAGTAACTGTTAAGTAGTGGAGCCCGATAATATATTTAACAGCTGTCGCGGTTCAACCAAATTTTAGGTGTTACTGTTTATTCTCCGTGTATATGTGTATTTGTGTAATTGTAAATATCCAGATATCATTAATATATATAATTCTGTCGCCGTGGAGGTTACCCAATTAATTGGGTGTTACCACGAAAAAAACGCTCCCTCTCAAGAATTATTCTCTGCCTTTCTCTCTAACTTCTCTCTAAAAGGAGAACTCTTGTTCTTCTATCTTCATCTTCTTATTCTTGCTACAGATTTGCAGATTGTAATTACCCGACAGTAACAAAATGCAAACTATTTTAAAACAATACAATAAGCAAAGTACAAGAAATAACACACAAAGGACAAGAAACTACCACAACTACTAATATGAACGAACAGCAAAATAACGCAGTGCTACCTACTAACCTTCCACCCTAAGCATTAGGATTAACCAAATATAAACGGCAAAGTAAATTCTAATACCTTCAAGTACTTTGTTTGAATTGTATAAATCACCAGCTCTAATATCTGCATACTGAAACTGAAAATCTACTAACTTGTTGATCTCTTCTGGTGCATCAGCTTCAAGTTTAGGCAACTTTTCAAGTAACTCTTCATCAAGTGGAATAGGCATTCCTTTAGGTAAGCATATAAAACTACAATACATAAAGAAAACCGAAACACAGTTGAATACATAAGACTCAGCATTATGCAAGGAACAAACATCCTGAACATTATACGACATCAAAACATCATGAACAACAACAACTCGTCTTGATTTAGACGATATGTCACGAAGCAACGAAGCAACAGGCTCGCGGAGAAGGGTGCAAGCATTATAAGAAGGTAAGAGTTGAGATGGAAATTTGGTCAGTGCATTAGGATCAGGTGGTGGGGAGGCAAAATCAGGTGTTGGGATATCATGGAAGTGGATTTTAGCTATGTCTGATGGATTTAACGCGTTGGCTCGAATACGAGCTTGATGATTATGAGTAGCTGAGCCAATGTAGTGGACAGGAAGATTATATGATGAGGAGAATATGCAAGCTAGTTGAAGAAGTGAATTGAGATGACTTTGTGCTGGAAATGGAACCATGACTATAGCTACTTCATCTTCTTGTTTTCGTTTCGACATTTCAACATTCTCTATGTTGTTTTTATCCATGGAGGAAGGAAAAAGTACTAGTGTTTGACAATTGAAAGTAAGAGTAAATTGATGAAGACTTTGATGAATGATTGTCTTCTATAAAGTTTTGTGTTGAAAAGGTTTATAAATGTACTAGACATTAACCGCGCGGGCCCAATAAAAATATTTATTAAGGGTAATTTAGTTGAAGCAAAACACGTCAAAGTCGATAAAATATTTTGATTGGGCCGTATGTAATAAAGAATGAGGAAAAGCAGACAGCTCAATTAAGTAGCTGAAGCAGAGATGTCGTGTAATAGTTATCTGTTTCGGCAACTTTTGTAGCTCTTACTATATAGAAAAACATACAAAAAAAATATACTCTCTCTGTCTTTGGGGCACCCTTTCCTTTTTATTCGTCCCCAAAAAAATATCTTTCTATTTTAATTTGAAACAATTTACCTTTAAAATTTCTTTTTTCCCCTTGATGAAATGATTATCAACCACATAAATATTTAAGAATAATTTTAGACCATAAGTTTTAAAAAAAATCTTCTTTTTTTAACTATCGTATTAAGTTAAATGATACCACATAAAATGAGACGGAAGAATATATAATTGTTTATTCTTGTCACTATGCAAAAATACAAATGGAAAATTTCGTATGCCGTTACGTCATATGATATAATTTATTCAATTGGGAGTAGATATTATGGTATTTGACTCAGTTGTCTGCCGTGCACTCCAACTTCTTTTTACCTAATCGAAATTGATTATCTAAATTGGAAAAAAAATATTAGTTTGTTTGATAATAGGTTATTGATTTAGCAGTTACAAACTGTTTAAAATTTTTTAGTTATTGAATTAATGTTTCTTAATTTTCTTAATGAGTTAATCGATAACTCTATAATAAATTAAATAGTTATAATTATACTTTGCTATATAAAATCCTCGAAAGTTTCATAAAGAAAATTTTGTTTCAAATGTTAACGGTTAAATCGATAACCGAACCAATAACGATATTTATCTTAACATTTCTATAACAATTTAACATATCTACAAATCAATAACTGATAAACTTCAAAACCAGACTGAACCAACCGATATACAATTCTATTTCTATTAATGGTCAAAAATACACTCTAATGAGCTAATCAAATATTCCTCCCCAACTCAATAGTATGTTCTAATATAAAGGAGAGCAATAATTAAATTATGAAATTCGTAAAAAAAGTGATAGTTTTCATGTGTTTTTATAACTCATCTTTTATTTAATGAAAGTTACTTCCCCTGCCCCATATTAACTTAATTTCTAAAGTAATACACACATATTAAGAATAGCATTCAAATATATTAAGAATAGCATTCAAAGACAATTTACATCATACTTTCCAATATTATCCATTGTGAAATCATAAATATATAGTATAATTTATCTCTTAAAAAATATAAAATTTCAATAAATAAAAGTACAAATACGAAAAAGTTTTATTTTTTTAAACTTTAAACAATTCAACTATATTTTAAATATTGAAAAAATCTAAAAAATTAAAATAATTTGATAAGTAGAGAATAGCTTAGCAAAGATGTGGGGTGGTTGATATGTCAAATGAGGTATTGGTCCCCACAATTATGATCTGATAGTAGTCGCACAACACATGATGTGATGTGTAGATTAGGCACACGTTCAGTGTTCAAATCCTGTTGCAAACAAAAGCTTTGGTATTACATTGAGAAGGGCAAATACGACATAGAACATCTAATCCTCAAATACGACATACATCACAGGTTCGAAACTGGTTGCACATAAAAAACAAACATGCTCATTATACACCGAGTTTTGACCCATGTATCTTTGTCATTGCAGAGAAACACTACGCCTACGAGACACACTTCTATCTCATACAAACCTGTTACCCTTATCATTCAGTACTAGAAAATTTCGAAACCAATGCACTAGGGATTTGTTTGCCAGATTGCACCTATAAGGTGTAATGACTAAGCAAATACATCATGCATGTCCAGACATGGCCTGTTCAACTTTGTACAATGTAGAACATCTAAAGTAAACAACAGCAGAGACCAACTGTGATTCTTCAACTTCACAAACTGCGAGCAACCCTGTCATATAGATCGCGAGGCCAATTCTGATTCAAATTGCTTGCGAGGAAGTTGGCAATCTGCAGAACCAAATTCACATCAATTATCACGAGATGTTATTGCTAATCAAAAAATGTTTTGACTTAATATATGACAAGAATCATTGTCCAATATATGTTCTCAGAGATGCACTAGAGAATATCTTCAGAAATAAACATTGTATTAGCTGATAATTTTATCTGATTTAGTCGATGAGATTCAGAAGCAAAAGCCAATCTGTGAACACTTCGTTCATGATTGTTTCAGATGTAATTGAAAACCAATGTTACATCTATATAAAAGGAAGAAAAACTGATATTACATCTGAATAATCTAAAGTCATTACTCAAAAGGTTTTTTTCTTCTTCGTCAGATTAGGTCTTCATCATATTTAGCGAAAATGTGAAGTTAGCAATGCATTTCATGAAGGACAAGCACACAATGTAACTGAAAATAGCACATTGTAAGCATTTATAATCAAATTGCACTTTATTCAGTCAAAAGGGAAATATGAGCAAAGCTACTGAGCAAAGAGCACCAACAAAGTGCATGAGAATGAACATGTATGCTATAAAATTTACCTTGGCCCTTAAAGCACGAAGTGACCCATCAGTATCTTTAACATTGTCCAGACAATGAAGTGCAACTTTTAGGAGGTCTGGAACACAAGCTTGGACATGATGAGACAAATTTTGAAAGATATCCATGGCAAAATCTGGCGTCCTTGGATCCAACGGAAGGAATGGGAGCTTCGCCACTTCCTTTATAGCATCCAAGTGATTTCCAAGTCTTGCAAGCTTATGAATGGATAACACAGCCTCCAGCTGTCTTAGAACAACTTGCTGTGCCAACACATTTTCTCTCTCTTGGGGACTGCAAAATTGGATGAGATTAGGCTTCCATCCCAGAACAGTAAAGACGCATTAAAAACATCATTATAAGAAACTATTTATACCCACAACAGCAAATGTTTGACTACTGGCCAAATCTGCATATTACCTGATCTCAGGGTAATATTTGAACATCTCCAGGACCTCATTTCCTGAAAGAATGAGCCCAGAAGTCCGGCTTTCCCCATCCAACCTTCCACGTGCCAAGGCACATATTGCATCAGAAAGGCACTTGTTTATTGTATCCAATGCAGCTGAAAATGCCCCCACTCTCTTCTGAATCTCGATGGACTGAAATTTTAGGCGCAAAAAATTTCATGAATTGATAACACATACATTAATGAAATTTATTACTTTATCAACAAAAATAAAACTTATTCAAGAAACCTTAAAGAGAATTGTCTCTTGTCAACTGAAACACCTACATTAAATTACTAGTTTATGATGAATGTATAGAAGAAGAATTGTTTTTGTCGACCGACAGACCAACTCAAAGTTACATGACAAGACATTATTCAGTAAGCACAACAATTGCTCAAAACTTCAAATCTAACCCAAAATAGATTGCATGCTTTAGAGATAATTTACTGGCATTGAATGAAGAGATGATTATTATGTCTAACGTTGAACTACAAGTTAGAGCAATGAGTTCATTCGTGTCGCTATGTAAAAGGAAGAAAGAAAAGATTACCTTGTCATAGAGCCCCGCCTCCTGATACTGCCGGGCAGCTTCAAGCAGAAACTGTTGTCTTGTCTTTTCATCAGTCAAAAACCTTCCAAGTTGACCTTCTTCTCCAGTACCCCTGGGACCAAGTAAAATATCAATACCACCATCCCGCGACAAAAGCTCTGTAAGAAGTTGTTTCAACATGGAGCTCCTTTGCCTTTGCTGATCCATATTACCACGTCCACTCCATGACAACTGCCCACCACCCACTGCTGCTGCAGCTTGCACATAGTACTCCAATGCCATTAACAGATCACCATGTCGCAAGTAAAGTAATCCATACTGCCTAATTATGCTAGAGGCTTCGGCAAAAGCATCCATGACCCCAAACTTTTGACCTACCCATGTACCTTCAGAGAGGACTCCATAGTCCGCTAAGACAATAGCCATATGAACAGCATCCACATTATACCCCTCGTCTCCCATGTCCTTGGACAAATACAGGACGGCTGGAAGAAGTTGAATGCTTAAAAGTAAAACGTATGGATAAACCAAAGGATCCTTTCCATTCTTAGTATAGTGTGATGCCTCAAACTTGTTTAGGTAAGCTTGCAGATCATCTAAAGTGTAGGGTGCCAACCCCTCATTAAGGACAACAGAAGACCTGTCAGGAGACTCACGTACAGCAGATAATTGGAACCACAAGAAATCCTCTATAGTAGAGAAAAGTGTAGGGAATTCTCGAAGAAATCGGTCTATTTGCCTGCGAGAACCAGAAATTATTGTGTAGAGTAGCAACTTTTTCTTATCATATGTGGGTCGACCTCCTCGATCACCCAACCTAAACATCTTTTCACATTCTTCTGAAGCAACAGCCGCCATCTCATCTGATACCATGCCTCCAGTGGAAATCCACTCTGTAAGCTGCAAAACACAGGGAATGTTGAAATGAAAGAGAATGGATAGCATACAGAAAACATGCAATCCACAGAGCACATACCAGAGAAGCAAACTGGTGAGACATGCGAGATTGTTGGGAAATCTCTCTTGCTTCATTGTAGTAGCCGGTTCTCATGCAAAAGTATATCTATTTTAAGATAAAATAATCAAAATTAGTTTGAGCTACACATTTTTCTTTTTTAAAGTTACAGGTGCAGTAAGAAGTTCAAATAGTTTCAAAAACAGGATAAACACAGGAAGTATGCGCATTTAGAAATTAGAATAGTTCATGTCCAAGAGCAATACCTTCTCCTTGTATTTCTTTTCTTCTACTACTAATTGTGCTGATAGAGGTTCTCTATCAAGTACCCCGTGGAATTAGTTGAGGTGCAAGGAAGCTAACCCGGACACCAAATTATTTTAAAATAGAACTACTACGTAGTTGCTAGACTGATAGTAGATCACGAAAATCTAAACAAAAAATAGAATTAACAAATATGAAAATAGCACAAGATTAACGTAGAGAAACTGTAGTCTGTAAAAACTTCTGTGCTGGTCAAAGCAAGAAATACTAACAAATAAAAGAACCAATTGTGAATTCAACATAGAAGTATAAGCATACGCCAGAAAAATCTTTGTTAAAACAAAAGTAAGAGAAACGAAAAGAACCCTTTTTAATTCAAGAAATTGTTAAGAGAAATCTAAATCTCCAACTACAATAGGATCTTGAAGGATCACAAAACCAACCAACACAACAAAACAAAAAAGTGAAATACTGCACAAAATATAGCCCAATATATGCTTATAAAAAGAACATATATGGACAATTTTCTTTCCAAAACACAAGGAGGTGAGCTAGTTTGATACACTTTATTGGATAAATCACAACGTAGTTTCTTTAAACAAGGAATGACAATTCCTAAATACAAGACTGAATTCATAACTTGCTCAGATGATTGAATGAATTTGATCTAAAACCATGATTGAAACATATAATAGTTCATATCAAAATGCAAAAGACTGCATATTGATGGTGTGTGTAATCAGAGTGAAGCATTCAAACCTGCTGCCAGGTGGTATCAATGGGAGGTTGTCTACGGGCATCAACCGCATCAAAATCAAGAACCCCATAGTCCCTTAAACGGATCTGAGAGGGGACAACAATCAAGGAAATGATAATCATGGAAAATGGTATATGCTGCCTCCTAAAATGAAGATTGAATATTAATAATGACATTTATAAAGATGCCAAACTAACCCTGAGAAAGGCGCGGATTCTCTGCAAATTACCAACAGAGCCACCAAGTGCAGCCTATAATAGCCAGCAAGATCATCAGCTATCAGTAATGTCAAATCTAAATCATATTGGTGATGAGGCGAAGAGAGACACATGCATTCACCCCCCACTGAACCCCCCCCCCCCACACCCCCCCCCCCCCCCAAAACACAGAAAACACCCAAAAAAACCAAAAAAAAAAAAAA
>JAOTQR010000079.1:6267330-6294465 GCA_025774065.1 Solanum ossicruentum
ATATGATAAAAGGAACATGTGCGACGAACCATACATAGCACGTGACAGTAGCTAACTATACTAAAACTAACACATATTATTTTTACTTTTCGATTTATTTTTTAAAAATAATCATTATTAGTAATTTTTGACTCACACAAATTAAACTATATGATAATATCATAAAATTTTATCCTTAATTAAGATATTTCTTCAATCTTCAAATGACAGTAGTAAAAATTATCTTTTACTCTCTCTGTTTAGAAAAAAATGACATAATTTAATTTGACACTTAAGAAAAGAAAAAGACTTTATTTCAATCTTGTGACTAAAGTAAAATTGTGTTAGATGTCCAAAATGTCCTTCAATTTTGTGGTCTTAAATATGTCACGTGAAAAAATTAAAGATATTTCTTCAATCTTCAAATTCAAATGACTATCGTAAAAGCTACCTTTTAATCTCTCTGTTTTTTAAATAAAAGAACTAATTTGACTTGACACAAAGTTTAAGAAAAGAAAGAATACTTTTCAATCATGTGACACTAAATTAAAATTATTTTAAATGCACCAAAATGCTCTTCAATCTTGTCGCCTTAAATATGTCACTTGAAAAATCAGCCAAAAAAAAGATGAATCATTTTGTTGAAGCAGATAAAAAAAAGCCGGTCATTCTTTTAAAATAGAGAAAATATTAAATTGTAAACTAATCACAATATCATGTTAAATTATAAAATCACGATTCAAATATTTTACATTTGGTGTATCTATAAAATACATAAAAATAAAGGAGCCATTTTTGAGCAAAATCCAACCTTTCCCCTTGTATGAAGAAAAAGTCAAAAATAGAGAGGTCAAACTGATAATCTAAACGCACTAGAGGGACCATTAGCATAATTTCATACTAAATCGACGCGTTTTCCAAATCTGCTTTTAGTTTAAAAAAACGAATTTCGTGGATTTTAGAGTTCAATTAATTTAAATTTATATTTTAAAATATTTTTTTTTTATCATTTCGATCAAAAAAATTTATTTATCCTATCATAGATCTTTAATCCTTATATATATATATTCTCAAAATTTTCCAAGTATTTCTCAAGTTTCCAAATGTTACTTCCTCTGTCCCATCTTATTTGACATCCTTTTCTTTTTGACTCATCCCTAAAAAATATCATTTTACTCAAATGAGAAATGATTTATCTTTAAAATTACCCTTAATGAAATGATTCTCAGCCAAACAAATATCTAAGAATGATTTTAGCACATGTTTCAAAAGTCTTACTTTTTTTCTTAAACATCTTGTAAAGGCAAAGGGTGACACATAAATTGGGACGGAGGGATTATATATGTTTCCTCCATCTCATTTCATATGTGTCACCCTTTGACTTGGCAGGTGTTTAAAAAAAAATGAAACCTTTGAAACTTGCGGTCTAAAATCATTCTTAGATATTTATATGACTAATAATCATTTCATTAAGGGTACAAGGGGAATTTTAAACGTAATTTATTTTCAATTTGAATAAGATAATATTTTTTTAAAACGAATTAAAAAGAAAAAAGTATCATATAAATACTTGAGGCTAAACGGGCCTTGAGGAGGTCCCCAAAACCTCATTGTATCCTCTTTATTATTTCATAAATAGAGAACAAAAAGTTGGTAAAAAATCTCCTCAACCCCTCACATTAGCAAACTTTACATTATAAAGCCTTTCCATGTCATGTTTGGTTAATTAATTTAGGATTTATGTTAAATTTAGTATTATTATTAATAAAGAATTAAAAAGTTCAAACAATATTTCTAAAACGTTTTATGCTTTTATATTATATAAATATATATATTATTTAGTCCAATAATAAAACCCCAAAAAATTATTTTACCCTTTTCTTCATAATTTCCGGCGAAACTTTCTTTTATATTTTTCTCTCTGTTTAGTTTACTATATATACATATTTATATGTTCACATATATCAACAAATCTACGACGTGAATATTTGTTAATGGAGAAGTACTTGGAGCCGGAGGCTTTCGATTTGCCGGCAAAAAATCCATCGGTTGAAGCTCAGAGGAGGTGGAGGGATGCTGTTTCATTCGTTAGGAATCGCCGGCGACGGTTCCGGTATGCTTCGAATCTCGAGAAACGTGAAAAGGCTAAAGAGCAAATGGAGAAAACAAGAGTACGTTATTGCTTTTATACTTCTTCGTCTTCTTCTCTTGTTATTTTTGGTTTCTGTCAAAATACGCCGGAAAATTGTGATAAAAGTGAAGAAGATTTGTTCTTCTCTTTTTGTTTTTCTGTGAAAATATGCCGGAAAATAAGCTGGAAAAGGAATTTGCTAGAAAAGTTAAGAAGATTTACTAATTTTCTTTTTTCGATTTTGAAATCTCGTTCTGTTGATTTTTTTTTCGTTTCATTACTGATAATAGATTGTTTTAGAGTATTGTTGCTAGAAAAGGAAATCAACGGTTTACAGTTTAGTACGTTATGCATAAATTCAGATACGTTTAATCGAATAACATTGAAGAGACTCTGGAAATGTTGAATCCTTTGCTATTCCTCCAAGTGTGAACAGTAGTATGGTGCGTTATCAGTGAGGTACACAGTGCTGTAATAGTTGTACGTTTTGTCAGAAAAGAAACTACGCCGGAAAATAAATTCCGAGTATTGATAACTGGAGAAATCAATTACTCTTAACATTGAAGAACAATTCATGTTCTGGATTCGTTATTAATTGCTAGAAATCCGTATATGCTTAACTTCTGGTACATTATGCTGATTTTGTACATTAATGGAAATAATCATCCAAATACTCTCTGATCCCGTTATAATTGTTAGAACGTTAGGTCATGCTTTCTTAGTTTGGTACAATATGCTTCAATACTTGTACATTTCATCGGAAAATATGGAAAACAGATCTCTCTCTTCTACTTTTGCTTTCCGTTAAGTTAGCCGGAAAACTTTCTGCTCTTTTTTCTGACTTTTCGGCTTTGAGATCTCATCTTGTTTGAAATTTTCCTTTGTTTTCTTCAACTGCTAAATGGATAATTCAATATATCGAAATTCGTTATGTTGATTTCATCCTATTTTTTAGTTTGTTTAATTTTATTAGTCAAGTTTTGCTTTTTGAGAATCAAATTAATTGTAAAGATAGTTTTGAATACTTTAAAATATATATTTTTGTAATTATATTTATATAAAGATAATTATATTGATTCGAATATTTAATTTTGAATAAATTAATTCGATATAATAAATGAAAGTGGAGGGGAAGTACATAGTATCATCATGCATATAAAATTTACTACAGATCCTTAAGAAGTACTACCCTTTTATTGTCCTAAAGTTATTCTCTTCAATTTATATGATATTTTTTAAAATTTGAGATTCAAATTAATTTATTTTTGATTATTTTATATATTTTTTAAATATTTGAATTATTAATTATTGTGACTTATAATATTTTTATATAATTTAAAAATATATAAATTTTATGAAAAATAAAAAGTAGTATCACGTAAATTGTGGGAGAATGAATTGCGATTTCCTACGATGAATAAGTTGAGTGGGAATATATGGTAAAAGATCATATGATATCCACCATAAGTCGTGCTTTAGCACTTCCCTGTTTGATATTCTTACTCGTATTTTATTTCCTTTTCCTTCCAATCACATTTTTTTATTTGACTTTTCGGTTGCGATAGGATTGAATAATTCTTGGCTCCTCTTTCTTTGTTGATCTTTTCCTGGATATCTACCCATCTTCCACTTGCATATTGCTGTAAATATGGAGGACCATGTTGCTAATATAAATAGAGACAAAAAAATGGATCTCTGAAGCATTTATGATATAAAATATATAAAATAACTAAATTTATGAAAAGTTATTTAATTCTGGATCCATCTTTACCAGATCTCGACATAGTGTCTTAATTTCCGTTACTCACCTTCTAATCCCATTGAATTGTTCAAAATTTAACATGTTTGAATTTTTATTTATTGAGGTTTTATATTTTTTGAAAGATAAATTTTATTACATATTTATGACTTCACGATAAATATGCCTTAAACCTTTCTAGTGTTTTTTTTTGTTTTAATTTATATGTCTTTTTTTTGGTTTGTTTTAATTTTTTTTTAATAACGATTTCATTTTAAGTTCTCAAATATATTTAACACCACAAGATTAAAGAATACAGGATAAGTATAATTTATTTCTTCTTTTTTTAAATTTTGTGTCAAAACAAGATAAACAATTAAAATGAAAGAGTATTATTTATGATGACTTCACAAAAGACAAATATGGTTAAACCTTTTTAGTGTTTCTTTTGTTTTAATTTATTTGTCTTTTTAGTTTGTTTTAATTTTTTGTAAATAACAGTTTCATTTTAACTTCTCAAACATATTTAACACCATAGGATTAAAGAATGCAATATATAACTTTAATTTAAGACGGTAAAAATAATTTATTTCTTCTTTTATTAAATTCTGCGTCAAAATAAGACAGACAATTAAAATGAGAGAGTATTATTTATGACTTCCTAAAATTTACATTTATCGGGAAGTTACAAGCAGTTGCTATTAAAGTATAAACATTAGAAACCAAATCTTGTTAGAAATTGCTATATCTTTTTTTTAAAAAAATTAATGATTTATTATCTACATTTTCTAGCTGATGTATAATTAATGATGCAACTATTAAAACCACATGGTCGGCAAGTCAAACACCATATTTATTTTCCATTGACAACTATTAACTGCTTTATTAATAGGGACGTTATAAACATTTTTTACTTCAACATCTATTTGCAATGAATTTTAGAGGAAATTGAGGCCCTAGCTAATTGTGGTCTAGAGCCAAATAAGTGTGATCCAAGCTTTACGATATTTAATATTTATTACCTACCCGTGCTGGATACTGTTTCTGGTGCTGTGAGCTACCTCAAAAAAGGATAACGCGTTGGCAGTTATGGGGACCATAGTTCAGTGAAAAGACGAGTAAAGTTATTTCTTTTTTCAATTTCTTTGCAGGCCCTTTTTTGGGTCAAGGTTTGGTTTTGGTTTTATCTGTAATATCAATTCCCACTTGCCAGCAGAATATGTTCTGTTGAAAAGACTTAAGACTTTGTTCCAGGGTTTCATGTTTCTTTCTCCATCAAAAATTTGTGTTTTGGTATTCGTTAACGTCATTGTCACTAAATTGAGCTTGACAAATGCTTATTTAAATATTGGTTAACATTTTAAATCTCCATTCTGCATTTGGAAATGGTCCTAGGGCCTAGTCTAATTTCTAATTTTAATTTGTGTTTCTAATACGTTACAAAAGTTGAAATCTTTTAGGCACCTTTCATGATCATACTCTGTCCCATTTCCAATATACAAGAACACTGTCAATTATATGGTGGTGAGAATATAGACTTTTGTACCAGTACAAAGTGCTCAGCAGAGGAGTACAAAAGAAGTCTGTTTTTATGTGCACAAGCACATGCTTACTATACTATTAACTACTCCCTCAATCTCAAATTAATTGAATTTTTAGGATGTTTTCAAAATTCAAAATAGTTAAATTATTCAAAATTGGAGATGAATATTTGAAACTTTTTCTATATTTACCATTTTATTTATTGAAGTTTTATATTTCTAGGAGATAAATCACACTACATATTTACGGTTTCACAAAGAGTAATCGTGGAAAGTATGGTTTAAATTTTATTTTTGAAATGTTTTTTTTAATATGTGTATTGCCCTATTAATTCAATTAAAATGGGACAAAGGGAATATATTCTATAGGATTTAAAGAACCTTTGAGTGAGGGTTGGGCCAGTAATGATGCATTTTATGTAATGACAAAAGGACAAAAATCAAAATTTCCTTGAAACTTCTGTCTGACATTGACATTTCTTGGCCATAGCACAGTGGCAGTGCAAAATGGCCTTTCCATATTACCAAACTTTAATTTGCATGGAGAAAAAAGCACTAAAGCAGACCATGTCTCATCTCTGAACTTTGGTTTTGTGCATAAGGACGCTCAAATTATATGATAACCACCTTTCTCGACCTTTGAGTGAGGGTTGGGTTATGAATAATGGGTTTTGGGATTAAAGAAAACGATATGGAGTATGTGGAACATGGTCGGCCAATGTATTATACACACGTACTCAGCAGAGAAATTTCCGTGAAACTTCCTTGTGACATTTTCTAGCATATTTTGATAGTACCAAAGTACAGAAAGAGATGGGTGACAGAAACAAAAAAATATCTTTCTGGTTGTTGTCATCAATTACTAGTCAGTCCGACCAGGCCCCATCTGCAGTTTTTTGTTTGTCACCTAGAAGTCTTTTGTTTGTTTTGCCTCATCTTTGGTTACTACATGGAACATAATTATATCTTATAAAAAATCATCTTCTTGTATAAATAAATAATCTTGTTGCCTGTGACTGTAAATTGTACTCTTTGAAGTGTGCAATATTCCTTGTCTAGACTATTTTATTGCTCCACCATCTAATCACATGATATTAAGGAAAGTCTTTGGCCTTATCTTCATTAATAGATCAATGTACCAAAGCCGTTTAAGAACGGGAAAAACTTAAAGAATGATAAAACATGAAAACAAAATTCTTTGTTCTTTGTGTTTAGTCTAAAATAATTAGCAGAAACTCCTGGTGTGGACTACAGTCGTCCTTCTGGGGGTTTCGTTTCCATTTCATTGAGCATACAGTGAGATTGAGCGAAACCTGAAGTTGGTCATGATATCGTGGACGCTCATGTATAAAATTACACAATAACCTGACATGTGAGTGTCTTATGCTTTGAGCAATACACAAAATATACAAAATCTTTGCATTCAAAGCTACTACACGCCATCCTGCAGCAGTATGAAACAAAAAACCAGGGCATGTGATCTTTACAAACAAGGGAAATCAAATAATTATGCTCTTCGTAGTAATGTTTAATCAGCATAACACAGCTAAAGAACCTCTTACCTGGAAAGAATCGACAGAGAGGAAAAAAAGTACTTATTCATTCAATCTAGGTGGTGATTTCCCTATATTGCTGTTTTTCTTCATATGGAAGTTACTGTTTTTTTTACTCCGTATAAGTTGCTGTTTAGTCCTCCATATAAGTTGCCGTTTCAAATAAAAAGTTGCTATTTTAGTTCTTTGTGATACTCCTGTGCTGGCAAAACTCAGATTCCTCAGCCAGTCTGCGCACTGAAAGATGATGTTCTTCTTCCCTCACCCATAATATAAACTTATGCTAGTGACTTTACCCTTGTTATCGGCAATCTTTCAACTATCAAGCTGCTATAGTTATTTTCTAGTTTACCACCCCCACCCCCAGCCCCACCCTCACCCTCTACTTTTTTTTTTTGTGAACAGGTAACAACTTTATATCATAAACTACCTTGCATTGAAAATGCCCTTACAAAAACACGAAGAAGCTAAGAAAATGAATTCCTAGCGTGAGTCAAAGGACTTTGTTTTGAGAAGGAATCAAGGACTTTTAGGATTGATTCTGCATTTACAGAGAACAAAATAGCAAAATACTGTCTTGTTTGATCTTGTCTAGAGTTCTACTTCTATCCTCAAGACATCTGGAGTTCCTTTCTTTTCGGATAATCCACCATATGGATGCTGGAATGATCCAGTAGCTTCCATTCCTTGCCTCAATCCCCGCTTCCAGCCAGAAAGAGTGTCGACAATCTTGCTAGGCATTATCCAAGATATATCTCTGAGTTAGCTGATCAGTAATTTCGTAGTGTAAAAACAGATGTCCTGCTGTCTCAGGTGCTTCCCCACATAAGCAGCAATTTGAAACTAATACAATACTTCTGTTTCTCAAGTTTTCATGTGTCAAAATATCCTAGCGTTCAATGAAGTGGTTGAGAGCCATGAGGCCTCAGGTTCATATCCCAGTGGAGACAAAAACACTAGGTGATTCTTCCTATTTGTGCAATCATTGGTGGACAGAGTTGCCTGGATCTGTTGAGATGGGTGGTGTCAAGTATCTTGTGGAATTAGTCGAGGTGAGCAAATGCTAGCTCGGACACCATGGTCTTAAGAACACAGACTCTTTTTCACGCAGCCATAAAAGCATGCAACCTTAAAGGTATCCTAACTTCTCAAATTTGTCTCCAAGGACAGGTAGAGGTCTGTGGCGCAGTCATGTTCATGATCCTAAAGCCTGAAGCTTTGTTGCCCCTTATTATGCACAGTGCACCACAACCAGTCCACCCCATCCTTCAGTCCTTGGAAAGATTCCAAATGTTTATAAAGAATAACTAGCTTAGGATTTCCCAGTCACTCAACATTCTTCTGAAAATCAACTAGTCTTTGTAGTTCACCTTTTGATTTGTCACTTAAAGAAGCATTAGTGTCTAGTCCTAAAGTCTTATATTCTGCTAATCATCTAATTCACATATGCCGTGTTTATTTACAAAACTATCAGTGAAATAAAATCTACTTGATTTCTGGCATTCTGCAAAGTCATGCCACCAACATTGATCATAGTATTTCTTAAAGCCTGTATACAGTGTTTTAGCTCAATCTCAAATATCTTGAATTTAAAAAGGGAGTTTATTGAATGATCATTTTATTAATCCTAGAAAGTTAGAATCTGAAATCATTTTTCTTCTCCAATACTGTATTTGATTTCGCTAATCAGAGTCATATTGTGACAATACTATGTTTAGATTTTCGCTTCTTTATCCGCTTTTGGTTATGTTGTCTCATCATGTAACTAGTATATAACTGGAAAGCATCGATTTGGTTGTGGATTTTGTTAACCACACTATGGAGGACTGTGTTGCTCACTAATATAACTTCTATAATCTTGTATACTGAGTCAAGCTACACTTTTTACCACATGCAATTTCCAGGAAAAGATTCGAGTTGGTTTCATGACTTATATGGCAGCACTCAAGTTCATTGATGGTATAATTTGCTCAGATCTTGAGTTTTCCTCTTAACTCATTAAAACATATAGGTCTATCGACTTCCTTTGGCTCATTCTCATATCTAGTTTTTTTTACAGCTGGTGATCAAGGTAGGTCATCGGACCAGGTTAGGGATGATATAGGGGCTGAACTGGCAAAAGACTTGGCCGAAGAAGCTTTAAAAGCTGGTTTTGGAATTAACCCAGATAAACTTGCATCTATAGTTGGTTCCTATGATATAAAAACCTTACAGAAACTTGGAGGTGTTGAAGGGCTTGCAGATAAGTTGAGAGTCTCATCAAATGAAGGAGTCAAATTGAGTGATGTACCTGTCAGACAAAATATATATGGATCAAACAAATTTACCGAGAAACCGTTTAGAAGTTTTTGGACATTTGTGTGGGAAGCTCTGCATGATTTAACTCTCGTTATATTGATAGTTTGTGCTATTGTTTCTATTGGTGTGGGACTTGCTACTGAAGGGTGGCCAAAGGGAACATATGATGGCTTAGGAATTCTACTCAGCATAATATTGGTTGTCACGGTTACTGCAATTAGTGACTATAGGCAGTCATTGCAGTTCAGAGATTTGGATAAGGAGAAGAAAAAGATATCTATCCAGGTCACAAGAGATGGATCAAGGCAGAAGGTTTCCATTTATGACTTGGTGGTTGGTGATATAGTTCACTTATCTATTGGTGATCTGGTTCCAGCTGATGGAATATTTATATCAGGATATAGCTTATTAATTGATCAATCGAGCTTGTCTGGTGAGAGTGTACCGGTAAGCATATCTGAGAAAAGACCTTTTCTTCTATCAGGAACCAAAGTACAAGATGGTTCAGCTAAGATGCTAGTGACCACTGTTGGTATGAGAACTGAATGGGGTAAGCTGATGGAAACTCTTAGTGAGGGTGGAGAAGACGAGACTCCTCTGCAAGTTAAACTGAATGGTGTTGCCACTATTATTGGAAAGATAGGACTGGGATTTGCTGTGGTAACATTTCTTGTATTAATAGTCAGATTTCTGGTGGATAAAGCTACTCATCATCAATTCACAAAATGGTCTTCCGGCGATGCATTAACTCTTCTAAATTACTTTGCGACAGCTGTAACCATAATCGTCGTTGCAGTTCCAGAAGGACTACCTCTGGCTGTTACATTAAGCCTTGCATTTGCGATGAAAAAGTTAATGGACAATAAAGCATTGGTGAGGCATCTTTCTGCTTGTGAGACAATGGGTTCAGCTACTTGCATCTGCACCGATAAGACAGGAACACTAACGACAAACCATATGGTAGTAGATAAAATATGGATTTGTGAAAAGGCTAGAAAGGTAGAAAATGGTGGATGCGCAGATACAATAACAGATTTATCAGAAAATGCACAGGACTTACTATTGCAGGCAATATTTCATAATACAGCAGCTGAGGTGGTTAAAGACAAGGATGGAAAGAAATCTGTTCTGGGTTCACCCACAGAATCTGCAATATTAGATTATGGATTACTTCTTGGCGATATTGATGATAAAAAAAGGGATTGTAAATTGCTGAAGGTTGAACCTTTCAATTCAGCAAAGAAGAGAATGTCGGTGCTTGTTGCTCTTCCTGATAGCAACACCCGTGCTTTCTGCAAGGGTGCATCTGAGATAGTCTTAAAAATGTGTGACAGGTTTGTTGATTCTAATGGTGAAATTGTTGATTTGTCAGAAGAACAGGCTACAAACATCTCAAATGTCATTACTGAGTTTGCGGATGAAGCCTTGCGCACTCTTTGCTTGGCTTTCAAGGATGTTGGAGATGGTTATCAAGGAAATAGTATTCCTGAAAGTGGCTATACATTGGTTGCAGTAGTTGGAATCAAAGATCCAGTTCGTCCTGGTGTTAAAGAGGCAGTTAAATCTTGTTTAGCTGCTGGAATTACTGTAAGGATGGTCACAGGGGACAATATTCATACGGCCAAAGCCATTGCTAAAGAATGTGGTATACTAACTGATGATGGTTTGGCCATTGAAGGCCCAGAATTCCGCGACAAAAGTCCTGATGAAATGAGGCAAATAATTCCTAGAATTCAGGTGTGCTGTGTACATTTGATTGCTTTATATCATCCTTGTAGATCCTTGTGACTTGAATACATTTTGCTGAAAATGTTTATATATTGAATGCAGGTTATGGCTCGATCATCCCCTACTGACAAGCACGTGCTGGTAAAGAATTTGAGAGGCATGTTTAAAGAAGTTGTAGCAGTTACTGGTGATGGCACAAATGATGCCCCTGCGTTGCATGAGTCGGATATTGGACTTGCTATGGGTATAGCAGGAACAGAGGTTTGTAAATTTGGTCCTGCTCTGAGTTTATATGGCCATATAAATAATTTACTAATGTAGGCTCCAATTGGCAGTTTTTCGTCTTTTCTGTTCTCATATATGGTCAAAATTTTCTTACTAATTGCAGTCTCTGTTAAGTTTATAACAAATATCTGTGATACATTGTCAGTGCTAGAAGTTGCCTATGTGAATATTCCTTTTCTTCTTTTCAATATCATATTTTCAATATCTCAAACACTTATGTAGCACTCAGAAGACATCAACTACCAACATATAAGTAAAACTCATTTTCTCCTGTTTATGCGAGTTTACTCGACATTTGCTAAGGGAAGTTCTAGCAACTGTGTCCCTACACATTTTGCATCTCTGTTTCTCTTTAAATAGTTTTACATGTTTGTAACAGAATATCTGTTCAGCTCCAGCTTGAGCTATTCAAAAAATATGTATTTGTTAGATTTTTACCTAGATTTGTACTTGGTTTATTGTATTTTTATTTCTAATCTTCTCTTTTTCAACATAACGACATTACAGGTTGCGAAAGAAAGTGCTGATATTATAGTGCTTGATGACAACTTTAGTACAATCGTGAATGTGGCTAAATGGGGCCGTTCTGTATATATAAACATTCAGAAATTCGTGCAATTCCAGTTGACTGTCAATGTTGTGGCTCTGATGATCAATTTTGTTTCTGCATGCGCCTCAGGTGTTTATTGCTTTGATTTTCATTCATTCATTTTCTGCTAGTGATCTCTTTATCAGTGAATCAATACTCGCACACCCACAGAAAAATAGAGCGAGAGTTCATTTCTCATGATAGCAATAGGAGTATTAGACTCTGACGTGCTTATCTGTTGCAACAATTTTCAGGATCTGCTCCCCTTACAGCTGTTCAGCTTCTTTGGGTCAACCTTATCATGGATACTTTAGGTGCACTCGCACTGGCCACTGAACCTCCTCATGAAGGATTAATGAATAGGCCTCCTATTGGAAGGGATGTGAGTTTCATTACAAAGACAATGTGGAGAAATATAATAGGACACAGTATCTACCAACTGGCTGTACTCTTAGCCTTCAACTTCGCGGGGAAGCAGATTTTGGGACTTGAAGGTTCAGATTCTACAACGGTTCTGAATACTTTCATTTTTAACACCTTTGTGTTTTGTCAGGTATGCCTTTTTAAATTCACTTCATTATCTTGGCAGCTTTCGTTTTGTGCACCCCACACTATGTACCTGTCAACTGTCGGTCCTTTTTGGTTCATTCTTTGTACTCTGTACTACCACAACAAAATCCTGATACGAGCAGATATCTTGCTGTGGATTCGTCTAACTGATATAACATTAGTTAAATTGGATTTGCATTCTCTATACTGAAGGACCTTAACTAACCAGTTGGCCTTTCTTTGGGTGGTGGTTCCATACAGGTCTTTAACGAAATAAACAGTCGTGACATGGAGAAGATAAACATTTTCCGTGGCATTTTTGGCAGCTGGATATTTATAGGTGTCATACTTGTTACAGTTGTTTTCCAAGTTATCATTGTTGAGTTCTTAGGCACGTTTGCCAGCACTACACCACTTAGCTGGCAACTATGGCTGCTCAGTGTCATGATTGGTGCTGTAAGCTTGATCGTTGCTGTTATTTTGAAGTTGATCCCCATCGAAAAGGAGACTTCTAAGCATCACGATGGTTATGATCTGCTCCCAGGTGGCCCAGAACTTGCCTAGGAGTGAGGTAATCAAATGCAAAAGAGAAGTATTGCTTGGAAAAGTTCATTTTCGAATACTACGAGACCTTTTTGAGTTAAGAATGAAAACAAAACTAATGGAGAGAAATACAAAATAAACACTAAAAAACAGCTAATTTTACCATCTAACCTCCAAGTTGCCCTTGAAATTTCTTCGTCGATTCTCGTCTCTTTCTGAACAGGTGTTTGATGGAAAAGGTCATTTTTTGTGAAGAAGAGAATATTCCTGAGAAGACCAGTTTTTGAAACTTTAGCTTTTGTAACTGATATCTGAGGAATGTCCCAACCCCATAATTCCCTTTGGCTTACTGAGACTTGTGTTGGTTGATCTTTTCGTCTGGTCTTTCGATATGTCATTGATTTACTGTTATATTTTTACAAACTTTTACTTGATTTGAACTTTTGTTTGCCTTGTTCATTCATCTCCAAGCTTTCTCTAGTACATTACTTTTGTTATTCCACTTGAGGTTTTTTCTTCTTTTTGTTCAACAGTCCGATATCTTGTACCGGCTAGCTTTCTGACTAATTCAAATTCTCATTATGTTATGATACCTCCTTTATCAGGATTTCTTCGTTCCTAGGGATTGAACAACTTGAGATTCAACTTAATAAAGACTTCATGTTTCCTTTTTCTCTTTTAAAGAAATGAAATTACATTTGATATTTAAGTGGAGAAGGATAGAGATATGAGCGCATTCTCTACCGACTTTTGGGAATTTCTCGATTATGAAAAGGTGTCTTAAGAGAGATCATTACACCACCGAAGGTTGTGGTGCTGCCGATGGGACTGCTCTTCCTTTAACCAGAGGTCTCGCGTTCGAGTCCTAAGAATGAAAAAAATCTTTGGTAGGAAGTGCTTCCTCTCTAAGGGGACCTTACACGATACGAATATAGTCGGGTTCCAATATGGGCACCGGACATCGGGTGGGAAACCCTAAAAAAATAATAAAATAAAAGAAGGTATCATTACTTCCTAAAAGTTAGTCGGGTTCCAATATGAGCATTGGACATCGGGTGGGGCAAATCTCCGCGAGGACGTTGAGTCCCTACGAGGGGTGAGTGGAGGGACGGCGATACGTAACGTCTGTAGCTTACTTAGGCGAATCCCACATCGGAAAAAGAGAGGGAGCTCCTGGGCTATATGTTGAGTTTGGAACCTTACATGTGTGCCTTTTGGGGTAAAATCCAAAGGGACAAAACCGTGAGGGGGACGGCGATGCGTAACGCCTCAAAGCGGAAAATACCTACACATGTGGGGCCGATCATGACAGATGGTATCAAGCACGCAAAAAGATGCTCACTTTGTTCACTTTTACTTGGCACTGTTTCGCTTGTCGAGGTCAACTTGACTAAACTTCAAAGCTAAATTGAAGTAGTTAAATTTAATATTTGAAATTTAGATAGTTGAAAATTATACGAGAAATACTAGAAGTTACAATCCTTTTCATATTAATATGACTAAAAAAAGATGTATCTTAAAAGTTCATATAGTTTGAACTTGATAACTAAAATAGTAATTGGTAAAAGTGAATAGAGGGAGACATAAATTTACTTCATATATCAACATCAGAGTCAGATATAGATGCATACATCTTATCGTCTCGATGTAAAGAATATAAATGATGAATGAGAACAACTCCCTGGCTTAACTAATGGAACCGAGTAGGCTTTCTGCATATTCATCGTCTAAAACAACGATTTTTATCAGCTGCTGCATTTCTATTTCCTCTGTCTGTCTATGCGCTATAACCTACAACATTGCAATGAAATCTGTTTTATCTCAAGTCTATAGTATATGTCTCTCTAAACTTCAAGAAAACAAAAGCATGGAGCTTCATCGGAGAAGAAACAAAGGCTGGATCTCAGCTCATTTGTGTCTTCTTTTGGCTTCTCCGTAAGCAATAACTCCCATCACAGTCAATGCATAGCCCGCTATTCCAGTAAAAGTTACAGGATTTCGGAAAAGAAGTATTGATATAACAACAGCCACAGCACCTTTTGCGTTTCCTAGTACCTACAGAAGTTGACAGAGTAGATGTTACAACGAACTACAACCAATAGATATTGCGATATCATGTGAAATTGCATGAGTATTTCTGAGAGACAACTAACTTCTCTTGTTAGAACTATTTCAGAAAATTTATCTGGTGTGACATGATATTTAACTCGTATTTCATTGTATACGTAACAGGACAAAGAAATACTCACACACACACATTACATATGGATGTGTGCAAAAAGAGCAAGTGCATTTTGGTGCCCATCATATACATTTGTCATCTATGTTGGCTCGGACTCTTCAAAAATGTGATTGGTGTGTGTCGGATCCTCCAAAAGTAGCATACTTTGGAAGATCCAACATGAGCACAACACCATTGTTGGAGAGTCCAAGCACGGAGCAACATAGTTTTGTCATATACATTTATCATACTACCATGTATTCTCTTGTAAATTTTAAGCACAAGAGGATTAAATGAATCTCGGTGTGTGTCCGTGTAGCATTGAAAACATTGCATCATTTATCTTTTTTATTTGTTGATAATCTTGATGTCTGAGCTAGCTTATATGCACTTCAACTAATTACATGAGATACCTGCCACATCCCACCACCAGTAGGTACCAGGTAACTTTGTCAATGGGATTTGAACCCGAGACCTCATGATTCTCAACACACTTCATTAACCACTAGGCCACACTCTTGAGCTAAGTTGCTTAGACTCTCCAAAAATATTGCCGCACCATTGTCGAATCTTTCAAAAGTATACTACTTTTGGAGGATCCAACACATACCCATCGACATTTTTGAAGAATCCAAGCAACAACCTTGAGTGCGAAAAATACGTTGTATCATTTACAGGATGAACGAGGAGGAGGAGGAAGAGGAGAAGCGAGTAAAACCTGGAGTGTCAATGCACTGGTATGCTTTGTCACCAAAAAGTTCAACAAATTGGCTCCATATGCCATTGCAGAATTAACCAAAATAAGTAGGCCAAGGTATCTATGCTCTGTTGCAAGTGTCGCGGTGACACCTATCACGTTGGGCTCCATTATGATCGCCGCGGGCAATAAAGCTACAACAGCAATTGGTGACATGTAAAGCAGTAGATTCATTGAGTTCAACTTTTCCCTGAAAAGAGAAGGCGGGTTAGAAAGAGCTGAAATGAATGAAATTTAACTTCGTCAACCAAAAACATATGAATGAACATTTTAACAACCGAGAGACGACTGGTAGGTTTTGGAGCAGAAGATGAACCACAATCAGTTATCAGATATGAATGCCAAAATCTGTATTTTCTTCAATCTCATCCTTCTTTTGGTTTCTGACGACTGAGAGATCCCCGAGGTCCTGTAACCCATGATTCGAAACTGGTGGACAATAGGCCCGACCCTCCACCCTTCTCCACTTAAACTTACTTTTGTCTGTGTCAGGGTCTGAACCAGTGACGTGACATACTGCCCTCATACCGCAAGACTAAATCCTAAGGGGTCTTCAATACCATCTTTAGCCAACTCTCGCGTTCACAATTGAGCAAAATATGACAAAACTTGAAGAAGCTAAGTACTAGAAGACTCGGAAAGTGGAACGAGTAAAGAGGAATGAAGATTGTTAAAATGTCGGATCATATTTGTAGTATTATCAACCAACTCCAACCAGAAACACAAAAGAATGTGCAGTGCTGAAACAAAGGAATGACATATACAAGAAGGAAAATGAATGGAACCTGTCATCATACACTGTCTCTTATCGTTACTTACCCTTCAGAGGAAAGCAGAACGCCCTGAAGAACAGACTTAAATGCCCGAGCAGCAGTGGCGCCTATACACATAATGAATCCATAAAGGTGGAAATTAGGCTCGCCCTGCCATCAATCGACATATTTGTCAGTCCATTAGAAAAAGCTCAACATGTACTTAAGTAACTTAAAAGGAGGCATATTAAGTAGTTTCCAAATTTCAACTCGTAAAAGCAGTTGAACATTTTTCGATTTCCATGATAGGTAAAGACTTAGAAGACCAAATTAACACTTCACCATAATGGATAAAATTCGACAAGACGGACCATAGCTTCCCTCTTCAGGGTAATGAGACAATTAGAGTTGTGACAAATTTACATTACCACCTTTAATTAGAGGTCTAAGGTTTGAGCCCCATGTATGGAGAAAATCTTCTTAGGGAGAGTTACCCCTCAAATGGCCTTATGAGCATAAATTCGAATTAGTCGAGGGTCCAATGTGAGTACTGGACACCACGTGGAAAACAGAAAGTAAAAAAAATTCACACTAGCAAAAGTTAATCTTCAATTTTTTTTCTTTGAAATGTTACACACCATATATTTCTCAAGATCCCAAAAAATTCATAATCATATTCCTCTTTCACCCAAAAGCTAAACCACAAACAATAATAACATGTCAAGTAAAATTTCACCAGTGGAGTCTTTAATGTACGAAGTCCGTATTCTACCTCGTGGAGGTAGAGAGTTTGTTTCCAGTAACACATATCAAAACAGATTTAAAAGGAGAAAACAGAAGTAATGACGGTATCACAAATGGAGTCTGAGGAGGGTAGAGTGTAGGCAGACCTTATTCTACCTCCGGAGAGGTTGTTTTCAAAAGATACTCGGATCAAGTAACAACAACAACATACCCAGTAAAATCCCACAAGTGGGGTCTGGGAAGGGTAAAATGTACGCAGACCTTACCACTACCTCTATGTACGCAGACCAGTGGCGGAACCAACATTTTCGTTAAGGGTGTTCATACTTTTAGAACATGGGTGGCTGATTTTTGTATCGAGGGTGTTCAACAATTGATATATATCTATCAAAATATCTATATTTAACCTATATATTCGAAAAGGTTTTTTGATGAAGGATATTCAACTGATCACCCTTGGGTGAATGTAGCTCTGCCCCTGACGCAAACCTTACCACTACCTCATAGATATAAGCCAGAAAGGTTGCTTCCGGATCAAGTAACACATAAAAATAGATTTAAAAAGGAGAAAACAAAAGTAACGAAGACATCACAAAATTAACACAAAGATTAACAATGAATTCAAGCCAAAGATCAAGAAAAGATAAGATGTAAAACATACCCCACTTGCAATGACAACACCAGCAACAACAGGAACAAGACAACCATAGGTAACCCAAGCTTCCCTCTTCATGGTGATAAGATAAGCAAACAATGCAGTGAAAAATGGGGTTGTAGCACCCACAGCTTGATTGAATGAAACAGGTAAATACCTTAAAGAAATATTACCACCCACAACAGATGCACAAAAGACAAGGCTAAGAGTGGAAATTTTTAAAAGTTGGGATCTTGATTTGATCCTTTGAAAAGGTACAATCTTTAAGAAAACAATGGAGAAATAGCTAAGAACAGCACAAGCAGACATATGACACATAGTGAGGAAGATTGGGAATTTGAAACCATAATTGGAAAGTAAAAGTTTGTTAAGAAGAAGGACACCAATGTTGGAAGAGTACCAAAAGATGATGAGTGAGGTAATAAAGAGAGTTTGTTTTTCTGATTGTGTTGAGGACATGGTGGAAATGGAGGTAATGGGGGTGATGGGTTGTTGTTGGATTTTGGATTAAGAGAGAAGGGATTCATTCATTCATGGAAACTTTAGTGTGTGTGTGTGTGTGTGTTTTCTTGATTTCTTGTGGTATGACTCCATTTTGTGTGCAAAAGGGGTGCTTTTTAGTTAGATTTGTGTTTTTGTGTGCTTGGGAACTTTTTTAGGGAGGTGAGTAGTTATAGTGTTTCTTTTTGTTTCCTATCCTTATGTCCACGTGCTAGTTTGGTACGAGAGATAAGGAATAAATAATTTCAAGATAAATTTATTTTATGTTTGATTAAAAAAAATTAAAAAATAATTTATGTCAGAATTATAGTATTATCTTTGTTTCGCATTGAAAATGTAATAAATATCCTCGGATAGACAATTTAAAAACAATTTCTTCTTTGACCAAACGAGCCTTTGAGACATTTTCTTATAATAACAGACAATTTTGTGAGGGTCAGTAACATACCATTCAAATTTTAAATCTTTATTTTGTTAGTAAATATTATGCTATATGTGGATTAAATCCATCTACGTTTTGTTTGAATCGACAATCTGTTAGAAACAATTCATTTATTTTCACAAGATAGAGATAAAATTGTGTACGTACTATTCTCTACATATTCATTTATGAATTACACTAGGTATAATATTATTGAATTTTCCATCAATCTCGGATGGAGTCAAAGATTGACTATTTTTTGGCCTTGGAGTATGATGGAATAAAACAAAATGACTTTTTAAATTATCTGCGCTTTTTTCATTTGTGAAGTAGCAGTTAGTCAATGCAACTTTCGACGCTCCTCATGGATCATCTGGAAACAGCCGCTTTATGTTTTTAAACATAGGGATTAGGCTGGGTACATCCGATCCCCCCTCACCCCGTAATGAGCGGGAGCCTTTTGAGGCACTGGGGTATGTTGTTGTTGTTGTATATTGTAGTGTGATTTTTTGACGCTTTTCGAACTCTGTTCTTATTGACCGTAGTAATTGAGTGAGCTTGTATATATTTCTATGTAGAGATGGAGCCACAACTATAAATTATAATTACAGATTTGATAAAATTTAATATTTTTTGTTCGACTCTTGTATTTATGTTAAAATTCAATTCATTTATACGCATTAAGTGAAAATGGACTGTGGTTTAAAATTCAAAAACTATTTATTTTAGCTCCATCTCTATTTTAACTATCCAATAAAGTTATTTTTTTCTCATCAACACAAATATCGAATAATTCTAATTGTCAATATTTAAAGAAATACATTTAAAACAATCATATATTTTACATGCAAATAATCACATTCAAATCTTGTTTTATGAAAGCATGTTATCATAGTTTAAGTTATTCCTAATTCTATGTTTAAATGACTTAGGTAGCATTTTTAAATAGTAGTATTTGTTTAATCATAAAACTTGATCAGATTTTGAAAATTTAATTTTTAAATCTTCTTTTCGTTTCCGAAATTAGGTTTGATCACTCAACAACAACAACAACAACAACAATAACATACCCAGTGAAATCCCATAAGTGAGTCTGGGGAGGATAGATTGTACGCAGACCTTACCGCTACTTCGTAGAAGAGGTTTGATCACTCACAAAACTTCTTTTTTGTTTCAACTAAAATACATATATAACTTTAAATTACAAAATCACAATTTTAAAAAAAATTAAACTTTTAATTTTAATTGTCAATTTCAATATTTATAACCAAATAAGAGCTTGAAGTGTAACACCACAAAATTTGCAAATAACATGTGCATGTGAAAGCTTACTATTCATTTATAGGAATTGTTTAAAAAATATATTGGTCAAAGTGAGCAGGTAATAAGAAATATTTTTCAAAAGGGAAAAAATATTATTTGCAAGCCAAATAATTATAAATTGACATTTAAAGCTAAATTACATGAGTATGAATTTATAATAATATAATTGAGATCTATTTATCTTTAATCAAAAGTATGAAATACAAACCTTCAAAAATGAAAAAAGTTCTTATTGTATAATAATAATGCATACCCAATGAAATTCCTCAAGTGGGGTTTGAAGAGGGTAAAATATACGTGAATCTTATCACTACCTCATATATAGAAAGTCTATTTTAAAAGACCATTATCTCAAAAATATCATACCAAAAGGTAAAAAATACTACATATGAAACCAATAATTAGAATGGAAAGCAAATGATAATTTGTAAAGACAATAAAAGTAACAAAATGAATGACAGATAATAACAACACAACATATACATATACAATAACCTCTACTAACCCTTATTAGCTTAGACAGCTAATAATACCTAATATGCAACTTCTACTCTTTTTTATCGAAGGTCATGTCCTCAATGATATAAAGTTGCATCATATCTTGTCTAATCAACTCCTCCAAAACTTTTCGATCTACCTCGACTAAGAATGAAAAGGTTCTTGTTATGCACTCAAGAAAGTCTTTGTAATGCATGAATTTAAATTTAATCGGAGTCTGATCGCAAAACAGAAATAACAAGAGCAATAATTGGTCAGCATAGGTGAGTACAAAATCCAATTTTTAAGGAATCAGATAAGTGGGCCCCACAATTTCAAAAAAATCTGCCACGTCAGAAATAGAAAACAATTTTCCTGTATAATTACCCTTCAATTGCCATTTAATTACAGCAATACCCTTCCCCTGCTCACTCTTACACACTATATATAAGCTTAGCTTTCTTCTCTGCCAAAAAAAAATCCATTTTTAATTCATTTTTCCTACAGATTTTTAGGGTTTCAGAAACCCTTTTTACTCTTTTCATTGTTGGGTTTGGAAATTCTTGAAGAAATTTTCAGGTATTTCACTGTGTTAGCTGAAATTTTCGTGTTTCTTTGTTACATTTATGTGCATGTTTTCGTTTCGAAGTGTTAAGTCTGTGTGTTTTTCGTTGTTTCTGGAGTTTTTCTGCAAATGAAATAGTGGAATATGCTTGGGTTTTGAGTTTCGTGCTGTAAGTTTTTGAACTGAGTGATTACACTGGGTATGTTGTTGTTGGTGGTGGTGAGTTGGGATGGGGTGTGGGGTGGGGAAATGAGGGTGGTAAGAGAGTGGGATAGGGTGTGAAGCAGAGGCAGAGCCTTTTTTTTATGCTGTGTTTTCTTTTTCAGAACTACTTTGATTTGCTGCGCTTTAGTTTGAGTTGAGGTCTTTTAGAAACAACCTACCTACGTCAATGAAGTAGGGGTAAGGTCTAGGTACAATCTATTCTCTCCAGACACTACTTATGGGTTTACACTAGGTATGTTTTTGTTGTTGGTGAGTTGGGGTGGGGTGTGGGGTGAGGAAAGGAGGGTACTAGAAGACTGGGATGGGGGTGAAGCGAAGGCAGAGCTTTCTTTTCTGCCGTATTTTCCTTTTTCATAACTACTTTATTTTGCTGCACTTGAGTTTGAGTTGAGCATCTTTTGAAAATACGTCTTTACCTTGATGAAGTAGGTGTAAGGTCTATGTATAATCTACCCTCTTCGGACATCACTTATGGGTCACTTGTGGGATTACACTGGGTGTGTTGTTGTTGTTGGTGAGTTGGGATGGGATGTGGGGTAGGGAAAGGGGGGGGGGGTATTAGAAGTCTGGGATACGGGGTGAAGCAGAGGCAGAGCCTTCTTTTTTGCCGTATTTTCTTTTTTCATGACTACTTTGGTTTTCTGCACTTGAGTTCGGTTGAGGTTCTTTCAAAAACCACCTCTCGTCCTCGGTGAGGGAAGGTTAGGTCTACTTACAATCTATCCTCCCTAGACCCCACTTATGGTCCAGTTGTGGGGTTACACTAGGTATGTTGTTGTTGGTGAGTTGGTGCGGAGAGAAAGGAGGGTATTAGAAGATTGGGATAGGGTGAAGCAGAAGCAGAACCACCAGGATTTTGACTCATTTTCTTCCAACAAAGGAAACCTATTAATCAATCTTTCGAAGACCATGATGTGCCATATGGACCATGCTTAGTTGTATTAGTGGAGTTTCAATGTTGATTTACAATTTTAATAGTCAATCTTGCAATTTGAATTGCTGATTATTGGCAGCTTATACTGAATTTGGCAACTTTACTGTCATTAGCTTAACAGCGTGTATAGCTTAGCGGGAGATATAGTCTCTTAAATTAGGTAATGTAATTGTAATCCTTCGTTTTTGTATCTGATACAGGAGTGGTCTCTCTTAAAGAGATGGATTTGTTCATCTGGGGTGCATCTTTCTTTCAAGGTTTGCCTACTGATTGAGTAGTATATTTCTCAATAAGTGGTTTGCCTACTTAGTTTAACCTGATTAGTTTTCGCTGTTGTTTGGTAGAAGTAGTGTTGAAGAGGACAGATATCCCCTTTAGTTCAATGTAGTGACTTATTTAGTTTTTTCTTCAGACGAGGACAGTTCTCCTGCAAACAGCTTGACTCAAAACTTCTATTTCAGTCAAAAACTTGGTAAGTTTGTTAATTAGCTCTCTTATTTTTATATATTCTTGAAAAGCCTATTAGATCCTTTACTTTTAAAGACCTAATTTTCGATCAATGTGCATCTGACTGGCTTCATTTTTTATATGGATTTGCTTCCAGATACTATAGAAGAAGATGCCTTAAATGAGAAATGTTGTGTGCAAGTGCTGGAGATACTCATTGCAAAAGCTGATACAGAAGTTGCTGAACTTGAAGATGATATAGTGATGCTACAAAGCCAACTAGCCCATACTGATGAAAAATGGTTGGATATGTGCATTGCTGCTCTAAATAAAAAGGTTGATTGCCTTGGTAGTTTGATAACGCCTTGAAAAATAAAAATGACCAAGCTTCTGGTGTTCAGTTACAACAAATAGAAAACCATCAGAGAGAATCTATGAGATATTAGAGACACCACTGAGAAATTTCTCCTCTTCACGAGCGAAGCAGGTTTGGTCTCAGAACGTTTACTTGTTCTTATCTACTGTTGCCTTCGATGGCTGTGATTGTTGCTTCCGATGCAAGATTTCTTAATCACTTGATCTTCTCAAGTTAATGCTAGATAATCAGTACCTATTGGATAAAACATGTGCATTGCTGCCTTTTAAGGATACAAGGAAGTATACTTTTTGGTTTAGTTATACATACTACAGCACCATCGAAGTGCTGCCTTTGGCGAATACGATCTTCATTTTACTGACCCCCTCGAAGAGAAGAAGGGACATTTGTGCTTTGCTGTTTGACAGAAAACTTTTGGAATTTTATGTGATTCTTAAAATTGAAAAAATTAAAAGAATACTAATGGGCTGTTAAATGATTAATTGTTTAATTATCTATACATTTATATAGCTAATCATTGAAGTCACAAATTAAGTAGTTGGTTAAGACTTGAGATATACTCATGAATTTCCATGACTTGTACCTTCAAATCAACAGCCTGCAAACTCTACTCTTGGAAGTTCAAAGCTAGCTCCAGCTGTTCTTATAAAAGTAGAAGCAACAGGACCACGATTTAAAGGATATTGAGACTGTTGGAACGAATGGCGAGTCCACCGTCCAGGCCAATGTTACGATCCAGACACCATCTGTGGTTCAAGATAGAAATCATCAAGAAACAGTAAGTGCTTATAATCTCTGTTGTTCCACTAAAGAGTTGCAAATTGCATGAGAATATGAACCATGGAAATACGGCAAGCCTTTGCAGCTTATTCTAGTCTGCAATTGAGGGTGCCGTCAACATGCAGGATTTTGAACCATTTTGGGTGTATTGCTTAAGTTTGTCAGATAAATATATCTATGATTACTTCTCATATTTTTATGAGTATATAACTAATTTTGAAGACCATTTATTGGTACTTAAGGTCCTTTTATTCTTTTCATATGGATGTTAGCATTTCAGCTCCCTCGTTGCATCAATTTTCCATCTAAACTAGTCCAATGGACTGCATTATTATTCTTTCTCGAACAATGAACAGGATGAACATGCAATCACCAAAGGCTCCAGTACAAAGGCTTCTGGCCATGCTAGTGAGAAGTCCACTTTGAAGGATTTGAATGAGGCTGATATTCCTGGAAAGCTGATTAATGCAAGCAACAGAGAAAATCCTTCACATCTCAACAATGTACTTACAGATCTGCTTACTGAGCATTAATTTATACACGGGCTAGATATTTGAACTAACTGGTTATCTTATCTAATTCTTATACAAGCAGTCTGCATGTGCTGTTATGAAGAGTGCAAGCACGAAGCCTCTAAGAAACAAAGCTCAATTTTGTGGAGCATCAAAGAGGAAGATCAACACAGCAGAAGATTTCTTTGATGATAAATTGTCACAAAGTTCTAATGACGGCATAATCTTAAACTCATCTCCAAAAGTCAAGGAAACAAGCATTGGAGAAGGACCTAAGGTTTGGAAATATCTTCCATTTGCTTTAGTGTGTTATTGCAATATTGAAACAGAATAGGAGGCTGAGGTTCGGAAGTAATCTTCATAATGCTGGTAAAGTAGACTAATGTCTCAGAGTTTAGCTTGTATTGAGAAGAGGAAAACCCACGGGCATTGTATAACTTAGAGAGGTAGGTAAGGGCATAGTGTGTAACTTTAGTATTTATACTTGTAGAGTCCATTAGAGTCTGTGTATCTATTCACATGTTACTCTAATGTGCTTTAAATCACAATACAACAACTAAAGATCTTCAAAGCAACTTTTATAATGTACATATTTCAAATATCAGTTTACATGTCATTCTTGCCTTCCCATTGTAGTTTACTAGTTCTTAAAAAAGATTATGACCTCTCAATTATTATTTTTTGGGTTCTTATTTGATATTTCTCCATCTAAAAGGGGCTCAATATCGTTTGACAGCCTGCAAGAGCAATTGTAGCGACCCGTCTTAATGCTGTAAAACAAGAACCTAAAGAATCTGGAGATGAACAGACACAAAATGGAGGGAAGGCTGGTCAGATTAGAGAAAAACAAACCTCAAGTCAATTGGTAAGTCAAAAGCAGACTGGCGCAAAAAGAATTATTGGAATAGAGGGAGGTTGTCTGCTCACTGAAATTGGCCATACTCTTGAAGACTCACGTGTGGCTTTGTTCAATCCTCAAAAGATAGACAGCAGCATGCACCTGGAAAAATTCAAAGGTGAACCGCAAGTGAAGCAATCTTCCAAAAGTCAAGTACTCACCATACACAAATCTAACTCGAAGTTTTCCCAAAAGCTAGAAGGTCCGAGACTGAACTTCAAATGGAATGTACCTACAGAAATGACTAAAGAGCTATGTCTTGCCGAGGAACCAGGGGTCAAGTCACTTTCTGGTCTAAAACTCAAGAGGCAGTTAAAGACTGAAAGTACTAAGGAGAATGGAGGTGATGTGTTTGGAGACAAAACAATCAAGGGAAGTCTGTCAACACTTGCACTTGGTGGAGCCAAGGGAACTGGTAATATTCCAGAGATAAGTTCAACTTCTTTGATCCACTTGAAGAAGAGAAGGATAACAAGTTCTGCAGGACCAATCCTCCAAGAGAATGAGAATTTGAAAGATTTTCAGAATAGGTTGTTAAAATCACATGACAGATCAAATCAAAATCTCCAAGTCATTAAAGCTGAGAATGATGAACTTCTTCATTCCACAACATTCGTTGTTCCAACACCGAACGTAACAGATCTCAAGTATATGACAATGAATCAACTCAAGGCAGTGGCAAGGGAACAGAAACTGCACAGGGTATATAAGCTTCGCAAAGCTGAGCTGCAAGAATGCCTCTGCAAGCTGCTAGCTAAAGGTCGGTCAACATAAAAGCAATCTCTATAACCAGTTTTTGTTTGCTGAATTCTCAAGTGAGGCGTCACAGAATTGTTTACAAGTTCTTTTGAGAAGAAAAGGAGCTCTTTGTAGGAAAATGGTGATCCTAGCAAATCATGTTCATATAACCAACCGTACAGAGAAATTGAAGCTTTGCTTATAAAGAACAGATACATGAGAAAAAAATATAGAAAGACACTGATTCTAGGAAACATTTTAGCCAGATTCTTCCAGGAAGCTTTACTAATTTTGTTGATAATACCCTTCTTTAAGTACTTAAAAGGTAAGTTTCATTCTTTGCTAAGTTTGCTGATGAGCCTGGTATTATGCAGCTGCTTTTCTCTATAAATTTTGTATATTGAACTTAGCAACTTTTAGTTCTGGAGAAATGCACCCTAAAGGTGTAGAATTTAGTGGTCAATTAAGTGGGTTCTGAATCATGAGATTTTAAGTTGAGATCTCAGCGGAGACAAAAACACTAGATTATTCTTTCCTTTATTTGCCCAAGCTTTAGTCGACAAAGCTATTCATTACTTGTGTTGGTGGAGGTAGCAAGTATCTCGTTGAATTTGTTAAGATTCAAGCAAAGTTGGTCTAGACATCATGGTTATCAAACACACACACATATGTAACTTCGTTGTAGCTATCAATCATTAAGTTGGTCTAGACACCATGGTTTTCAAACACACATATATGTAACTTTGTTGTAGCTATCAATCATTATAGGCATAATACATAAAAATGACCCTCAACTTGGCAAAACTTTTTAAGTTGGAACTTAAACTTTCATAGTGCACAAATATGACCCTCAACTTGGCAATTCTTAAACAAGT
>JAOTQR010000079.1:6297194-6338846 GCA_025774065.1 Solanum ossicruentum
CTCTACCAGGATTTAAACTCAACACCTTATTGTTTTTAATCCACTTCATTGATTGCTAGGTCATTTCTTTAATGCTTCTCATGAACCTAAATCTTGATGGGCAAAGTTACGCGGTGAAACAATCGAAATAGTCACATTAATAATAACAAATATGCTTTTTTCATTAAAGAAGGAACATCAATCCTTTCTTGGCTTGATGCAAGAAGAAGAGGGAAAAGATTGTTTGAATTATGTGATCGTTTCATCGAAAAAACTTAAACTCTTAAAAAGAGTACACTTTTGTTTACTTAAATGAGTGTTCAATCATACCTCCTCACGTGTGCGCCTGATTCTATTTCATTGGTCAAGCACATGATTTGTTTTCTTCTAGTAAATAGAAGGCTGTGAGATCTAAACTCACGACATCTGTCTACTCTAATATCATGTCGGAGTGATGTAATCATCTCATCTAAAAGCTTACACTCTCGACGAGAGTTCAATTCTATTTACTTAATTAAATATCAGCATAAGATTATGCAAAAAAAGTAGAGCAATGTGAAATGTTTACCTCACTTTGATGCCAACTTGCTATGAACTTCCTCTAGTGATCGAACTAGATGTTTGATACGATATTTGAGCTTTTCATTCTCAGAAGTAAGTTGTTCGACCTGTTTATGTCCCTGAAATCACACGAAAATTCAATCATCAGTTAGCATCAACGCCATTTTCTGAAAAGGCAGAAAAGATTTAAGAAATGAAATCCAAATCTTGACCTTTTCTCGTTCTGCTTCAAGCTCAGCAGTGACATCTTTCAGTTTTGACTGGAGTTCAGCAACAGTTCTCTCTAATTCCTCATTTTTAGGATCTGAAGTACCACCAACATGCACATAAACATGAAAATACCACATGCTCCTCGGGTTTACATAGATGAGAAAACTTATGAACTAGGATTATTGGCAATAGGAGATATGATCTCTGTTACTCCGATCCTCCAAAAGTGTCATCAGGTGTGTGTCAGATCTTCCAAAAGTCACTTTTGGAGGACCTGACACACGCCTGGAGACATGTTTGAAGGATCCGAGAAACATAGGATATGATTGAAGACATCACTAACCTGTCTTACTAGCAACTGAAATTTCAAGTCTTGCCAATCGTTCCTTCGGTGAAAGAAAGTGTCGTTAGTTTCCTCTCCTCTGATGGTGTACAAAAGTTGGAATAAAACACTCAAACAACAAAAATTTGCGCACACACACACACACAATTATGTATGTAAATATGTAAACATAATTAGTCTAATGGCGTCTTCTGTTAGTAGCAGCTCTTACAACGACATGCTAGCATAATCCCACAAATGGGGCATGAGGAGGGTGGTGTATACACAACCTTGCCTCTACCTTGTAAAGATAGAGACACTTTCTGATACTGAGAACCCTCGGCTCAAGGTTAGTAGCAGCTATTAACAATGCAAAAACCTTATTTAGGAAACCGTTGTTAGGATAGAATCTCAATGGATTCAAACAGACTCTAGCCATATAAGGTATGCCAATGATAGAGTTGGAGACGAGAGGCCTTAAAATAGCAAGGCAGGGTATACATTGCACACCGTATGTACATATGTTCGTGAGCTATTGGAGGAACATAATCAAACTCTGCTCTAAACTCTCTGAGAAAAATCACCGAGACATCTGTGTTAGCTTGTAGCTATTTGTTTCAGCTATTCCTAGTGCATACTAAGGAATAGACAGTAAAAGCCTTCTAGTAGTAACTTTCAAATCCATTTCATCATCAGAAGAACATGATCTATGAAACTGAATCTAAGATGAACAATCTGATATGTGCAGAACACCAAACTATGTTGCTCGACTCTTCACATTTGAAGCTTATGGGTTCAAGGTTCTAACTCTATTAAGATAGATATTGGGTTCTAAATTAGCAATTTTTACATGTCAAATGGATCGCTTAAGACAAATATAGTGTTTAGACCAAGGTCGATGGGTTCATCTGAACCCATACCTTGGTCTCTGCAGCTCTGCCCTAGTACGGCGAGTGTGCATCTGATCCTCCAAAGCTATGCATTTTGAAGGATCTGACATGAGCTTCGAACAATGTTCACCAAATACTTCAACACATAACTAACAGAATATTCCAAAAGACAATTGGCCAAAAGAAAGCAGCACTCATACTAAGTTCATCTTTACAAGCTGAAATTGCAATAATAATGAATACAACCAAAGAATAGACTTATATGGGCTCAGAATATATCAAAATTGAAAGAAAAATACAAACCCCACAAATCATTAGATTCTATAGAAGGAAAAATAGCACAAAACTTGAAGGAAAAAAAATCGAACAAGAATATTCAAAAAAACCAATTAGCCAAAAGAAATTGCTCCGACTCTCCAAAGATGTTGTGGCAGGAGTGTCGGATACTTAAAAGTGCACTGCTTTTGGAGGATCCGGCATGCATCTGACGTCATTTTTGAAGAGTCCGAGCAACATAGACAAAGAAAAAATCTCGAAAACCGTTGGACCTTGTAGAAGGTAAAGCATATATTTACAAATGTGTACCAAAAGGGGGGGAAGAGAAAGTCACACTAAAGTTTAACAACACAAGTTGAAATCCAAATAACATAAATACTACAACTCATTGAATTGACAGAAAATGCAAAACGCATAAACCATTGAAGCTATAAAAGGAAAAGCACATAACTTTCACAATAATTGAAGAACAAGAACACACATTCAAACTGAAGCTTAAGAGCACAAATCAACTTGAGACTACGCGACAAGAAAATATGAGAGCAAAATAGCAAAATACAAAGTAAATGAAGCAACATATTTACAAAATAAGACTACGCAAATACTAAGTAGCCCCTACCACTCCCACATAGAGTGCCATAACACTCATTTACTTACTAGCCTTCTACTATCTTAAGGTCTCTACCTCTCCTAAGTCCTGTTACAACCAACCCTTCATGCCAACCAAAATAGAAAGAAATATACAAACCCCACAAAATTTTTAGTAAAAGAACACTGAACAAGAATATTTTAGCAAAACATATTGCTAGGACTCTCCAAAAAATGTTGCTCCGTTGTTGTCGTATCCTTCAAAACTGCACTACTTTTAAAGAAGCGGAAAGGAATAGAACTTTCACATTAGTGGAAGAAAAAGAAAACACATCCAGACTGAAGCTTAAGAGCAAAAGTTAAATCCAAATGACAATAGAATCCACCAAAGCACATATCTTTCATACTCAGAAATCAAAATCTACTAAAACTGAAAGAAACATACAAACTCCTCAAATCATTAGACCTATAAAAGAAAAAGCATAGAACTTTTTCTCACAGTAATTGAAGAAAAATGAAAACACATTCAAACTGAAGCTTAAGACCACAAGTTAAAATCCAAATGACAATGGAATTCACTAAAGCACGTAGATTACATGCTCAGAAGTAAAAATCTACAAAACTGAAAGAGATACATAAACCCCACAAATCATTAGATACTATAAAAAGGAAAAAGGCACCAAACTTGAAGAAAAAAGAACACTGAAAACACATAAAAATCGAAGCTTAAGACAACAACAAGAAGATGCCCAATGGAACCCTAGAAGTAGAGTCTGGAGAGGGTAAAATGTGCGTTCACCTTACTACTACTTTATAGAGATAGAAAGGTTGCTTAGCTGAATGATTTTATTTTTCAACGAAAGGCAAATCCTCGCAGAAGATACTATATACGAGAAAAAAATGACTAAAGTGGAAAGCAAATGATAATATATAAATATCATAGAAGTAACAAATATAATGGACAATAACAACACAAGATATAAAAACTAAAGCTTTAAGACCATAAGTTAAAATCCAAATAACAATGGAATCCACTAAAGCACATATCTTTACATACTCAGAAGTAAAAATCCACCAACATTGAAAGAAATATGCAAACCCCACAAATCATTAGATGCTATAAAAAGCAAAAAAAACACCAAACTTGAAGAAAAAGAACCCCTGAAACCACATTAAAACTGAAGCTCAGCAGCACAAGTTAAAATCCAAATGACCATGGAATCCACTAAAGCTCATATCTTTACATATCCAGAAGTAAAATCTACTAAAACTGAAAGAAATATACAAACCCCACAAATCATTAGATACTATAAAAAGGAAAAAAGCACCAAACTTGAAGAAAAAGAACATTGAGAACACATTAAAACTGAAGCTCAACAGCACAAGTTAAAATCCAAATGACAATGGAATCCACTAAGGCACATATCTTTACATACTATGAACTAAAAAATCTACCAAAACTGAAAGGAATATACAAACCCCACAAATCATTAGATCCTATAGAAAGAAAAAAAGCATAAAACTTGAAGGGAAAAAAAACATGAATAAAGAATTGACATTCAGAAAAAAGTGTTACCTCAGCCTCAGAAGCTCTCTGGTAAAAGGGTTTCAAGGATTCTTCAAGATTGTTTGAATCCCCCATTTTTCAGTATTTGGTAGAATCAAACGCCGTAGCAAAGACGCCGAGACTTTGAATATCAGCTTTATGAGAAACGTATTTGGCCAATGAAAAATATGGTTTTCTTTTTGCTTTTATTTTCTTCTCTTCTTTTATTTTGCAAGTTGGGAATATTTTTTTATTTTTCATTTTATAATTGAGTTTTTATTTTTAAATAAATAAATAAAAATTTGATGTGTTTATAATCAAACACAAAGGTGAAGAAATTATGATGAAGAAATTATGATTAAACATAATACTACAACAACATTATCCCATTCCATTAAAGGCTCCCGTCCATTGCGGGATAGGGGGATCGGATATACACAGTCTGATCCCTATGTTTAAAACATAGATCAACTGTTTTCGGATGACCTGACCCCTATGTTTAAAATATAGATTGACTGTTTTCGGATGACCCATGATGAGCGTCAAAAATTGCATTAACTAACTGTTATTTCACAATTGAAAGAAGCGTAGACAGTTTAAAGAGACATTTTATTTTATTCTATCATACCCCAAAGCCAAAAAATAGTAAATCTTTGACTCCATCCAGTCGTGGATATAATAATATGTGTATATATAAGAGGAGTAAGTACAAAATCATTCTTTTGACATTACATGGTTACATATTTCAAAATGCATTAGTTTTATTTTGGATTTTATTTGTGAAGACAATATGATGCACTAAGCTTTCATGATGTGTTGAATTCAGAAAAAACCACAACATTTTAACATTCAGTAATTTCAAAATGGCTTTTGGAAAGATGATAAAAAGACATACAATAGGCTTCAAGTTCAAATGAATATCAGGAAAATAAGACCATATGTTTTGGCATGTTCATCAATACAAATTTGAGTATGAAAATATATGTTTTCTTCACTACATAAAACAATCCATCCAATTTGAACCAGTCTATACACTTATTCATTGTTTTAAATACTCAATGTTCTGCATAAATTGTTGATCAAGGATGTCCAAGAAGTGAAGGCCTGTAAAAAGCATGGCTTTGTGCAATCTCAATCCGATCGCGTGGATCGTTCAAGTTTTCATCTCTTAGTGCCTGAAGAATAGCCATTGGCCCTTGTTCCCTGGAAATGCAAAAAGAAACACAGAGAAATCAACCCTTGAAAACGGAAACTTGATCGTCGTTCTCGTATTCAAGTTTAGTAGGACAGTAATGGTTCATTGTTTATGCCTGAAAGAGTTTAACTTATATACACTGACAGCGTAAAAGTATTTGGTCATAACAAGTGGAAGTAGTAACTTGGAAAATAAGACAGACAACCTGCTATAACACATTAAATTACACTCATGGCGTAAAATTTCTTATGATATTCGTGTATATAAGTTGAATTCCAATTGTAATAGCCGTCTTATTGAGTTCATAACATGGCATTATGCATTAGCAACAAATCACAAGCAACACTTTACATGTTGTGTTGTGCAAGGACTTACCTTTTTATGAGTATCTTGTACAAAGTCCTCAAGATGGGACACAGCTCGACTGGGGCAACTGGCTTATTTTCTCCGGGGTGTAAAACATTCAAGCTTGACTGACTTAGCAGTTCATAGAATGCTTCGACAGCAGAAACTCCCTATGGAAAAGGGAAATAGAACGTTACTGTTTGGGAAGTCGGAATCTTTAGAAGTTCTTGCAGCAACAGATAGAGCCGAATAACTTATGCATTACTAGTATAAATGAAAGAAGGAATTGCTAGGACAAATTCAGGATCAACAATAGTGTCAAATCCAAACATCGAGTATGCATTTCCACTGTACAACCAAAATCAAAACGATTGGTGGGATGCATATCATTTCAGCATTTCTCTCCGTTCCAACATCCATAAAGAAGAGAGGAAATAACTTTTATCTGTACTTTTGAGTCTTATGCACATTGATATGTTGTAAAAGGAATGCTTCTAATGGATTTTAGACGGTAGGACAAAAAAGGAAAGGAGAATAAGCAAATTGAAACGGAGGGAGTACTTCTTGGTATACTCTTCAGGGCGACATGATAAGAGTAGAGGTAATAGAAAATGAGTACCTGGATCGTTCCTTTGCCACTAATGCTATCACCCATATCGAGACTCAGTTCTCCCTTAGCTATCATTTGACCATACCATGCATTACGACCTTTCAACAATGTAACATATGTATCAGCTAGCAGAGGCCCTGCGAGCCTTTCTGGTTCTTCAGTCAATAAATAAGTGATGAATATCATCTCCGATGTACAATGTGCAAAATACACTGATTTACTGGTAGCACTCTCATTTGTTAGTGCAGCTACCATCCCTGGAAGCAACAGCAAGGCAAGCACCAAAACAATGAGAAGATCATCATAATAAAATTTTGGATGTTACATTAACATTTACTCAGGACTTCAGATGCCAGAGATATGGCTTCTAATGAGAATTCCAGTTTCCTTAATAAGTTACTGATTCTTCTTATGGAACTGTCATTTACATTTAACGGTAAAACAGCAAGAAAGTTTCCTCTCTTTACCTCATTAATAATATCAGGAAAGGTAAATCAATTCTTCTAAGTGATGCATAAAACACCATATATTGTTGAAACTTGCTAAACGTTACAAGGAGAATAGCTAAAGGTCTGTGAATGTATTCTCGAATCTTTATGGAGGAAATATGTACCATAAACCAGGTGCATAAGATTCTATAAACACCGATGATGTTTCATCATTGAGAATGACTAAAGACGACGATGATAATTTACTATTCATAGCCACCATGAAAACATGAACATGGGAAGCCAAAGCCACACAAATTTCTTTCTATCAAGTTGATCTTTTAAAGTCTGCTTGGGAGAAACACAAGTGGAATGGCCAACTAAACTAGCCTTAGAACAGCTCTTAGGCTTGCTCAGTTTTCAAATTTTGAGCATTTCGAACATAATAGTAAACCGACAAGTCAAAAAGAAAAAACAATTGCTAATTGCCAGGAACGGTTTTAACCTGAAAAATAAACTCCTCACACAAAGAACCATTGAGAAAGACCAAGATTTACCAGCTCCAATGGCGTAGACATTCTTCAAGCCTCCCATGACTTCATGTGTCACAAGGTCGCTGTTGTCCCATACAATAAAATGAGGCTGCCTTAAGAACTTTGCGAGTGGTTTTCTCCATTTTTCTGATCCACAAATCCTGGCATTAGCATATTCTTTGTTGTAAATCTCTGAGGCAATATTTGGTCCACCAAGATAAAGTATGTTCTCTACTGGTACCCCAGCTGCAATGAACAGATGAATGTGTTAAGCAACTGAAAGCCTAAACTTTCTTCCCTGTTCTTTCACAACTTACATACTGATGGATGAAACAAAGCTTCGATACAATTTTGCAAAAGATAATCTTTTCCCTCAAAAACACCCTTTAAAACAGCAACAAATTTCAAATTTGTTTTAATGAATGTGAGGATTCAAAAAGCAGTACAGCACATCATATTGCACTGCATATTTTCGTAACAGTCATAATCTATAAAGGGCGAACCCGATGCACAAAGCTCCCGCTATGCACAAGGTCGAGGGAGGAGCCGACCACAGGGGTATATTGTACGCAAACTTACCTTGCATTTCTACCAGAAACTGTTTCTACACTGGATCTAATTCTGTTTTATTTACTTTACATATGAAAAGAGTCATTCAAAGACTGTATGAATAAGAAACTGTTAAGTTAAGATCAGGTGGATACAAGATATAAAACAAGGTCAAGATAAACGCTTACTTGCCCGATTAATCATCTGTGTAGGAGTAATAATATGAGGAGCTGGATCTAGTTCAGCTTCTATACCCTTTGCCAATGAAATGATGATTGGTACAGTTAATCTTTCCTTCCAATACTTGCTGATCTCCGTAAAGACTTCGCGTGTTTCAGTTGAGGGCAATCCGTTAATCACAAGATCAGCATCCCACACAGCTTCTTGCAAGTTGGTCACAACTTTCAATGGACACAATGGTGTATCAATCATGTTTAAACAGAAACCATCTTTCAGGATTTCATCAGCATATAAAGTCCGATCGCCTAATCTAGCCTCGACATACTTCAGATATGCGCATCTCCTAATCAACCTCCTTAACACATCCTCCCTTGAATTGATCACTTCAAATAAATGTTCTGCTGTGGCTCTATCAACAGCTCTCCCTGACCTTCTCCATATCCTAATTTGAACTTTATCGCGAAATTGACCATAACTATCTTGCAACAAAGCCGCAAAAACACTGCCCCAAGCACCAGCTCCAACACAAACAATCCTCAACAAATCACCATCAGATTTACCAAGAATATGCCTAAGCTCATCAAGTTTCTCTTCTAGACCATTGTAATTATGTACACTCCCAGTTGAGTACACATTGTTACCACTTTTCACTTCAATACTACCAACCATCTTCAAAAGATACTCCAAGTTCTAGAACCCCACAAATCTTGTCACAAAGAACAATCTAAACACCTCAAAAAGTATATAAAAGAAGAATCTTTAAACCCCCTCACAAACTCTCCAGAATTTGTCTCAACCAATGAACAAGCTACACTTTTCAACAAGACTATTTCAAGAACTTGAAGAGAAACAACCCCACAAATCCTGACACAATAAAACAATTTGAACACCTCAAAAAGTATATAAAAGAAGAATCTTTAAACCCCCCAAACAATCACAAACTCTACAGAATTTGTCTCAACTAATGAACAAGCTACACTTTCTAACAAAACTATTTCAAGAACCCGAAGAGAAACAACCCCACAAATCTTAACACACAAAAAAAAAAACAATCTGAAACCACAAAAAGTATATAAAAGAAAATCTTTAAACCCCCAACAATCACAAACCCTGCAGAATTTGTCTTAACCAATGAACAAGCTACACTAAAGAACTTGGAAGAAAAAACAACCCCTTTTAAGCATAGAAGCAAAACCCCTTATTAGATAGTAAAAATATATATTTAGCAAAGTACATTTCAAACATTATATAAGCTCATTTCCCACATTAACTAAATTCTTGAAAGCTTCTTCAACTTTCCTCTTCCCTCCAAGTTATGACAGACCAGAAAAAAGGGAAGAATCTTTTTACCTAAATCAGAACTACTAACTTACCTCTCTCCTCACTTTTTCAACCCAAATTCACCAATTTTTCTTCATTTTCTCCACTTCCAAAGCAAGAAAAGAAGCTGACAAACCACTTTCAGCCTACTAAATTTGTGAAACTTAATTTTACTGACAGCTTTGTAGTGTCCGCCTGAGTTTGGTTATCTACTCAAACAGACAATTTTTGAAAATAATAAAGAAAAGAGTTGAAAAATGAACAAACCTTTACGTGTCAAATTGTACAAAGATTAAGGTAAAAAAAACCAAGAAACTCAATAAAGATTCAATTTTTAAGCTGAACTGCTGGTTTTACACACATCTAAGTTTAAAAAAAAAAGAATTGCATGCAAAATACAATCTTGAAACAAAAAAATTATGACCCAACTCATGAAAATGGGTCCATTTTTGCTAAAGATCACTTTTTTATTTGACAATATGTTCATATAATGCATGTGTATATATATAGGTAGAAGGTGGGGTAGGGGGTGGGTGTTAGATGGTGCTAAATTGATTGATGGACACTAACAACGAGGTATACTCATTCATTCTTAATTAGAAATTTTAGGTTTGAATCAATTTTGGGTTCAAGTCGAATAATTCTGGTGAGATTTAGTTCATGGCCTACTAGAAGGTACTTTGGTGAGATGTTCTCGAACAAAAAAAGATTGCATAAATGTCTCATTAGAAAACATTTTATATTATAATATAAAATTTTTTGACACGAATCTAAATTTAATCGAACTCCAATATCAATATCGAACGACGAATGAAATTTTTTTTAAAAATTAATTAATGGATAAAGTTGTTGAATGAGGTAATATAGGGGAGGGTGCCAAGGCATTTAAAGTTTTGTGCTATACTTGCCAACCTCCTAGACGGTCATTAATAATGGACATGTAGTTTGGTGTAACCCAATCTTGAAAAATTCTCGCAAGTACGAAGACTACGACAGTCTCATAAATATTTAATTTTTTCTTTATAAATATTATTATATTTACATTGTATTCTTTAAAAAATGTATGTGAAATTTGAACGATTAATTATACAAATACATTGCACGAGTTATACAACAAAATATACAAATATTATATAAAAATTACGAATGATTACACAAAAGTAATACAAATGTTGCACATATTATATAAACATTGTGATAATTATAATTACAAAATATAATTATCTAAACTATAGTTATAAAGTGTAATTCCAATATTTTTGAGTGACTATGCGTGAAAATTCTCTGGTTTGAATTAGTGAATTTCTGGTGAGGAATAAAAAAGGTAGGCATTTGAAATGAATTATTTGAACTAAAAAAAGATTAAAATTTAAATTAAGTTTGTTTTAAAAAAAATAATGAAAAGAACACTTCTCTAGGCATAATCTATAATCTTAGCTTCTTTGGGATTGGCACCCAATCTAACATTGGCACACACCATTAAAATAATTAATATAAGATAAAGAAAATAATTTATGATCGGGGGTTTAATAGTAAATAAGTGATTTGAACTGAATTTGAACGATTACATATTAAAATTTATGGACTTTAAATATATATGTAATTTTTCAAAAGTTAGTCGAAATGCAAGAAACAATTTAGATTGAACTAGTTAATAAATCATTTCGAAGGTTATCATGCTTACCAAATTTTAACTTTTTATTCCTCGTAATATTTAATCACCAAATAAAATTACATACTTTTTAGATTATGATTATGTATGATATATTAAACAAATTTTTGAAAAAAAAGAAAAAAATTTACATGTCAAATTCATGACAAAAACATTAAATTCGTGGGTTTGGACTTCGTAATTATGAAATGCAAAAAAAATAACATTATTATTCATTGAGGAAATGATTGATCACGAAGATATTTTCAATATCTTATTAAATTTCAAGTCAATCAGAATTCGTAACTAAATTTTAAAAAAATCGACATGTATTAATACGCACGAAAGAAGATCGTGTTCCATGATTCTAAATTGCCAGATAAATATGTTGGACATTGAAGCATGGTGTTAGTCATGGATTCAAATAACATAATCACATAATGATAAAAAACGAGGAGTATTGATCAACATGTTATTTTCACTAGACGCAATAAAACACATGAAAAATGATCAAACTTATAAATTTAAGTTACATGACTATAACGCAAGGACGCTCATGATGAATATCAAAGGCAGTTCATTAACTAAATACAAAAAAATCAACATATACTGATACATACATAAAAAAATATTTTAATTTAACGGTGTCAAAATACTAAAATAAATATATTAAATTGTTAATCATGATGAAGTGGTGAATATACGTAAAATATCATATTCGCTAGACACACCAAAAAATATGAAAAATGATCAAATTCATGACTTTAAGTTTCATGACCATAATGCTAGAAAAACTATGTCCATCACGAATATTATAAATATTAACCGTCAAATTATTTTCGATAAATCCACGAAAATTTTAGGTTAATTGAAATCCATAGTTCTTGGGCTGGCCGACTCCTTAGTTGGACTAGTGGCCCATGTTAACTCTCCATGGGCCTACTGTAAGGCACTAAAGCCCATACTTCAGAAAGAAATTTCATTATCACTAAAAACAAAAATGTTATGGGCAAAAATCATTTATATTTTAAAAATTAAACTCTTCTTTCAAGTTTAAACAAATAGATATAAGTTAAAATTCTTAGAAAATTATATAGATCATGTTATTAGTTACTTATCATTTCTTGAAAAATAAATTAGTTATCCAATTGAATATATAAATAAACATGTTTTTCCTTCTTTTTATCGATCAGAATCAAATCAACTTGATTGAATTTTTAAATTCTCAAAGCTAAATCAAATTAATTAATTATATATATATTTATAGGTTTGATTGTTATCGATTTCGATTTAGTTTGATTTGATTATTTGATTATAATAATAAATAAAAATAAAAGCAATGAACATTCAAATCGGAGAAAAATTGACAACAATTCATTCAAAATGAAAAATAGTTAGAATAACCGATATTATAAAACTTTTAATTACAAAATGCAGTACGAATAAAGTTTCAAAATTCATGATTTTGGCCTAGAAGAAAGAGATAGTGACATTTTCAACTCACAAAGAATTATCATAGACATTCATGTACATGAAATCAATTAGATAAATATTCTCGTCTTGAGCATTTATACTTTCATAAATAGATTAAAAAATAAAATTTGATGAAAACGTATATAAGATTTTTAAAACTGTTTTTTAAAATAGTACATATATATGTATAATTACAAAATATATGTATGTAATTTGCGATTCAACTAGGTTATTTCTTCGTTTTTTTCAAACAAATCTAAACCCAAATAAAACATTGTTGTTTTTCAAAAAAACTAAAAAATCAAAGCAAAACCAACCCAGATAAAATCAATTTATTTAATCAGTTTTGTTCGATTTTTTGGTTTGGATCAATTTTTATCCAAATTATAAATATACTGGGCCTCTAATAAGTGAAAAATGATTTGATAATGCCATTGATAATAAATAAATAAATATAGTATTTAAGTGGAGAAAAATTAAGCAATAAAAATTTCAACATGTCTCAAAATAATCACACATGCAATATTGATATCACAACTATTCTACTTGATCAGAGTGTCCATATAACTCGTGATGAACATTTGATTATTCTAAGTCGAGATTGGAATCTTCATGTTATTGAACAATCAACATTCTTTCTTTAATTCAATTTATATTATGTCCTGACTCCATCACATAAACAAAGCCTTGCCCTTCTTCCATCAACAAATCCTTAAACTTTTATAATTTCTCACTCTCCTCAAATTTTTAGTCTTTATTTTTAAAATTTTCTTCTGATGAAATCTAAATCTTATTATTTCTATTTTTCGAATCAAATTCTTATTTCATTGGAAAAAAGTGAATTAGTCGGTTAGTAATATACTTTTTACGAAATTTATGATCCATTAAGTACATATACATAGACAAACAACAACAACAACATATCCAGTGGAATCCCACAAGTGGGGTTTGGAAGAGTAAAATGTATGCAGACCTTACAATTGTACAATGTGGGAATCAAACCTTCATCAAGAAGATGAGAGTTTAGATAATCAACCAATTGAAATACTAAATTAGTGAACAACTGAAGATAATTGAAGTGAACACATACATAAACAAATCAGTCAAACAATATTATAACGAGAGCAATCAAAGACTACTAATAAAAATATACTATTCTGAATGGACGGTCGAGTTTCAAATCATAAATTGTTAAATTTTTGTAAATCGACTCCCGCAAACCCACTCCCCTACCAAAAAAAAGGAGGAGAAAACCAAATAAGGACATGTGTGACAATTATTAATCTAAAGTATTAGTATATACAACCCTAGTGTTGTTTGTTCTAGATGAAAAAAAGAGTGTGACACTTGAAGTACTGTTTTTGCTCATCTTCAACATAAACTTTCAGTGATTGAGCTTCATCCCTTTTGCTGTGAAGAAAAATGGAAACCAAGCCAACAGAAATCAGCATTTCCAAGATGTTTGGAGGCTACAACAAGAGATACAAACACTATAGCCCAACTCTTGGATGTTCAATGAATTTCCACATCTTTTTTCCTCCTTCTCCTTCCCCTTCTCACAAATTCCCTGTAAGTTACATCTTTTTCAAGAACCCATTTCTGGGTTTTTCTTAAATTACCCATTAATTAATTAGTGATCCTCTAGGTTTTATGGGTTTTGTTCATTTTTTTCAGAACCCCTTTCAGAATTTTCCTTAATCTATCCATTAATTAATTAGTTATCTTCTAGGTTTTATGGGGTTTGTTCATTTTTTCAGGAACCCATTTCAGAATTTTGCTTAATCTACCCATTAATTAATTGGTTATCCTCAAGGTTTTATGGGGTTCAAGCACCAATTTTTAATGTCTTTTGTTGGGTTTGTGTTTTTGATTTCTTTGTTGATTTGTTGGTCTAGTGAGCTTATGTGGGTGGTATCTTCTTGTTACTCTGTCAAAATCTTTTTTTTTATGTGTTTTTAATCCCATTTGTGGAATGTAATTGACTCAAAGTCTCGAGCAGGTGTAGCTGATATTGAGGAATTTGTTTAAATGATCCCCATCAGCCTGAATTGAGGCATAATTAATTGATTGTTGGCAGATTTTATGTGATCTTAAGCTAGTCACTTGGATGAATTTGAATTTGATTTTTTTTAAGCAGAGGGTCTATCGGAAACAACCTCTCTACCTTCAGAAAGTAGGGGTAAGGTTGCGTAAACTCCACCCTCCTTAGACCCTACTTATAGGATTACACTGGGTATGTTGTTGTTGGTTAGGAGAGTATTTGTGATGATTTTTATGCAGTGTTGGGTAAATTTTGATGGAATTGTTTTGTAATGGTACGTGAGTAATGATATTGTTTAGCTATGAGAATTACTAATGTTGCAAGGGCTGCACCAATATTTAGGTGCTTTATTGGCTCTCTGGCTTAACATGCACGGATGAGAACTTTATAGCTAAATCTGGTGCCCAACGTGCTGCTTCGAGTGAGGGTGTTGCACTGATTGCTCCAGATACATCTCCAAGTAAGTATCTTCATGTTTTATGTTTTCTTTAAATGCTGTGTGGCTGTATTTGAAATATCATTCGTAAGATGCGGTTGGGCCCAAGGGGTGGTATTGTTGAGTATACACCATGTAGTCATATGTGCTGACCTTTTAGTGCCCTGACCAGCAGTCTATGTAATGTAATTGCAGAGTGACTAATGTCGTCCTATTGCAATTGAATCTTGTTAGCTGACCAGAAAAATCTTGAGTTAGCTGATGAGGCTGCAAGCTCTCATATATATATATGTGTGTGTGTGTGAGAGAGAGAGAGAGACTGAAAATTAGCATACTATTGGATGAATTTTCTTTAATCAAGCTATTATTGCTTTTAGTTTCTTTTTAACACGGCTATGAATCTGACTGAACATTGCCTGTCTTATTACAGGAGGTCTAAATGTTGAAGGAGAATCAGACAGCTGGGATTTTGGTGTAGGTACGTCAAATACTATAATGCCTCTTTGATGATGATTGATCAGGGAAGTATGTACTTATGCAGAGTTACATGTGAACGACTATGTGGGAGTTTAAGCTTTATGTTTCAGCATGTCTGCCCTACACGTTTTCCCTTGATGAGTCAGTGCTGGAGATGGTTATAAGTTGCTGCCATCTATGAGAGCTCTGCCAATGTGATTTATATGCTTCCAAATGCTGTTTCTTCCCCTTCTTATGCGAATTTAAAGAAAGAAAGAAGAGAAATACTATTAGAAACTTACAATAAAGGTTCGTCTAAGCAGGAACAGTCTTTGGCCCATGCTTCCTAGGTTTTGATGCCCAGCGTCTCTCTTTTTTCCCCTTTTTTCAAGTTCAAGAGATGTAGGTCTCATGAATTGATTTCTTTATTGGATCAAGTCATGATCTATCATCAGTATCACTAACAACATACCCATAGTAATCTCAGACCTCACCCTAACTCGTAGATATAGAGGGGAAACCATCATCATTATAAGGAATAAATTATATGTCACCAAGCTTTCCAATGGACTCAACAAATTCCAGGCCTTCTAATGGAGTATGTCATCTAATTCAGGAATATCAACATGTACTGTACACATGAAAAGTAATCAATTCATAATTTGGATTTCATGACTCTGAAAATGTCTAAATGAAAAACATTAGTCATGGCGAGCATGATGAGTATTGATCATCCTCCATCTACTTCTATCCTCGGCTCTAGCTCCAGCTACTTCCTTACTGAAAAGAGCCTCGGTAATCTTTCTAGGCATTGTCCACGCTATGCCTCTGAGATTATTGAAAATCTTCCATAACTGATCAAATATATTATTGTGCTAGAATAGATGTCCCGCTCCGTTTCACATAAAAACATTTTGAGCATAGGATCTACTTCCTCTTGGTTTTCCAGATATGTTTCCTGGGCTAATTACTTGAGGTTGAGGTTGATTCATTTTCAGTGAGGCTGCATTAACACTGAATTTTCCACTTCTATATCCCTGCCATTCAGTTTGTCATCTCCATCCTGGATTCCTGTGTAGTTCTCCAGGTGCTTGTAGATATCAATCATTCTATTCATCTCCCAGTCATTCAGGTCTCTCCTCAGTATCAATTCTCAAACTTCAGGAGACCACTTACAGCTATAGATCTCTGTAGATTTTGAGCTAGAGCAAATATATCAGAAACTAAATCTTTCAAAACTCAATTCCCCAGCCAATTATCACTCCAGAATGATGTTCTGTTACCATTTTGTACTCTTATGTAGACTTGATTCTTCAGAGCAGGCCATATTCTTTGCTTTCACTTCACTTTGAACTTCCTCATTCCACCACCATTCCCCTCGGCGTCTACCAAAGTTACCCTTCGATACTTGTAGCACCTCTAGCTACTTCCCTAGTGCAACTAGTTGCCTTACGCCCTTATCCCACATGCTTTCCGCATCCCTGCTACTCCTCCAAGCCCCCATTGCTGTCAACTTATCTCCAATTACACAAGAGAGGGCAGCTGTCAAACCACCCCATTTAATCCTAGGCCGGTCATACACCTTCGTCTTTGTCCTCCCTTGCTTGATCTCCAAGTCTATCACTGAGTAATAAGATTCTCTCACTTAGGATAACTTTGCAATCTTTACAAAGGCCTCTATCATCTTTCCTCATAAGCAAGTAAGCTATCTGAGTTTTTGCCACCGCACTATGGAAGGTAATTAAGTGATCATCCTTCTTCTGAAAGCACGAGTTTGCTATCACCAACTCAAAAGCTCCAGCGAATTCCAAGAGTGAGGTTCCACCACTGTTTCTAACTCAAAACCAATGCCGCCATGCACACCATCACAACCATTAGAAGTTGCCCCAGTATAGCCCTGAAATCACCGCTAATGGAAAGCTTCTTGATGATCGGAATACCTCTGAAAACTGCATCCAACGCCTCCCAAAAAAACACTTCTTGGCCTCTTCATTAAGCCTGAATGCGGCACATACACACTAATCATGAGATGAGCCCAGTGCATTGGACCGATGGATAAGAGAACTGAGCTGGCCAATGTTCAAGGTAGCCCTTCAACGACTAGCTTGATTGTCAATAACCCATCCTTAACCCTCCGGACATCTACCACTTGCTCTCTTAGGTCTCCATCTACTAGAGTTCCTACACTCATTCTTGTTTTCCAGACTTCCTGAGTACCAAAGTTTGAAACTGTCCATGTCCCAAGCCTTAGAACCTCCCCATCTGGTCTCCTGAATGCAGGCTATTTTAATTTTCCTCTTCTGAGGGATCTTTACTGACTCAATGGACTTTTCGGTCAAAGTCCCTATGTTCCAAGACCCTACTCTCAGCCTAGCAGCTCACTTAACCCCATAACCACCCTTGCCTCTCGCCTCCGACCCAATCGAGAACAAGACCCTAGCCGACCATCTCTTACCAGGGCCACTAGGCTATACGGAATCTCCTAAAATAAGAAAGCAATCAATAAATTGGCACCTTGATCAAGAATTTGAAAAATAAAGGTCAAATTCTACAATCCATCACACAGATCTTCTAATAGAGTACTCCAAGAAACAAATACTATCACTGACTGAACAGTTCTAAGCAAGAATCAAATCTACTGACAGTAAATACCCATGAGAAATTGGCTAGAATTTTACTCAATTAGATTACTAATCACCAATAAGAAGTAATTGATATGATAATTTTTAACACATAGTGATTAATTCACTGAAATTCAATGTAATTTACTACTACAATATCTAATAAAACAGCGTTTAAATTTTTCTTTTGGTAGGTGCTGGTTTCTATCTGAATGCAACACAAGAGAAATGGAAGAACTGGAAAATGTATGACTATGTGGTCAAAGAACTGCCGACACTTCTTCATGAAAACTTTGCAGAACTTGATACATCACGGGCATCCATCTTTGGTCACTCTATGGGTGGGCATGGAGCACTGACAATCTACCTGAAAAACCTGGATAAATATAAGGTATTTCTCTATGAAACTTATATCTCATTCTCTACACAGAGAATAAACTTAGCCTACAGCTGACTGATAATATTTGCCTTCGAGTCCGAAGCTTTGAGATATTGAACATTGATGCGCTATCATCTGTTTCAAAGCTTTTTAAGAGCTTTATTTCCATTTGAATCAATGTGAACATTCACAGCATCATTTTGCGTAATCTTGACAGTCAGTATCAGCCTTTGCTCCTATTGCAAATCCCATTAACTGTCCCTGGGGCGTGAAGGCTTTCACAAACTACTTGGGTGAAAATAAAGCTGATTGGGAGGTATGGTCTTCAAGTGATTGTGTTGCACAAAAGTAGAAATCCTTAGGTGTCTTCATCTCTTATCGATATGTTCAAGTTCTGTTTATGCAGGAATATGATGCTACCTGCCTTGTATCAAAATATAACAATGTCTCTGCCACCATTCTTATTGATCAGGTAAAGCTTGATCTCTTGTTTTACCAAAGGAATTTTCTTGAATTTTCCCTTTTGGTGTTATTTTTTTAAATTGTCTCTCTTCTATGTATTAAGTTATCAAGGGATATGCAAGGGCAGAGCTAGAGTTTTTGTTACTGCTTCTGCAGAACTCAGTAAGCCTTGGACAAATCCTGTATTTGTGAAGAATCCACTTAATATGTATAGATGGTTTATCTAGAACAATAAGTTGCCTTCCTAGAATCCAGAACCCAGAATCCAAAACTCAGAAACTCAAAATCTTGGATCAGCCTCATGAGCTTTCTGCTTGGTTGTCATAGGCTTTTATGAGTGCAACATTGCCTGAGAATAACATTCTTCTCAGTTATTATTTTTGTAAGTCACAGTTTCACAGTTATATCTATCAAGAAAGAAAGTTCTCCCATGTCTGTGTAGCTTCCGTTAATAAGCATCTTCACCTATCAACTGGATGAAGAGAGCTGGCTGTTTCTGTTTCCTTTGTAGCTCATTATTGTTATTACAGAAACAGCTATGGCAGTCACAGTTGGACAATTTGAGAGCTTACACTTGTCCGTGGACGACTCTTGACAATCTTGTATTAACAGTGGACGTTCACTTAAACAGTTATAGATGACAATTCTCTGGTGCTTTGAGGCTTCTAAGAGTATCCTCTGGTCGAGGCAACTTAGGCTTTATTGTTAAGGAGATATGTCCCAACACCTTTAACACAAAAATGACCATCTTATGTTAGAAGAGACTAATATCTTTTCCTCCCATTGGCATGAGACGTGTCACTTTTTAATACAGATTGCTTTACTTGCAACTGAAAAAGAATCCAGTGTTATACATGTTGTAATTGTATTCTCTTTGAAACACATGACCTATAAATTCCCATGAACATACAAGATGGAACTACAAAGAATGTAGGTGATATAAATTATCCATTGTATCCATTGTCCAACACATAGCCACTTGTGGGATCACATTGGATATTTTGTTGCTGGAAACTTGTCAAGAGGTAGTGTGTCTACTAGCGAACTTAAACTTCAGCTGCTCGCAACAAGAAAAAAGCAGTAACGGTGACATCCTTCAATTTGTAATCTACTTTGTGCTTGCAGATATAGAATAGAATAGCTTGTTATGTCATGTGTCCTTATATTACCTTTGAAGATATGACCTTAATATATTTCTCAATTTATTTGAGCTTTTGATTGTACTATCGTGTAGGGGGAGGACGACAAATTCTATAAAGAACAACTGCTCCCACAGAAGTTTGAAGAGGCATGTAAAAAGGTTAATGCTCCTCTACTGCTGCGTCTGCAACCCGGTTATGACCACTCTTACTTTTTCATTGCCACCTTCATTGATGATCACATTAGTCATCATGCCCAAGCCCTTAAGCTTTGATTAGGTTTAGCTTCCATTTCTGTTGAAGCTTTTCTGGTGCTCTTTTGGTTTGGCAGAAAATATGTTAAGAGGTACTTCACGAGACTTGTAATATTAAATAAAAGTGTGTTTCCTATCACAGTGTCTTTGCCTTGTTACTCCTGTTTGCCTTTGGGGCTTCTTGCTATGCTATTTATGTAAATCCATTTTGATCAGTACTAGTATATATAAATGGAAAGATTTTATATACATGAATAGGAAAATACATCCATCCATCCTATTCGATTTAGATTTTGTTATCTAAAAAAGAATCGGTTGAATATAAAGTAAATTTATTTTGATCCTATTATTTTGATCTATCAATTGTGAAATAGTAGTTAGTCAATGTAACTTTTAACGTTCATCATGGGTCATCCGAAAATAGTCGCGTTATGTTTTTAAACATAGGGGTCAGACTGCGTACATCCGATCCCTCCTTACCTCGCAATGGGCGGGAGCCTTTGAGGCATTGAGATAATGTTGTTGTTGTAGTTTTCGATCACTGTGTGGCATGATGGCTAAACTATTTATAATGGATGAGCTAATGCACAGAGAAGCTTAGATAATTATGCTTTTCTTGTTACAATAAAGCTAGATCATCAATAACATTTTGAGGAAGCAACAATCATAGTGACCAATCGTCGCGATACGAGAATTTAAGACTTTTAATTTAAATATTTATCCATGAATTTTTTGATAGTATGATTTTTGATCAATTTTGTTCTTTCGTAATGATCTGAAAAAAATTGCTATAGCTTTGACTTGATCTACAATATCTTTTTATCATTTACAGTCTACTCAGTAGTAATCAAACGATTTGTTTGTTTTGTTGGTATAACTTTTGGTCAATTTTCTATGAAACTTTTATAGTTATTGCGGAAGAACCCTGATTTGCATGGTGTTTTTCTACATTCAAGGGTCAATCAATAGGATTTGACGATTTGTTTAAATTTTTTTAATGAGTGTTTACCTATAGATTTTTGGTGGTATGAGTTTTGATTGATTTCTTTGTGGAACCTTCATAGGAATATTCGTAATGATCTAGGAAGAATTCCAGTGATCCATGTTTTTTGTCAATTAGGGGTCATTCAATAAGAATTAGGTGATTTTCTCTATTTTTAATGCATGTTAGCCTATAAAATTTTTTGGTAGTATGACTTCTGGTAAAATTTTTCCATGAACCTCTACAAACTGTCTGCATTGACATGATGAAGAATTCTAATAGATCGGCTTGATCTGCGACATTTTTTTTAGCATTTAGGGCCACTCAATGGGAATTACGTGTTTTTTTTTTCATTTTTCGTATTAGTCCATGATTTTTTTTTTGGGTTTGTCTTTTGATCAATTTTTGGGAAAATTTTTATAGAACTGTTCATAATGATATGGGGAAGAATTTTAATAGTCTCAGCTTGATTTCTATCACATTTTTCAAAACATTTAGGGGAAACTCAATAGAAATTATGTTTTTCTTCATTATTCCTTTGTGTTAGGTCATGAATTTTTTTCTGGTATCTCTTCGGGTCAGTTTTTCACAAAACTTTTATAAAATCATCTATAATGATCTAGAGAAGAATTCTAATAGCCCAAGTCTGATCTATGCTGTGTTTTTAGCATTTAGGTACCATTTAATGGTAATTAGATATATATATTTTTTTCATTTTCATGTGTGTTAGCCAATGAAAGTTTTGATGGTATGACTTATGACAATTTTTTTGCAAAACTTTTATAGAACCATTCTTAATGACTTGAGAAAGAATTACAATATCTCCAACTTGACCCGCGGAGATTTTTTAGCATTTAGAGTTCACTAAAAAAGAATTAGAAATTTTTAATCATTTTTCATGTATGTTAGCTCATGAATTTTTTTGGTGGTGCGGCTTGGCTTTCAATCTTTTTTTCTACTAAACATTTACAGAATCATCCATAAAAATCTAGAAAAGAAGTTCAATAGCTTCAACCTATTTCACGTTGTATTTTTAATATTTAGGAGCAACTCAACAGAAATTAGGCAAGTTTTTTCATTTTTTCGTATATAGCCCATGGATTTTTTTATGACATGACTTCTGGTTAATTTTTTAGTGAAACATTTACAGATCTATCCATAATAACATGGAGGAGAATCCAGTAGCCCTGACCTAATCCATGTTGCAGTTTTAGCATTTAGGGCAACTCAACATGAATTATGTGATTTATTTTGTTTTTCATGTGTGCTAGCTCATTAATTTTTTGGTGGTATGACTTTTGAATAATTTTTCTGCATAACCTTTATAGAATCATCTGTAATGACACAGAGGAGTTCTAATAGCCCCATCCTGAGTTGTGGTGCATTTTTTTAGCATTTAGAGGTCACTCGACAAGAACTAGGTTATTTTCTTCATTTTTCATGTGTTAACCAATGAAGTTTTTAGTGCTATGACTTTTGGTTAACTTTTCTTTGAAAACTCTATGAAATGTATGTAATGACTTGGGGAAGATTTCCAATAGTCTCGGCCTGATATGCAATATATTTTTTTATTTTATATTTATGAGTCATTCAATAGGAATTAAGCACATTTCTCTATTTTTTTAAAAGTGTGTTAGCCCATGAACTTTCTAATGGTATGACTTTCAAGCAACTTTTTCAATCAAGTTTTATCGATTATGATTGGACAATTTTATTTTCTCGGACCATCCTTCCTGACCCACTGGACGATGCCTAACAACATTTTATGGATCGAGGAACAAAAAATAAATGACTTTGACAGTTTTTCCAAAAATATTTTATGGGTGTTAGCCTACGAAATCTGGGCTTGTCAGGACTCAGGCCTATTTTTTCTGAAAAATTAATGAGTGAGTCTGTAACAAGGACACCAAAAGTCTCAGTAGGTCTGATGACGTCGGACAACACCTAGTAGCATTTTATGTCCTAAGGAACAGGAAATAGGTGATTTCGATAGTTTTTCATAACGCTTATAGAATCTGGGGTTACTGAGGGCTCGAGCCCAATTTTTTCAAAATATTATACGAGTGGTCCATAATGAGCCTGTCAAATCCTTAGTAGGCCTAGCAGTGTCGGACGACGCCTGGTAGTATTTTATGGGACAATTAACAAGAAACAAGTTATTTCGAAAATTTTTCATATCGAAAATTTTTCATAGGTGTTATCCCATGGAATCTGGGGCTCTGGCCTAATTTTCCCCAAAAATAATATAAGTAGGTCCATAACGAGCCTGCCAAGAGTTTCAATAGGCTTGGAGGTGCTAGATGATGCCTGGTAGCATTTTATGGACTATGGAACAGGAAACTGATGTTTTAGCATTTTTTCGTGGGTGTCAGCCCACGGAATCTAGAGTTGCCGGGGGCTCAGGCCCAATTTTTCCAAAAAATTATACGTCTGTAACAAGCCCGCCAAGAGTACCAGTAGCCTATGTAGCGCTGGACGACGCCTGCTTGTATTTTATGGTCCAAGTAATAGGAAACAAACAATTTTAGTAGTTTATTGTGGGTGTTAGCCTACGGAACTAGTGCTGCTGGGGGCCCCGACGCAACTTTTCAAAAACATAATACGAGTGGATCCGTAACGAGTTCGACAAGAGTCCCAGGTGGTCGGCGATGCCTGAGGACGCTTGGTAAGATTTTATGGGCTAAAAAATAGAAAACAAGTGATTTGGGTAGTTTTAGTGGGTGTTAGCCTACGAAATTTGGTTTTGTCGGGGGCTCCGATGCAACATTTTTGAAATATGATCAAGTGGGTCTGTAACGATCTCGGTAAGAGTCCCAAGTGGTTCGGTGGTGTCGAATATTCCTAGTAGGATTTTATGGACCAAAGAACAGGAAATAGGCGATTTAGAAAGTTTTCATGGGTGTGAGCCTATAGAATATGGCGCTGCCAGGAGCTTCGACGCAACATTCTCGAACAATCATACAAGTGGGTCCGTAACGAGCCTGGCAAGAGTCCCAAATGGCCAGGCTGCGCCGGAGGACGCCCTGTAGTATTTTATGGGACAAAGAATAGGAAACATGGGATTTAGGTAGTTTTTCATAGGTGTTAGCCCACGGAATCTGGCGCTTGCGGGGAATCCGACACAACTTTCTCGAATGTTCATACGAGTGGGTTCGTAACGAACCCGGAAAGAGTCCCAAGTGGCCCAGCAATGCTAGAGGACGTCCGGTAGGATTTTATGGGTCAAGGAACAGGAAAAAGGGAATTTGGACAGCTTTTCGTGGGTGTTGGCTCATAGAATCTTAGGTAGCCGGGGGCTTCGGTGCAACATTTCTGAAAGATCATATAAGTGGGTCCATAAAGAGCCTGGAAAAAGTTTCAGGTGGCCCGACGGCGCCGAAGGACGCCTGGTAGGATTTTATAGGCCAAGGAACAAGAAATAGACAATTTGGATAGTTTTTTGTAGGTGTTAGCCCACGAAATCTGGTGTTGTCGGGGGTTCCAACACAACTTTCCAGAAAAATTATACTAATGGGTCCATATCGAGCCCGAAAATATTTCTATGTGGCCTGGGGGCGCCGGAGGTGCCTGGTAGGATTTCACTAGAGAAAGAACATAAAACAAGCGTTTTAGACAGTTTTTCATAGGTGTTAGACAACAGAATCTTGCGCGGCGAGGCTCCAACGTAACTTTATCAAAAAATCATACGAGTGGGTCCGTAGCAAGCCTATCAAAAGTCCCAAGTGGCTCGGAGGCGCCAAAGGACGCCCAATAGGATTTTATGGGCCAAGGGACAGGAAATAAGCGATTTGGGCAGTTTTCCGTGGGTGTTAGCCCATGAAATCTGGCGCTACCGTGGGCTCCGACGCAACTTTCCTGAAAAATCATACGAGTGGGTCCATAATGAGCCTGATAAGAGTTTCAGGTGGCCCGGATACACTGGAGGACGCCCGGTAAGATTTTATGGGCTAAGGAACTGGAAATTGATGATTTGGGCAATTTTTCAAGGGTGTTAGCCCACGAAATTTAGCGTTGCCGGGGCCTTCAACACAATTTTCTCGAAAGATCAGACGAGTGGGTCCATAACGAGCTTGGTAAGAGTCTCATAGGATAGGGCGGCGCCGGAGGACACCCGATAGGATTTTATAGGCCAATCAAACGGAAACAAATGATTCGGCAGATTTTCATGGGTGTTAGTCTACAGAATCAAGCGCTACCAGGGGCTCCGACGTAACTTTCTTGAAAGATCATAAAAGTGGGTCCATAACTGGCCCGACAAGAGTCTCAGGTGGCTCGACAATGCCGGAGGATACCCGATAGGATTTTATGGGCCAAGGAACAGGAAACAAGCGATTTGGACAATTTTTCATGGATGTTAACCTACGAAATCTGGCGCTGCCAGGGGCTCCGTTGAATCTTTTTCAAAAATTCATACGAGTGGGTCTATAACGAGCCCGACAAGAGTCCTAGGTGACTCGGTGGCCCCGAAGGATGCCCGGTAAATTTATGGGCCAAGGAATAAGAAACAAGCAATTTTGGGTAGTTTTTCGTGAGTGTTAGCCTATGAAATCTAGCGTTGTCGGGGGCTCTGTCACAACTTTCCCAAAAAATCATATGAGTGGGTCTCTAATGAGCCCGACAAGAGTCCCTGGTGGCTCGATAAAGCCGGAGGACGCCTGGTAGGTTTTTATTGGCTGGGGAACATGAAACATGAGATTTGAGCAATTTTTCGTGGGTGTTAGCCCACGGAGTCTGACGCTGCCGGGTGCTCCAGTGAAATTTTACCAAAAAATCATACATGTGGGTCGGTAACAAACTCGGCAAGAGCACCAAGTGGCTCTGCGGCACCGTAGAACATACGATAGGATTTTATGGGCCAAAGAACATGATACAGGTGATTTGGACAATTTTTCATGGGTCTGAGCCCAAGGAATCTGGTCTTGTCGGGGGCACCGATAGTATTTTCTCAAAAAATAATACAAGTGCGTCTATAACGAGCTCGACAAGAATCCTAGCTGGCTCGGCGGCATCGGAGGACTCTCGGTAGGATTTTTTAGGCCAAGGAACAGCGAACATGTGATTTGGCCATTTTTTCATAGGTATTAGCCCACAGAATCTGGCTGCCAGGGGCTCCACGCAACTTTCTCAAAAAATCATACGATTGGGTACGTAACTCGCCCGACAAGAGTCCCAAGTAGGTCGGTGGCGTCGAAGGACGCTCAATAGGATTTTATTGGCCAAGGAACAGGAAACATAGGATTTGGTCAATTTTTCGTAGATGTTAGCCCATGGAATCTGGCGCTGGTGGTGGCTTTAGCACAACTTTACAAAAAGATTGTACAAATTGGTCTTTAACGAGCCTGATAAGGGCCCCAGGTGGCCCGACGACATCGAAAGACACGTGGTAGGATTTTATGGGCCAGTGAATAGGAAACAAACATTTTGGGCTTTTTTTCGTGGGAGTTAGTCCACGATATCTGAACAAGAAACAGATGATTTGGATAATTTTTCGTGGGGGTTAGCCCACGGAATCTGGCCCTGCCAAGGGCTCTAATGCAATTTTTTCAAAAACAAATACGAATGGGTTTGTAATGAGCTCCACAAGAATTCCACGTGGCCCGATAACACCGGAGGACGCTCGGTAGGATTTTATTGACAAAGGAACAAGAAACAAGCGATTTGGATAGTATTTCGTGGGTGTTAGCCCACGGAATCTGGGGTTGCCGGGGGATCCAGTGCAACTTTCTCAAAAAAGTCATACAAGTGGGTCCGTAACAGGTACAACAAGAGTCCCAGGTGGCCAGCGGCATCGGAGAACGTTCACTAGAATTTTATGGGTCAAGAAATAGGAAATAAACGATTTGGCCAATTTTTCGTGGACGTTAGCCCACAGAATCTGGTAATGCCACAAAAAATCATATGAGTGGGTCCGTAATAAGCTTGACAAAAGTCCTGGCTTGCCCGGCGATGTTGGAGGATGACCGGTGAAATTTTATGTCCAAAGAATAGGAAATAGGTGATTTGGGCAGTTTTTCGTGGATGTTTGCCCACGAAATTTGGCACTGTCGGGGGCTTTGGCGCAACTTTCTCAAAAAATCAGACAAGCGGGTCCATAATGAGCCCGACAAAAGTCCTAGGTGGCCCATTGGCATCGAAGGATGCTCGGTAGGATTTTATGGGTCAAAGAACAATAAACATGTGATTTGGGTAATTTTTCATAGGTGTTAGCCTACGAAATTTGGAGTTACCAGGGGCTCCGACACTACTTTTTCAAAAAATCATATGAGTGAATCGGTAACAAGCCCGACAAGAGGCCCAGGTGGCAGTCTGAGCCGGAGGACGCCCTGTAGGATTTTAAAGGCTAAGGAATAGGAAATCAGCAATTTAGACGGTTTTTCATGGTTGTTAGCCCACAGAATTTAGCGCTTTTGCGGGCTCCAATGCAACTTTCTTGAAAAATCATTCGAGGGGGTCCGACTGAGCCCGGCATGAAACCCAAGTGGCCCCGTGGTGCCGGAGGACGCCTGGTAGGATTTTATGGGCCAAGGAATAGAAAACAGGCTATTTGGTCAGTTTTTATGGGTGTTAGCCCATGGAATCTGGCACTGCCGGATGCTCCGACGCAATTTTCCCAAAAAATCATGCGAGTAGCTCTGTCAACGAGCTTGGGAAGAGTCACAGGTGGCTCGACTGCACCGAAAGACGTCAGGTAGGATTTTATAGGCCAAAGAATAGGAAATAGGCAATTTGGGCAGTTTTTCAAGGGTGTTAACCCATGGATTCGGGCACTGTTGGGGGACTCCGACGTAACTTTCGAAAAAATCATACAAGTAAGTCTGTAATGAGCTCGGCAAGAGTCTCAGATGGCCCGACTGCGCCGGAGGATGCCCGATAAGATTTTATGCGTCAAGGAACAGGAAGCAGACGATTTGAGCAGTTTTTCGTGGGTGTTACCCCACATAATCTGGCGCATCCAGGGGCTCCGACATAATTTTCTTGAAAAATCATATAAGTGTGTCCATATCGAGTCCGGCAAAAGTCTCAGGTGGCTAAGCGACGTCGAAAGACGCTCGGTAGAATTTTATGAGCCAAGAAATAGGAAACAGGCAATTTGGATAGTTTTTCGGTGGTGTTAACCCACGTAATCTGAGCGCTATCGGGTGCTCCACCGAAGCTTTCCCAAAAAATCATACAAGTAGGTTCGTAACGAACTCGGCAAGGCTCGACGGCGTCGGACGACAGTTGTAGGATTTTATGGGTCATGGAACAGGAAATAGACGATTTTGATAGTTTTTTGTAGGTGTTAGTCCACGAAATCTTGGGTTGTTAGGGGTTCGGGCCTAATTTTCTCGAAATATTATACGAGTGGGTCCATAATGAGCCCGCCAAGAGTCTCAGTAGGCCCGACGGCTCCGGACGACGCCTGATAGCTTTTTATGGGCCAAGGAACATGAAGCATACAGTTTTGATAGTTCTTAATGGGTGTTAGCCCACAGAATCTGGGGTTGCCGGGGGCTCAGGCCCAATTTTCTTAAAACATTATACGAGTGGGTCCGTAATGAGCCCTCTAAGAGTGCCAGTAGGCTTGGCGATGCCGGACGACGCCTTGAAGCATTTTACGGTCCAAAGAACAGGAAACTGGCCATTCTGACAGTTTTCGTGGGTGTTAGCCCATGAAATCAGGGGTTGTGGGGTGCTCGTGCCCAATTTTTCCCGAAACATTATACGAGTGGATTTGTAACGTGCCCGCCAAGAGTCCCAATAGGCTTGGCATTGCCGGACTACGCCTGGTAGCATTTTTTGGTCTAAGGAACAGGAAACAGGCGATTTCGGCAATTTTTCATGGGTGTTAGCTCATGAAATCTGGAGTTGCCAGAGGCTAGGACTCAATTTTCCTAAAAAATTATACGAGTGGGTTCGTAACGAGCACACCAATCACAAAAGAGAAGTTCACGATTTATAGAATTTTTGTGTGTGTTAGTCTATGAAATTTTTTAAATACGATAGACTCCCTATGTTTGACCTAAAAAATTTTGTAGGATCATCTATTCTGACCTAGTAAACCATCTCATAACCTCTATATGATCCAGTCACTTTTTTTCAGATTTCATAACTATGGAATGATTAAATCAATGAGGTTCATAGTGATAAAATGGTCACTATTGGTCACCGGGACATTTACGATGAACACACCAAATTTCAAATCAAACAGAGTCCATCAATAATATTCAGGAAAATCAACATGTATTAATATCCAGTAAAAGTAATTAAATTGATGAATTCGAATTTCATCTGAGACCTCAAATTTGAATCCCAAAAATTGGAACTCCCATAGATGTTCAAATCAGCCAAACTAGTGAATTCCGAATACCAAATGATTCAGATAAAAAAAAAGTAATAAAGTATAAGTAGACGGCGCAATAAAAGAAATCCACATGTGACTAAAGCATTGGCCAGATAATCCAAATTTTTTTATTTTGATGGCTCTATAAAATCATCCCCTTGTAATTATATATTGTCAACAAAACTCTCCACCAGGAGAAAATTTCATTAACTTCTACTAACCAAAGAGTACAAAAGCAATGCCTACTGTACATCACTATATTTCAAGTATAGCAGCTAAGAAGTCTCGTGCCTCGGAGTCCTATGAATACTCTGTACAACTAATATACAGTTCTGCACTTCCTTCTCATTCTGCTATCGCGTTCTACTGGAAAGTAACTGGCATCTGCTTCTAAGTTTGCAGTTGATCCACCCCAAGAGGAGAAAGATCAGCTTGATAAAAGTAATATTTCACTTGTCCTGTTATTAGCCAGCAAACGGATTGTTATGTCTCAATACCTCTTCCTCAGCTCCTGCTCTCCCACCACCAGAGCTGATATCTGACGAAAGATGGTTGTGGTTCCCCTCTCTGTTTGTAGGAGTGGTGGCAGTAAATGCTGGTTCAAGGTTCTCGTTTACGCTCTTAGTTGGCCTCTTCAATCTTTTTGGCCTTTGTTGTTGCATGTCAATGTTTTGTGGAAAGCCATTTATATCATCTTCCAACAGTGAGTTGGGGGATGTAGATTGAAGATTTTTCTGATTCTTTTGAGGCCTTGACCTTGGGATTTGCTTGTCTGTAGAACCTTTCCTCTGTACACAGAAGATTATGAATCAAGTCAACACATGAATACCCATCGAAATTTTATACTACACAGTTGACTTGTTCGTTGTGCAATAAGAAGTAGCTAAAGGAGTAATAATTTCAAATTAAGTAAACATTTTATCGAAGCTGACATGGAATTTCCTCTCTATAGTGTTATCTACTTTGGCTTATCCAACACAAACTCGGTCACATCATGCAGATGAATGTAATTTAAAGTTGTCAAACTGTCCAACGCAGAAAGAGTGACTAGACAACCTAAAAATATGAAAAGGACAAAACTAAAAACAATATTTGAATCTGAGAAGAAAGTTGGAAAATGATCACCTTTTTATTAATTGATTTTGCTTTCTCCGGTTCAAGAGCGTCAACAGATTCACCATTTATAAGATCTTCTAATGACGCATCACCATCCGCACCAATACGTATGCCTTTTGTGCCACCTTTCCTCTTTTGTCTTTCTTTAGCCTGCTAATGAACCAACACCATATTGCTCGATTAGCAACAAGAAATAAGCTAAAAAATGGAAGGGGTAAAACTAAAAGTAAGAGAGCTAATTCTCTTGAGGAGATTCCGAACACTATTCTTATATCCCACCTGAAGAGGAATTTCCTTAAGTTTCTGCTCCAACTGTGCATCATCAATCAACAAAGAAACAACATCTTCTGGAGCCAAAAGGTCACCCTGGACATGTCCACCAGTCATGACAAGCTGCTGCACGGTGTTTTTCTGACTGGCTCTCTGCAGGATTTTTTCTTCAACTGTCTCTTTACAGATTAAACGATAAACAGTAACCTGCCAGTGAAATAATACCTCTTTACATGGAGGGAAAAAATGATCACAAAGGAAGAAAATCCATTTGCAAATTATGATATTATCCAGTTCACCAGAAGAATGTAGTACAGTGAACTAAAAAAAAGTAGGAAAAGGAATTTCATGGAACAAGGTATAAGAAACATAATGGGCATGAAAAAACACCTTTTTAGACAAAGATAGGTGGAATTTTTTTTGTTTCTCATTTTAATGTCTGACTAAAGAAATATTAGTACATCCACTGCCAGATTTTCTGCATTAACCAACTGATTAGCTAACTTGCTTCTCTTAGATGCAAGCAAGTTCTCAATCGTCCTTTTTCTCCCCTTTTTTTGGATGAGTTCTTAGTCATCGTTTCTGATTTCTTTCAAAAACAGCATTGTCCAGGAAAAGATGACATAATATCATTATCTTTAGAAATAGAGTTACGTGATCAAAAAGGAAAATGTAGAAGTTGAAGACCTACATCCTTAGTTTGACCCAGCCTATGAGCTCTATCCATTGCCTGTAAATCTAAAGTTGGATTCCAGTCACTCTCATAGAAGATGACAGTATCAGCGGCTGTCAAGTTGATACCAAGCCCCCCTGCTCTTGTACTCAGCAAGAACACAAAGATGTCGTTCCTATGAGGCAATCAACATGAGTCAGTACAAATACAGCATAAACAGATTACAAGTCCCTTTGAACTCAAAACATACCGATGCTGGAAATCTTTGACCATGTCTCGTCGATCCATTATAGTGGAAGATCCATCAAGCCTCAAGTATCTATATTTCCTGTAGTGCATGTAATCCTGCAAAGCAAGAGAAAATATTAGCAATTTCACAAGTGCAAAGCTCCTTTACCCTTCCAATTTTACACTGTTACCAATGAAAACTTTCTTATTCATGGGATTATGTTGCAGTAGAAAACATACTCGGGTCTTTGCAAGCTGAACTGATTATAAGATGAATGTAGCAAATAGGGAAACCAGAGAGAATCTCAACAATAGCTTCACATAGTATCTGTTTTTTCATGCTAAACTGCATAAACTACAAATAGTTTTGCATCTGGTCTCACTGTTTAGAAGTACTAGTTTATTTTCGGTATTTTATTATTCTACTGTTTCCATATTATTATTAGTATTATTATTTCTATTACTACTTGTAGTCTTGTATCACCTGTATTTTCTTACATTCCTGCTATTGCTTAAGTCTTCATAAATGTAGTGTTTTTGCTTTCTTTGAACCAAGGTCTTCTGTATATAACCTCTCTACCTGAAAAGGTAGAGGTAAATTATATATATAATCTACCATCCCTAGACTCCACTTGTGGGACTATACTGGGTATGTTGTTGTTCATACACTATAAAGCATAGTCCTTGTTGTAGACCCTCCTATAGTTTGCTCAAGAAACCACTCTATGATTCAAAGTAACCTAAGTTTGATTGGACTTCAAAAGAAATGATACCCAAAATTCATAATTCATGAATGGCCGGTCTAAGTATTACTTATCAAAAGTTCTTCCTAGATGAGCTGCAAACCTCTTCCAAACATTGACAGTTGAAGAGAAACTGTACTCAAGAACAAAAACGCGCAACAAGGTACTACATGACAAACATATAGCAGTATATATGTTTGTCATATAAGCAATGACCCTTCGGGGTGGCCCAGTGATTTGGGCTTGGGACTTTCCTGTTGGAGGTCTCAAGTTTGAAACCCCTTACCAGCGAAAGCAAGGGGTTTGCCTTTTGGGTCAAGCTCCTGGTGCGGGTAACTTCTCCCGCATGGTTTGCAAGCTATTGCATAGAAACGGGGATTTTACCCTGTGCACATCCAAATGGTAGAGGTTGCGGGTTTCCCTTGTCATCAAAAAAATAGAATTAAAAAAAGACAAACATATAGCAGTGCTTAATTTAGTAATCAATCATTAGTTTTTGATCAATTTAATCAGAAGCTTCACAAAAAAGTTTTATATGCAAGCTGCATTTTGCATCTATACCAGCCTGGCTAGTGAACCAAAAGCATTATGCAACCATCACCACCCAGAGAATTTTGATCAGATACCAGGCAACTTATTTCCCCTCAGAAGAGTCTCACTCTTCTCAACTCGCAAGAGCTAAAACCGTAAAAATAAGAGTTTCATACAGGCAATCTGCCGCTGCTTCTATTATCATATCATCACGAAAATACAAACCAAAACCACCAATGAGCAGCAGGAAGATTAAATACCTCAAGAATATCCAACATTTTTGTCATTTGTGCAAAGATAAGAACACGGTGATTCTCTGCCCGCAAACGCTTTAACAATATGTCAAGTGTTTGAAGCTTCCCTGAGTCCTGTCATTACATAGGAAATTTAAATTTAGATACTGTATGTGCTTAAAGACACATTGTATTGTATATAAAAGAGAAAGGAAATAGAAGGAATAGATAAAAGGAAAAGATAACATGCCGTGAGCATCTTGGCAGGGTCAAATGGTTGCATGGGTGGACATGACCCAAAAATTTGATATGTAAGCTGAAGCGCAGGTTGTGTGACGGGTAATTCAGAGTCTAACTCTTGTATTAAATGGTGTGCGGCACCTGGCTTTCTAGGACCATTAAATTCCGATGTGCGTGCAAACCCAACCAACAACCTTTTAATCCATGGATGGTGTAGTTCCTCAACCAATTTGTAAGCAAAATTTCTATCTGAGCAATGAGCATTTATCTGCAAGATACATCTGGTAGTTACTAACCCATTGCATACACATGGAAAGCAATAAGAGCAAACAATCTAATATCACTTACAGGAGGTGCTCTTGTTCGAGGAATAAAGGAGTATATCGAATGCAAGAGATTAACATTAGATAAAAGCCTATCCTGATGTTCCATGGCCAAAGCCTCAAATGGTGCATCAGCAGGCCCTGTTGCAAGTCTCGTTTTCAATAAATTTGCTTCTGACTTCGATGGAAGCAATAACATTCGTGTCACTGCTCTTACTTTGTCCCTTCCAAGATGACTAAAATAGAGATCATCATACTCTGACTCCATTAAGTCCAAAAATTCATCCAAAAATTGTTGGTTGGCTCTCACAATTGAGAATAACAATTTCTCCAATAAAGAACCAGTTGCCGAAAATGCAACCTCAACGGGTGACATATCAACTAAACGAGTAAAACCAAATGTTCCGCTCCGTATATAGCCAACATCTGAATCGTGCATTTCTTGGAGTATTGAACGGTGAATATTCTCTGGAGAATATATGTTAAAGTACTTCTCAAATAATTCTCTACTTACACCATGCCCCTTAGTAGAGTGAAGCATGCTCGATCCATTAGCTCCCCGGTAAACCAGCTTTGGTATCTGAATGGGATTTAATACAAAAGAGTAAGTTCAATAAGCATGAAATTTCCTGATTACTAAGGAGTTCCACTAAGCCGACATTTCACTGTTGTCACATATATACATTTAGGAATATCACAAGAATCATCTTTCTGAAGTGGCCCCAGTTGATCGAATCATACAATACTTGTATGTATGTGGGTGTGTGTATATATATAAAAAAAAACTAGGCATAGACAAAGTGATGTGACACTACTCTATGGCCTTGATTCATATTTATCTCTTTTTTGTTTTTTTTTTTTAAAAAAAATTGGTTTAAAAATGGTTCTCCTACTACTTTGCAAGTATCTTTATAATTACATTAAAGATATCAATAATTAATGACATTTACCGGTCCACTAAGAAACTAGAAGAAGATAATGCACTGAATCAGGCTTTTCTTTGTACACACATAAGCAACAATAGCTCCATTAAGAAGCATAAGAAGTTCCAAACCGTACCTGGTATGTAACAGGACTTCGACCACCAGAAAAGAATACATCCTCAAGTTCCCCAAAGGGAGCAGGAAGAAGTGAGTATGGAACATCTCCAAAATAGAAGTAAGAACTTCCTTCATTTCTCTCAAACAGCTCCGGATGGTTGCAAACCTGGCAACCAACAAAAGAAATAGAAACTCTCAGAGAAAAAATCAGATAGAAGAGTGGTATGGCTGGTCCACCAAAAAAATATCAGCTGATGCAACACAAAAGAGCAGTACAGAACGAGAGATCAATCACCTTCCTTAGCTGGATAACAATATTCATTAGGTTCAGGATTTTCTTCTCATTAAGATGCCCACGGCTGCTATCGATCAACTCAGCAAGGGATATCTTATTTTTTATTGCTTGATAAAATGCCTGCTGACGAGAACTCAACTTACAGTGCACTGTGATTTCAGTTTTCCCAGTCAACTCAGAAACCACATCCTTTTTAACCCGCCGCAGCATGAAAGGTTTCAAAATGGCATGCTGTTTGGAAGATTCAGAGAGAGAAATTCATCAAGATGAAAACACTAGTTAACTAAGAAGGCGTGCTAATAATATCAAGATTAACAGAGAGAAGAAAGATGGAGAACTAATACAGGGTTTGATGATTAACAATTCAAACAATTCCAGACAAGATTGATATTCATAAATAACTATAACAGGGATATTTCTAACTAAATGCTAGAGTGAATGTTCCAACACCAGAAACATGCAATAACATATGCTAATACAATCAGGAGTAGAACACTTTACGTGCTTACTCAATTATGGAGTGTTCTTGATAAGTAAATAATATAAAAGATGACAACATGCCATATTACATGCCTACTTTTGTTAAGTCAAAGTGACCGGAAATATTCCTCAGAAATATATTGAGTCACTGTAGGCCAAAAGCCAGCTGTATATTGAATTCTTAACAATCAAACTACAAAACAAAGCCCTCTTACCAATCGGCTGAGCTGGTGCTCGTTTAATGACCCACCATGCTCCGCGTGGTTTTCAATTCTGATCATAGAGCACAAAGAACCATCACAAAGTGCAAAACTGATGCATTAAAGCAAGAACACCTTACACTGAAACATACGTACCCTTTTGAAAACCATTCATTAAATTGTTCATGGCTGTCAAATAATGTAGGCATTATAAAGTGGAGGAGTGCCCACAGCTCAGCCATGTTATTTTGAACTGGAGTACCAGTCAGAAGTAAACGGTTTCGACAATTGAAACTCAGCAATGTCTTCCATCTTATACTGTCAATCAGAATACAACAGGATACAATGAGAGAGAAGTTATGATTAACAACTTGTTTGCTCATTTATATATTTATGATTAACAACTTGTTTGCTTATTTATTTATAAATTATGTAGGTGCAACATACATGATGTACAGATTTAAATAAATAAATGTGCCACTGTTTTAAATTGCGACAGTTGGAAAATGTAAGTTGATGTTCTTGTCAACATTTGCAACCCCTGTTAAATCTTACTAAATGCCTCTTCAACACGACTAATCAGTAAAGGAATATCTGAAAACAGCTAACATCTATAGCCGATATTGTAGATGGAAAACTAAAAATAGTTCATGTATCCACAAGCATGGAAAGCAATTGAAACCCATCTATTCAGAACCAAAATCAGTTTAAAAGGAAAATAAGATTTCTAAAAGTAGAAAAGGAAAAGTCGAAAGAGAAAGAACCTCAAGTGAAAATATTACTTATGGTCTAGTGCAGTAGCCGACAGTGTGTGCATATCTGCTTTAGTATTCTTTGCATAGTAATGATTACACACTCAAGATTCAACTCAGATCTTAATAAAAGTTGATCAACTTATAACCTGTGCAGGATATGTTCATCACGTAATATGGACACTGAATTAAATGAATTAAAGAATAAAATCCTGAAACTACAAACTGTAACATATGATTTCCTCAGCACGAACACCAAAACTCCATATACTACAAAAAGAACTGTTACTTCGCAAGTGTTTACAGCCAGCTTTGAGCTAAGACAAGTAGACTGCAGATGATTGAATTTGAAGGTAGAATCCCACCATGTTTAACTTTACAAGGAAATCAACTATATGATTGTTGTTATTCCCAGCTATGTTGCTCAGACTCTTAGAAAAATATTGCCAGGTGTAGTTGGATCTTCCAAAAGCTGTGCAATTCTTTTGGAGGAACCGATATGTGCACGGCAATTTTTTGGAGAGCCCGAGCAATATAGGTTCCAGTAGCTAGTGTGCTTTACTGTTTGTTTTACATGAAAGAAGTAAATAAGTTTGATGGCAACCAGAAAGCAAGGATCCCAGTACACAACTAGGACCTGCTTAGCAGCTTTGGCTTCGAAAAAATCCCAAGATAATGATAACACTTATTAATGAGGTTAAATCAATCAGTAGGACAGTTTTCAAGGCTAGATGATCAGACCTGTTTGAGCTTTTGATTGCCTGAGCTTCATCCAGCACCATGTATTGCCATTTAACACGTCTAAAGTATTTCTCGTCCGAGACTAGTAGTTGATAACTCGTAATGAGAATGTGGAATCCCGCATCCCTGAAATCAAAGTTTGATTCCATCACTGAACTTAGACCGGACGAATCACAATGTTCAACTCATGGATTTTATCTATTTATTAAATGCAAGGATATTTAAGCAAGAGAGGAACAAAATGCTAACAACCTTCACTGCCAAGAAATGCCTTCTATAATTCAGAAATAATTGTCAACTTCATCACCAACTGCATTGGGTAGTCTACTACCCAGATATGATTCATTTCCCTAAACCTCCATTGGATTTTCACATGACAATCTCAAGCATCCCCACGTGAGCAGCTACTCATTATTTGGACGAGCAACTTAGTAAAGTAAAAAAATTGTTAACTCAAAGAATTAGCTTTGTGACATTTAAGTGATCACTCCCGTCCTTCCCTCTCTTTCTTTACAGTACTTGTACATACCGTTATATTCCTAGGTACCCCAATCAAAACACCAGTTTGTATCCTATGTTTAGCATTGCTACATCAAGCAGATCAGTTTTAAGAAGCCTTTTTCATCAATATTATTCATCAAACTAATAAGTGCCTTACCAAGCAAGAACGTTAATGCACAAGAAAAGAATAGCAGATCCATGATCAATGAGGGGGACATTGAAAGAACCAATAAGTGTAGGTCCATTACTCCTGCAATATGTATAAGACAGTAAAAGCCAAATGAAATTACCGTCGATAAAGACGTTTTGGGTTAATATTCTTTCGAAGCACCACTCTTTCTTGTAACCCTCCCCAATATGGAAGAGTTTTTAGATCAGGGCAGAAACGACCAATTTCATCAGCCCAGTTGTTCAAGACTGATGCGGGAGCAACAACTAAAAAGGGACCCCATATATTCTTGTCCTGCAGAGATCAATGAAGCCAAGTTACTAGATACTCTACCATACAGTTCTTGATTTTGTAATTACTACAAGAAAGAGATAAATAAAACATGAAAGATCGCTTACTTCTGCCAAATGAGCCAAGAAAGCCATGGCCTGGATTGTTTTCCCAAGACCCATCTCATCAGCAAGAATGCCATTTAAACCCTGACAGATAAAGTTGAATGTTATAAGTCGGTCAAGAAAAATCTCCAGAGAGGTTGAGCAAAAAGTGACAAACTTTCAGAAATAACAACTTACCTGCTCGTAACAATTAACAAGCCATTGGAGGCCTTTCAACTGATAATCTTTAAGAGTGCCCTTGAATAGTTCTGGTGTTTGTACCGTTGAAGCCACAGGCATGGTTGACCTAAAGGTGCACCAAAATCGCAAGTGAGTACAACCCAGAGAGTGGAGTAGCAAAAGTTGTGACACCAAAATCTCCCAGCAAAAGAACAAAAGTGATATTACAAAAGAACTCAAAAACTCACGGATGCAATAAGTCTATGTCAGCGGCTGCAGCATCTTGCTGGGAGGGTTCAGTTTCAGCAGCTTGACGCAGCTTCAGACATTCACTATCAAATGCACTTGTCATCATTTTCTGCTTTGAAACTGCATCCTGTGCAGCTTTCAGAGCCTCTTTCCTCAGTTCAGCCTCTTCAGGATCCTCTTCCTCTCCAGGTCTAGCTTCAGTAGAACTCAACAACATTTCTGGGTCATTTATCGTTTCATCACCTAAAGTCACAGCCTCAGAGGGTAGAGTTGATTTATTTTGCATGAAATGGCTGTAAAGTTCTGTTTGTGATAGAAGAAAGTTGAGCCTTTGTTGTTGTCTTTTTGCTTCACGAAGTTCTTGTTCACGCTTCAGAGCTTCTGCTGCTTCTTTTTCCTCCCTTTTCCTTATTTCTGCCTGCAATATTATAAATTTCACATTTTAGGAAGTCCTCTAGTCAAACAGTGAACAGCAGAAACTCATGAAGAACTATGTGTATTTAGCATATTCAATCTTCTGGAGGAAACACGACAACATACATATATCTTTACGAGTCTATTTTCTTTAGGCATAATACATAATCATGTCGTTTATATTAGCCTCAGCTGGCATCCACGCCCTCTAACTTTGGGTGTGCCCAAATAGGGCACTTAAAGTTGTCTAAAGTTGAACAGACACATATCCTAGTGGCTTGTGGCATACACAAATTATTAGTGTATCTCATGCAAATTGCCACGTAGGACGCGTGAGTCTACTGGTTCACCTTTATACAAATTTAACTGCCTACTTGTGCAGACCTAAAGTTGTAGAGCATAGATATCAGCTGAGGCCAATTTAAATGACACTTTTATGTATTAGGCCTTTTCTTTAATAAGGTAAAGAATATATTAAATGGTGCCATGAGGGTATACAAGAAAAGGAACAAAATCAGCATAGAACACAAAGCAGCCTACTACAATCTTCTTCCTCACATTTCCAAGAAGTCCATATACTGGAAAACAATATTTACGAGTCCTGATAGACATATATTCTCTTATATCAGAAGTGTATCAATACTCCAAGTTTTAGTAGTGAAACCAACATATAACCCAAAATATTGGCTGCAACGGAACTCTTACAGCAACAAATATCATATAAAACAGGGACAGAACTATAGAGCCAGATTAGGTGAATATATCATATCACCTTCCATTCCTTCTCTATGATAGTACAGGTTAAGATGCACATACAATGCAGTAATAGTCTTAAAACCATCAAAACATAGAGCTATATTTGGTTATTTAAGGATGCAGGTAACACAGCTGACTCTTCCTTTCCTCCCTCCTCTCCGGCTGCTCAGGTTGCTCTTGAATAGCAACTCTGCATACATACCGTAATAGCAAAAGGTTCAAATGAAATAATATAAAAAGGTAGAATTAAAGTACCATCTCCTTGTCAACTCTCTTCCAAAACACAAGCATGTCCCTAGCAAGTTTCCTTGTACGAAGTGCTGCACCTCTCATCACCTTAAGTGATCTGCTAACTTTCATTTTCACCTGGAAAAAAGGAACCAACCCACAACTCAATTAAGATTTTAAATGACATATAGCAGTGGTAACTTGCAGAGTCACATGAAAAATCACACAAAAATTTGTTCAAACAAAATCCAGTATTGAATAGAAAAAAACTATCAACATTAAAAAAAAAAAAAGCTTCTGTCGCACTTACCTCTCTCTGACAAGTTTCTGCAATACGCTTGGCATCAGTCAATTGCCTCCTGTGGAAATTGATGAATGTCTTATGATGTTTGGGGATTTCTTTCCTGACAAGGTTTATCCAATATTTTCCGATCTTCTCCATTTCTTCCTTCTCAATCGCAGAAGGATCTTTCTTCAACTTTGGCTTTTTAGGAAGACTACGTTCAATAATCTGCAGCTCCAAGTGACCATTCAGACATAAGCAACAGGACCAAATGCCCATATAACTATGAGATAAACACAAAAGAGAATTACTGACCTCATAGGTGTCTCCTTTCTCCAACACTTTCACATAATAAACCTGTAAGACACCACCTTCTGACAATATAGAACGTCGTATACCACCTGCAGCCCCCTCAGGGATGGAAGAAGCCTCTAGTGCAGCTTCACTGACTTGCAGACTGAATCTCTGACCGGCACTATTAGCCGGCTGGGCTCGCAATCGTGCCTGAAGAGATTCAAATTGTGGCTTGGGATCACCCATTCCTGCTTGACGTTTGGGCCCAAATTTCGTATCAGAAGCCATCATTGCAGCTAAAGTCTCCAAATCAAGTGTACCCTTGAGGTAAATTTCATTAACTTGAATATCTGACATGGTTGGCAAGTTCAATGATGTTGCCAGCTTTTCATAGGGTGGAGGGATCTTGTATGTGATGTCCTCCCCAAGATCCAAGAAAGCAGGTTCATAAATAGTTCTGTAAAACTTCCAAATGTTAGGCGACACAGTCCAACTTTTTTTTTTTTTGTGGGGGGCGGGGGGGGGGGGGGGGCTTCATAAAACACCCAAAAGAAGAGGAGGGAAATCATGAAAATTATTTTGCAAAACAA
>JAOTQR010000079.1:6338946-6351296 GCA_025774065.1 Solanum ossicruentum
GGTGGTGACGGTAGTAGCGGTCAGGGCGGTTTTGTTGGAGTTGTGGGGGGGGGGGGGGGGGGGGGGGGGGGGGGGTTTAATTAACAATCCAAAACAACTTGGGTAAATATCTGAATATTTATTTGAAAAGATTAAGTGAAAGCAGAGAGGCAAACCTATCACCACCATATAGTCCTGGAAAATCTGACTGAATATGGTTTCCTAAGCTCTGAGTGCTATTGTTAAAAAATTCTGATGTAGAGGCAAGTCTGAGCGCTCCTCCTCTATGATCATTTGTTGACTTCTGGTCCCTTGAACCTCCACCACCTTTCATCACAGGCACCCCATTATGAGTAGCTGCAGGGCTTGCTGAGGAATTAGTAAGCCGCCTCTTATACTTTTGAATGTGTTCTCCCAGCATTGTTCTATACTTTTCCTCAGAAATATAGGTACTATAAGCTCTGTCCCTGTCCCCATCCTCATCACTACTATATGAAGTCCGCCTTTTTCTCCTCAACTCCCTACCAGACATTGAACCATTACTCTGGTTTCCGGTCGCTCCACCTACAAACCAACATAAGATGCAGCTGATTATTACAACACTGCATTAGCTTACCTTTTCATTGCTTCATTTAAGTAAAATTTGCATTGTAATAGGAGAAAGAGTGTGCATTTCCTTATTAAAGGATTTTCATTCTTTTGAACTAATATTAGTAGTAATAAATACTTTTTACTCATCACCCAAATTAAAAAAAATCAATAGAAAGGGAGCACAAGCAAAGTCAAGAAAGAATGTGCCTACCTGGGCTACCTCTGTTCTCGTCCTGACTGCTATTACCATGATAATCAAAATCATCATCAAGTTGGGGCAGCTGGAAGTTAATCAAAGACTATCCCCCCACCCCACCCCATCCCAAAAAAAAGAAAAAAGAAAATCAGAAGGGGTCAAAAACCACATTTCAATAAAAATTCACAAGTTCCACAACACCCAATTGAAATTCCACGAAAACCCAGCTCAAATAAATAAAAAATCTCTAGAAACAAGCAAAATAAATGAACTTTCTCGATGAATACACCCCTAAAATGTCCTTACAGCAACACTAATTTGCTAGAATTTTTAATAAAGCGAGACACCATTTTGAGAACCGAACTGAAATTTCAAGAGAAACACAGTTCAGAATATAATAAAAATCACCGAAAAGTTGCAAAAAGTTAACATATTCTCGAAGCCATCAAATCCTTAACCGATAAAATTATAACCCAGAATAAATCAAAAACCACTCCAAGCATGAAAAAGACATAAATTTTCTCCATGAATTAACTTATCAAATTCCCAACCCACAAAATTATCCTCAACACTAACACTAACCCCCCCACCCCAAAAAACCAAGATTTTAGTATGACCAGACACCATTTTGAGACTTGATAGTTGAGCACAACCCCCAATAAATCAAAAATCAACCCAAACATGCAAAAAGATTAACCCTTTTTTAAACCATCAAATCCCTAACCGACAAAATTATCTTAACACTAACTATAAAGACTTAAATATCAAGACACCCTTTTGAAAGTTAAGCACAATACACAATAAATCAAAAATCACTTTCAAACATGCAAAAAAAGAAAAAAGAAATCTTTCTCAATGCATTAAGCCATCAAATCCCTAACCCACAAAATTATCCTCAACACTCATAACCACAAAGATTTTAGTATCACCAGACACCCTGAGCACAACACACAATAAACATGCAAAAAGTTAAGACTTTCTCGATGAATTAACCCATCAAATCCCTAACCACAAAAATTACCCTTACACTAACACTAACTATAAAGGCTTTAATATCACAAGACACCCTTTCGAGAGTTATGCACAACCCAGAATAAATCAAAAATCACTCCAAACATGCAAAAAAACGTAAACTTTCTCGATGAATTACCCACAAAATTATCCTCAACACTAACACTAACCAAACAAAAAATAACACAAGATTTTAGTATAACCAGACGCCCTTTTCGGAGCTAAGCACAACCCACCATAAATTAAAAATCACTCTATACATGCAAAACAACATAAACTTTCTCGATGAATAAACCCACAAAATTATCATCAACACTAACCAAACAAAAAATAACACAAGATTTTAGTATCACCAGACACCCTTTTGAGAGCTAAGCACAACCCACCATAAATCAAAAATCACTCCAAACATGCAAAAAAACATAAACTTTCTCGATCAACTAACCTAGAAAATCATCCTAAACACTAACACTAACCAAACAAAAAATAACACAAGATTTTAGTATCACCAGACACCCTTTTGAGTGCTAAGCACAACCCACCATAAATCAAAAATCACTCCAAACATGCAAAAAAACATAAACTTTCTCGATCAACTAACCCAGAAAATCATCCTCAACACTAACACTAACCAAACAAAAAATAACACAAGATTTTAGCATCACCAGACACCCTTTTGAGAGCTAAGCACAACCCAGAATAAATCAAAAATCACTCCATACATGCAAAAAAACATAAACTTTCTCGATGAATTAACCCAAAAAATCACCCTCAACACTAACACTACCAAACAAAAAAATAACACAAGATTTTAGTATCACTAGACACCCTTTTGAGAGCTAAGCACAACCCACAATAAATCAAAAATCACTCCAAACATGCAAAAAACATAAACTTCATCAATCAACTAACCCACAAAATCATCCTCAACAACAACACTAACCAAACAAAAACAAACAAGATTTTACTATCACCACACACCCTTTTGAGAGTTAAGCACAACCAACACAAAACCAAAAAAAAGAAAATCACACCAAACATACAAAAAAAATTCAACTTTCTCCAACCCATCAAAAAATCCCTAACGCACAAAATTCCCCTAAACACTAACACCAACCACCAAGATTTCCATATCACAACACACCCTTTTGACAAAATGGCAAAACCCACAAACAATACCTCTAGATTGAAGAGATTGGAGTACGAATACCGCTTCTTTGGGTCCATAGATTACGTTCTTGGAGCTGTAAAAACAACAATGGGAACAAGCATTTGCTGGGAAATTGAAAAAAAAGCAAAAAAACTAATTTGAAGAGAGAAATTTGGCAGTAAATAGTAAAGAATAAAAAGGAGAAACGTAACCCTAAATGAGGAGAAGAAGAAGAAGAAGAGGGATAAGGAGTGTAACGAGAAAGAAGAGGGAAGAGGAGGTGAAGACATTGGTATATGCTAATGTGCGCTGGGAGTGTTAACTTTGGTTAACGTGCGCTATAGTGACCACTTTTTTTTTCTTTTTTTTTTTTCTCAAAAGCTTTGGTTTTCTTTCTGTGTTGTGATGGAGGCAATGGTTGGTTTGGTGTGAATATTGTGAAATATGGTTTTTTTTCGAAAAAAGCTTCTCTATTTTCGTTTTAAGAGGTAGAAGTAAGGTCTATATATGTTTTATATTTCTAAGACTCTATATATGAGATTACATTCGATATACAATTGGATTACGTATAATCTATGCTCCTTGTACATTATTATAAAGTCAAACTTATTCAAAATAGTGGTATTATTTGTTACGTGAGTCAGTCGTTATAATGGGCTTAACCTAAGAGGCCAGTTCAACTCAATCCGTTATTAGGATTGAGTCGGGATAAGATTTTTCAAGCCCATTTAGAGTCAGGGCTTATAAGTTTGGTCCAAGAGTTCTGATCAATGGCGGACTAGATCGGCCTATGGGCTAAAAGTTTATATTTAAGAGGAATTTTCGCATATAGTCACTCAAAAATACTTTAATTATGTTTCATAGCCATAGTTTGTGTAACTATATTTTGTAATTGTAGTTATAACAACACTTGTATATATTCGCACAATATTTGTATACGTTTGTATAATGCGTTATACAATTCACAATTTTTGTATAGTACATTTCGCTATATAATTTGATTTGTACACAACTTTTGTATAATTATACACAACGTTCGTATAAAACACGTGAATTATGCAAAACTCAAATTGTAATTACAGCCAGATTTTTAATTCAAACTAAAACTGTATTAGCTAATTAACTAGTATATGTTTACTTATCCACATAATTTTTCCTATATTTAATTTGAATAAAAACAACTAACGTTGTAAGGCCTAATTATTTTTTTTTAGTTTATGAGATTATTTTTAAAAAAATATTTATTTATTTATTAAAAAAATTATTATTTTTTTCTTGAATATTTTTTGCTATAATTATTGAAACAATAGACCCTTCTAAATAAAGAGTTGACCCGTCACAACCGACCAAATTTCTTGGCCCGTAAAGCTTGGGCTAAGTTAGATTGAATGACTCATTTTAATGATTCAATTTGTTACGATATATTTTAGCTAGTATACTAAAATGTCATTATACAAAATATCTCTCTCTTTCTCTCTCTATATATAACAAAATTTGTTCATTATCATCAAATGTTGTTATAGGAAATTATTGATGTAAAAAAGTTTGACTATAATTAATTTGTTGGGTAATAGGTGCGACCTATAAATTACAAAATTAATTACAATTTTTAAAATCATTTTCTGCAAAATAAGATAATCAAACAGGTTAACAATCATTCACTAATAATTCCTTCTCTCTTCGTTTCAATTTATCCGTCATACTTTTTTAAGTCCATCTTAAAAAATATTTCTTCTTTAATTCCAACTTTCTAACAAACATGATTAAGATCACAAAGGCACTTTAGTACATTCAACCTATCTTAAATTACGATAGTAAATTAAAAAATTTCATCAGTATCTTAAATTTCGCTTCAAGTCAAAAGCTTTGCTAAGTGTGGAAATTGCAAACTGATAGTTTGTGTATCCCATGACACATGATAAGATTCAAATGATACACCAGAATTCAAATGATTGCAATGGATCTGACAAAACCACATGCAAGGGTCGAAACTCGATGAACAATGAGCCTACCCCTTTATCCTTCTCCACGTAAATATTAGGCTTCAGTCTACAGCAGGATTCCGTTCGAAAGGCTCGGGACCCAAAAGACATTTCTTTCAACCAATCCAATAAACTACATGATGTATTCTGTAGATTAGCACAACCTAAAAGTTCAATCCTGGGAAGAAGTGTAATACCAGACAATGGCAAGGCATGCAGCTCCTCATTGCACCATAAATGAAGGGGCATTCTTACACAGCCCTATAATAATTTTGCATATTTTTCACTCTAACTAGGCAGAAAATCAGAAGAGAGTTTACTTCAGATGTTCGAAAAGGATCATAATTCTAGCGATACAAAACTCATGGGGCATGTGTTTGTCGTCTTGGACCCCTGGAGTACACTCGTGTTCTGCCAACGATTTGTCACTCATTCCACATATCTGCAAATTCATCCACCTCCAGAGGATTAGACAGCTGATGTATCTTTCTCCTGGTCTTGGCTTTGACTTTCTTTGCGTATTTACCAGCCTTCTGTTTTTTCTCTAGCGATCGTATCTGGAGCAATGTGAAAAGAAGAACATTCATAATATTACTTAAAAGTACGTTCTTTCACAATACAAAACGAACAAATCAATCATATGCTCTTTGCTCGCAGGAAAAGTAGCAGCAGTAGCTGGCGAGCAGAAGAACAGGGAGCAAGGGATGAATATTACCTGATTTGGTGCAACGTAAAATGGGTTCTCATAAAGCGTAGGGCCACCAAAGCTACCACCAAAGATCTTAATTGGGTTCAAGCAAAACCTTGGACCAACCTACATACATGAACACACACCTTCAATATCAAACATGATGGTTTCTCTAGGAGTTCATAGAATGATTACAAACCTCAACAAGTGTCATCTTTTCCAGGTCCCCGCGGTCTATCTTCTGCGATGCTCCATTATGAGGACATGATACCTGCTCCATAAAGCCAAGAAGTGAATTGATAATAGGTTACAATACTTGGCATAGATATAAAGAGAACCTTAGGAAACGACAGTAGCTTTTTAGTTACCTCCAATAGACATCCTTTTCCCCTTATAGCTAAAGAAATCGAATTCGGTAAATCAGCAAATACTCAGCATGCAATTTCTACCCTACCACCAAACACACCAACTAAAATTTGATTGGGATGTCGAGGGAAGAACTATGGACATCCTCTTCCACAAGAAAGAAATATAATAGTACTGTGGGTTAAATGGCAGAAAACTTACCTATCCATGAATTTTGAGCTAGTATTATCAGATGATCTCCCGTATCACTTCTACGTCTTACATTTATGACTAAGGGCTACATATTCTATCTGTTCCTTTCTATATTTGTTTTTCTGAACTTCTAATATTGACCGAGTAATTGTCTTATCCTTTTGGAACATGAAAAAGGTCATCGAAATTTCCCCCGTATTGTTTTTTGACGTATCTTTAGATATTATATATGCTTTCCGTGAAAGAGTGAAGATGAGCAATAATTTCGCAATAGCCCGAACTCGAAAGGATGAGGGTTGAATAACCTATAGCCAACACCAAGAAGTTCCCCACCAGGGGGCAAAAGGAGAAACTTGAAGCACTCTTTCCTATGACCAAGAGATGGACCATACAGAGAACTCATTTCTTCAAGAGAGAGCAACACTGGCAATGCAGGAAGTTTACTATGGTACAAGTAGTAACAAACCTGATAATTACGGAACCACACGTGGTCATCTAGAATTGAAAACACAATAACATGATCATAGAAGGGTTTAGATTTCCGGTGATCCTTTGGGGTTCCAAATATCTGATGAAACAAAAGAAAAAAAATATATTAGAATGTCATTGAAGATAGTTATATAGTCATGTCATGAGAAAGCTAAAAACCTAACAAGAGGGAATTTCATAATGGATGATAAATGGCATCTAAACAAATAAACTATTGCATTGAATGTTCAAACTCTAAATAAATCAGATTTAACAATTAATTTTTTTTACGAAAATGCTCCAACCATTACTCAATTTGAATAGCAAGAACACAATGAAGAGTCACTGCAAGCAACAAACTTCAATAGAGGAAAAGGAGTGGAAATCGAGCGAGTGCCAGTATATAACTAGAACAGCCAAATTTTCTCCAAAAAAACAGCATCTTAAGTAGAGAAACAACTATAATCAAGTAAAAAGAAGTTTCCTGCTTCAGATTCCTCTGAGGAGGGCATAACTTAAAGTTTACTGTGCAAATCAACTGTATACAAAGATTAATGATCTGAAGGAAGTCAAAATACCTGCATGAACATTTCTTTCAAAAGCTTCCAGTGAGGCTGTTTATCGAAATTGCTTGAGAAAGTCAAAATAGGACGTGAACCCCTCAAGTGATTTCCAGTAAGTTTTAATTCTTCCATCGTGTGCACTTCAAAAACAAAAGGAAAAGTAGAATAAGTTCGACCTTTCCTCATTCAAGAGAATATCATAAGTGAGGCGGAAATAGTTATTTTCAGTGACATACAATTTCAATCGCATCCCAATTATACATGAACATCAGAACATGATTGATAAAAAGCATCTACTTGATTACCTGCATTGACTAAAAACTTCACAGATGGACCATTGGGGCATTTGGCCATCCACAGATAGAGGTCTCTTCCCTTCCGGCACTGAAAATAAGAAAATAGAACATGTATAAAACCAAACATAGGTTAATGATGAAAACAAAGGTGATGAAACCATGGCTTCTAAATGCATAAAAAGCAAAAATATTGTTCAGCAGGATTTCTATTCACTATAGCCAAAATAGATAAAGAGGCAACTCCGTTGATCACATGTTAAGTATATTTTCTATAACAGTAAGTTGTAAAGATTCTATTTGCCAAAAAGATATGCCTATGTATTCTCTGCAACAACTCAAACAGCCTCCAGTATCTGCCATGAGGCAATTTCAAGAAGTTGTCCCCCTCCCACCTAAGAAAATGAACTAGCGTAATATTTCATTCTTCCCCAGGTTACTCAATCTAAAAGATAAGTCCTTCAAAATATGCACATCTGACCATAACCCAAACCATTGTATGGCTGTTTTAATGCATTTTGGGGAGGAGTTCACCATGGTGGAGAAGGCAAACGGTGGTGAGAATCCTCTAGGAGAGGTTTAATCTTTTATAGTGAATGTCCCCACTGGTAATGAGCTTAAAATGAACCTGGTGCACATGTATGTCCATCTTTTGAATGCTTCAGCAACACAACTTTTATGATTTTAATCTTTTGAATAGGTACATCTAGAACTGGAGGCATTGACATGATACATATGACTATTACAATTGATATTAGATAGCAGTAGGCTTGACCTAGAAGAACCTACAGTGTTTTCTTAAATAACCAGGAGTATCCTAAACTTCATATTGTATATGCATCTTTGGAGCAGTGGTTTAACCAAATGCTTTGTTTGAATTATTTTTAACAAATAGGGTAAAAGAGAGAACAAAAAATTACCAATCAAACAAAACAAAGAAAAACAGAAATTGACATATGGAACTTCACATGAAGTCACTGTCAAATTGCAAAAAGGTAACCACAAGTGATGTAATCAAGCTAATTGTTTTCAGTACATAAAAAATGAAAGCACATGAATAAGAATAATGAACACTAATATCATGCCATTACCTTTGTGTAGTACTAATATCGTGTTTGGTACACCTTTTCAGCATATGTATAACTAACTAATACATACATACACTCTATTCGGTATTATCCTATGTTTAACTACTACATAGTAAACCATGGTATTAGCAATCCAAGATTTCCTAATGCACGCATTAGCATGATTAAAAACATAATTCTCCCTCAAAACCCTTTCCACATGCTTTACATCGTATGTGTGGGGGTATTTTTGAAAATAAATACTTTATTATGCTAGGCATGGTATTTTGTCATACACCAAACCAAAATCAAACCGTGCACAAGAAAATATCTCAGCATTACCAATGATGACATTAATTATACACCCTATTAATCATAATTCTTAATACACCCTACCAAACAACAACTTAGTAATGGATGAGAAAATACAGCAAGCTCAATTAATACCAAAATAAAATTTTCACTAGCAAACTGAAAAAGAAAAACATCAACATACCTCAAAGAACAAGCAAGACGAACAGCTCTTCAACTCAACCAGCTCATTCAATGTTGCACCTTTAGAATCTTTAGATTCCACCTTGTTATCTTTCTTACAATGAGGCAAAAGGGACACCAAATTCAACATTAAATGCCGATACCTAAAATACATCAAAATCAACAAAAATCAATCTTTTTTGTCATTTACAGCAACCCTTTTGACTGACAAGCAAAAAAAACCCAATCTTTTTGACACCTAAATACACCAAAATCAACAAAAAATCAATCTTTTGATCATTTACAGCAACCCTTTTGACTAACAAGCAAAAAATCACTCTTTCTGATACCTAAAATACACCAAAATCAACCAAAAAAATCAATCTTTTTTATCATTTACACCAACCCTTTTGTCCAAATAGCAAAATAATTCAACCCTTTTGTCCAAATAGCAAAATAATAAATCTTTTTGATACCTAAAATACACCAAAATCAACTAAAAATCAATCTTTTTTATCATTTACAGCAACCCTTTTGTCCAAATAGCAAAATAATCAATCTTTTTGATACCTAAAATGCACCAAAATCAACAAAATATCACCCTTTTTGATACCTAAAATACACCAAAATCAACAAAAAATCAATCTTTTTCATCATTTACAGCAACCCTTTTCTCAAAAAAGCTGAAACACGAACCTGTAGCTAATACGACGAGAACAAGTAACCAAAACTTTCTCTTTATTCCTAAAAGTAACTACTGAACTCTCTTTCTTTTCTTCAGTAGAATCATCTTTAAAACCTAAAAGAGTTCTCTTAGGCCTTTCCATTGCAGTTTCTTCATTGGCCACAGCCTCTGTTTCTGCATGTTTCCTCTTCTTTCCCATGGAAAATAAAATCTTGAAGAATTTGCTTCAGAAAGAATGGCGGCAGGGGTTTTAGGCAAATTTAGGATTTGTATATTTGTATATGTAAAAGATTTTCAATTGGGCCTTTTTTGGGGCCTGCTAAGTTAATGGGCTGGTTCAACTTCACCCAGGGGTATTTTGGTCATTGACTCTGCTATTACTTCTTCATAATATTGTGCTGCTTCTCACAATCAACATTTTACATCAAGACTTGTTTGGTTCGTCTCTTTTTAATCTCTTTTTCAGGTATGTTTTGTATTGTATTTATGTATTTGTTTGAACTGAATTTAGGGTTTTTTGGTTCTTGAATTTTTGAGGTTTTGGGGCTTAAATGGCTTTAGGCTTGAGCTGGTTTGGTTTAGCTGATGGAATAAATGAACTTTTTTAATGGTAAAAAGATGGAAATATAAATTTGGGGTTTCATAGTTTTGTGTCTATTTCTTGATATATGTAGGAAAAATCGATTCTTGATTATTATAGTGGTGCCAAGAAGTTATATTGTGTATGTAACCTGTTTGATGAAATGTCTATGAAAGAATTTGGGTTTATGTCATTGTTATAGTAGTAGTTTGCGAGATTTGCATAGGAGTGGGGGTTTTACCTGTGTGCACCCAAAAGGTAGCGGCTGCAAAAAAGGTTTTCTTTGTCGTTAAAAAAAATATTCAGTCAATACATTAGCTATGAGGGGTCCTTTAGTACGGTGTACAAAAATAATGTTAAATAGAGTGTTTTAATAATATTTGCATTAGTAATTCATGTACTAGTTATGCTTACACTAATTATACATAAAATATTTTATTCATTGTTTGATTTGATGCATTAAAAATAGCATGCATTGCAGAAAAAAATTATTTACAAAAATACCCTCTAGAATCCACGTTTATGGTGGAAAATATGTAAAAAGAGTTTTGAAGGGCAATTGAATATTTAACCATGTTAATGCATGCATTAAATCCTCTTACATTACTAATACCTAGAAATCCATAGTATTAGCAAGACACATTTCAATACACAACAGAGTGTAAGCGTTAATTATACATGGCATGAAAAAGTGTACCAAACATAGCATTACTTATACATCAAATTAACATGCATTATTTTTGCAAATACGCTCTACCAAACAACCCCTAAGTGGTTATCATGTTAGTCAGACTTTCATTGTTTCTATTGCTTATTGCTTATAAGTGGCTAAGGAGTATTAACACATTGCATGTAACAAGTTTTACAGAAGGTTACCTGAGTTGTTCAACAAATTTGGGCTAAATATATATATTAACATGATCGATTAGTGAGGTTTTGGGCCGATACAATAACAATTGTGTCTGATAATAAGCAAGGAATATCCTTCTTTCTGCTAAACATGATGGATTGAACTCATAATTCATTAGATGTTTTACACGTCTAGTACATATATGTTACTATTTCAAAGGAGGAAAACTTATTTTTGACTAGAAAGTAGCTTTGTTGTAATGCTGCTGTTGTTTTGTTATTATGTATGTGTTCTTATATATGGTCATAGAAGAAAAGTTTAAGACATGTTTTTGGCATGTTTTGGAATGGAAAACGATAATTGACTAACCAGAAAGTTTCTCTGGCCATCAACGTCTGCATAATTTTGATGCCATGCGAGCTAAACCTAGTATTTAAGTGGTGAAGGATAAAGGGTTGTGTGCCTGTTATCTCGAGTTCCAATGGTTTGTGGTAGGTCCTAAGGGTAGGCATTAGACAGACTTTTGACACGACCCGCCTTAATTTCGCCCCAAAACGGCGCGACAGCTTGTCCAGAATGCCCCAAAAGACCCCAGAACTCTCTAGAATTGGGCAGAACCTTGAAGACAAGACTAGAGCATACTGGAGTAACCCTGCCAAAGGTGGGGGAGATCGGAGTAGGGGCAGAGAAGCCCATCCACCTAGGCGGTCATTCCGCCAGACAGTTGCCGAGAGGTCAAACCAGCCGCAGCCGCCTAGAGAGAGGGGTTGCTCTGCCCCTCCTCCGATCACCCCCACCTTTGGTAGGGGATGAGCTTCCTACTAGCTGACTAGGTTGGCAGCAGCGGCGTATAACCCGATCATGCCCACATGTGTGGTGCCCGGACTTTGTCCCTACTCCTGAGCCTTTTTCTCCTCGTACTCTCGGGCGATGGCTCCAAACTTCTTCATTTGCGGGCACCGTACATACCTGTGTGGGCCTCCGCAAATGTAGCAGCCCCTCTCCCTAGGCGGCTGCGGCTGGTTTGACCTCTCGGGAACTGTCTTGCGGAATGACCGCCTAGGTTACTCCGATCTCCCCCACCTTTGGCAGGGACTTCTTAGCTCAAATTCTAGGGTCGTAACACTTTGCTGTCATAAAAAATTGCCACGAGACGAGTTTAAATGGTGTAACATGGTCAGTGAAGATTCATGTAGTCGATCATAACTTGGTTGG
>JAOTQR010000079.1:6351396-6362068 GCA_025774065.1 Solanum ossicruentum
AAGGAGTATTAACACATTGCATGTAACAAGTTTTACAGAAGGTTACCTGAGTTGTACAACAAATTTGGTCTAAATATATATATGTATATATTAACATGATCGATTAGCGAGGTTTTGGGCTGATACAATAACAATTGTGTCTGATAATAAGCAAGAAATATCCTTCTTTCTGCTAAACAGGATGGATTGAACTCATAATTCATTAGATGTTTTACACGTCTAGTACAAATATGTTACTATTTCAAAGGAGGAAAACTTATTTTTGACTAGAAAGCGGCTTTGTTGTAATGCTGCTGTTGTTTTGTTATTATGTATGTGTTCTCATATGTGGTCATAGAAGAGAAGTTTAAGACATGTTTTTGTGCATGTTTTGGAATGGAAAACGATAATTGACTAACCAGTAAAGTTTCTCTGGCCATCAACGTATGCATAATATTGATGCCATGCGAGCTAAACCTAGTATTTAAGTGGTGAAGGATAAAGGGTTCTGTGCCTGTTATCTCGAGTTCCAATGGTTTATGGTAGGTCCTAAGGGTAGGCATTAGACAGACTTTGCGGTCATAAAAAATTGCCATGAGACGAGTTTAAATGGTGTAACATGGTCAGTGAAGATTCATGTAGTCGATCACAACTTGTTTGGACCAAGGCACAGTTGTTTATGTTGTATCAAATACTTGAGTAGCTCCTCAGAATACTTAACCGAAACAGTCGCTCTATGTTTTTAAACATAGGGGTCAGGCTGCATACATTCGACCCTCCTTTACCTCGCAATGGATGGGAGCCTTTGAGGCACTGGGGTAATGTTGTTGTTTTAATCTCCAAACTGAAGATTCTTTATATATTTGGAAAACTAAAACTTCATTCTCTTTTCAGTTATCCAAATAAGCTAATGGGTGACAAGAAGAAGGCTGGCGCTCTATTCGTGAGGCTTGTTTCAGCTGCTGGAACTGGATTTTTCTATGTGAAGAAGAAGACCAAATCATTTATAACGAATCAGACGAAGCTTGAATTTAGAAAGTTTGATCCTCGTGTGAATCGTCATGTTCTGTTCAAGGAAGAAAAGATGAAGTGATAACTGTTAGCTTTCATTTTTGCAGCAGCCAAATGTGAAATTAGACAATAGAGAACCTTTGGCTCATTTGTCCTACAACAATAAGGTCTGTTTGTTTAGTTCTATGTATGCATATTCTCTGAATTCGTTCGTGATCATGTTGAATGAAACGCAGTTTAGAATATTCACCTTGAATGGATTATCAAGGTTTTATGTATGGCGATCAACATAATTGGGCAAGTTGGATCAAATTTCAACAGGTTATAATGGATTATCAAGGTTCTATGTATGACGATCAACATCATTAGATTTTTGCTGCGGAATATCAAGACATGGTAGCTAATGGAAGAGTAGGGGAATAATTGGACTGAGTCAAATTTGAGAAGGTTATAATAAGCCAAGACAACAAACGGGTCAATTCAAATCCAATCCAACCCAAAATTGTTTGGGTCAAAACGGATTGAGTAATGGGTCACAAGCATGTCAAGACTCAGTTCGACCCAGTTTTTACTAAGTTTTACTTGTTCATTTTTAATATTCTAATACTTAAATTATATTTTTCTTTATTCTTACTATATAAAACATACCAAATTTTTTTTAAAAAAGTATTTTAAAAATATTTTGACAAAATCTTTTCTAAATTAATTCGAATTGCATATCAACTCAATTTTAAATGAATTGAGTTGAGATAATAATAATCCACCCAAACTTTCAACTGGTTGGACGGATTAAGTAGTTGAGTTTAATTTTGTCACCCCTACGAACAACCAATATACCAAAATAACATATCATAACATTGATACTACAAAACAACATATAATTTACCATTGAGCACTTTAAAAAGCTGGCTCTCACAAGATTTCTGTATCTCAATCCAACTAAAATTATATATTACAAACCAAACAATCAGAAGCAAATTGTGTCAAAACACAAATGAAAACTAACAATATTTACAAGAGGTTAAGGTCATACCAACACCAATATAGCCCGTGTAGGGTGATACGTACACAGGTCTTATCCTTATCTTGTGAAGATAGAGGAGATTGATTCTGATAACCATACTAACGATTACGAAGTAAAAATTTTACATGTTTCTAAGCAATGAGGAAAGGCAAAACAGTCAGCATGAAGGAATCATAAGTGAATGTTGCTGAGCCAGAATATGTAGTATCCTTCTCCTTGAATTTCTCTGTCAATCCCTGCAAATATACATGACTTTGTGAGAAATGAGAACCGAATTATTCACTTTGCGAACTCTCTTATTGGACTGACATGACATGTTTAAGATCAAAAAATGTAAAGGATATGTTTGATATTTATATACACTAGTTTCTGGGCACGTGCTTTGCACGTGTGTTCTATGTGAATTTTTATAGATAAGTTAGTTAAAATTCTGTAAAAACATTGTATAGGAAAAATGACAAGTTCAAACAGAAAAAAAAGGAATAATAAATAATGATATGACATTAAAATTTATACGAAAAAATATTATCATATTGATTGAATTACATTTTGTTAAAAATAGACAATATGTTTCATATGTATAGAAACATATTCTATAAAATGATAAAACAAATGATCCTCAAACGATGAAAAAGGCATAGCTATAAATATTAATCAAAGACTTACTTTTTATGGGCCTAATTGTAAGCAGGATTCAAGATGCTATCCTCATAATGATTATTATAAATGTAAATTTGAATTAATTTTATTATATTTATATCTAAAGGTGGAATGGCTAAAGAATGAGAAAAATATAATAACCAATTACAAAGTTACATTTGAAATCTCAAAAAGATGAACATATGAAAAATTAAAATTCACTTACAATTTCGTCCGAAGAAATTTCATCTTGTAACTATGACAATTTACATATTTCTCAACAAAAAAAGAAGATGACTATGCATGAAATAATAAAGAACACAAATACATGAATTAGTAAGTATTCTTATCATAACAAATTGATAATGAAAATTTTACAAATTATACCTACTAAACAAATGTAGAATCTTTCTAATTCTTGCTTTCACCAACAACAAAATCAGTTAAATTTTGTTTAAAAAAGCAATTCTTCAGCAAATAGCAGAATCGTGGCTAGACAAGCGGATTCAGACAATTTGGACGATGTAACCTTTATTACCCCAATTATATATATTAATGTTGTTGAAATTTGGATGTAACCTTCATTACCCCTATTTGGATAATGAAATCCCATAACTTGGTTAGTTGGTAAAAAAAGAGAACATATATATATATAATTATAATAACGTAAAAGTTTGGTTATAAGGTCATACTAAATCACAAATTTGGATGAAGAAGAGAACACATATAATGTTGTTGGGGGTGTCTTTCGTCAACTCTTCATTATCCCTACTTATTACAAATTAAAATTGGATGTTATCTTAGACTCTTCATTATCCACATTTAGTACATAAATATCATGATTGCATTATAATTATTTAATATTTAATTAATTAATTAGGTATTATATTTAATTAGCTAAACCTACTTATTATAATTAATTTAAATTAATATCAAATAATGGCATAAGGGTAATATGTAGTGGCATAGGGGCAAAATGACAATCCAACTTTTGCCTAACATTCTTCTCACTTTTAATTATATATAATGATACGATATGATGATATGATTTTTCAATTTGATCAGATAAGATTCAATAGTCTTCTTTATGATCTTAAAGTTTGAGATCGACACCCCCCAAGGCCAAGCTCAAGTGGCAAAAGGTGGAGGATTTGTGGCTGAGGTCACAAGTTCAAGCCCCATGTAAGGTGAAGCTTGGTATTTAAGTGGAGAAGGGTAGAGGGATGGACCCATTATCCATCGAGTTTAGAAGACTGTGGTTGGTCCAAAGGGCGGGCCACAGGCGAATTTCTCGATTATAAAAAATAAAAAAAAAGTTTGAGATCGACATTCTAATTTTACCTTCAATGAACCTTTCTTTTAAGAATAACATGACATGTTTTAAGACCAGAAGATATAAAGAGTATTTATCATTTATTATATGTTAGATACACCTGTTACTTCTCTACTTCTACGAGGTAGGGTAAGGTCTACGTACATTTTACCCTCCTCAAACAACACTTATGAGATCGTACTGGATATGTTGTTGTTACATAAAATGTAAATCTTTTAGTTTTAAGACGACAAGATTCTAATGTTTCTTTACGATCTTAAAGTTTGAGACCATCATTTTCACTTTACCTTTGACGAACCTTTCATATAAAAATGACATGGCATGTCTCAACACCATAAGATATAAAGGGTATTTTTGATATGTTATATAAACCTTTTATGGAAGACAACAAGATTCAAAAGTACTCTTCTTTGCCATCGTAAGTATGTAATGAGTCAAACTAAGACGCATTTGATGAAATGGAATGGAGACAAAGAAGCTTACCTTAACAGTTAGGCAGCACCTAAATCAAGCCCATGAAACAAAAGGAGAAAACACTGAAGTTAATAAAAATAGTAGAAAACAACAACAATAACATACCAGTGGAATCCCACAAGTGGAGTCTGCGGAGAGTAAAATGTATGCAGACCTTACCACTACCTCATAGAGATAGAGAGGTTGTTTTCGAAAAACCTAAAAATAGAAGAAAAATAATGAAAAGGAACATACTCAATGAAGTTATCATATTCAATGGCTTTATTCATTCCACCAGTTTTGTCAAACTTGGACACCAACAACTCCAGAACAGGCCCATATATAGCATATCCAAGGCTATGTAAGGCCTCCCTTAATTCAGAAGAATCAATTTTTCCACTTCTATCCTTGTCAAATCTCTCAAATATTGCCTACAAAAAATCAAAAGTTTCAATAAGATATAGCATATTGTATTTATATATTACCATTTGCTTTCCACTTTAGTCATTTTCCTTTTTCCTCTTTTTTCATATGTAGTATCCTCTGCTCATGGGACTTGATATTTTGAGATGAGATTTTTTTGGAAACAGTCTCTCTATCTCTATGAGGTAGTGGTTACGTCTATGTACATTTTATCCTCCCCAGACTCCACTTGTTGGATTCGACTGGATATGTTGTTGTAGTAAGATATAGTATATAAAGAAACACATCTCTCAACTTCGAGAAGTAGTGAATACACAAAGTAATCCAAAGTTATGTTGCTCATAACACTCTACAAATATTGTCACACTCATGTCTAACATAAAAAATACGCTATTTTGAAGAATTTAACATGCATCGGTCGATATTTATAAGAGTCCGAGTAACATAGGTCCAAAAGACAACTATGGGAATTTCAACTTCAACTCACCCTCCAATTTTGAAGACTATAGAAAACTGCAGTGAATTCTTTGGGACCTGCTTCCATAAAAAAAGTTAGATCAACAATAATAATGAAAAGAGTTAATGGCCAAAGAACACCTAAACAATCACTTTTTCGCGAGTTTTATACCTTTAACTATATGTTGTTTTGTATTTAACTATCTAAACTATCACTATTTCAAAAATTTTATACCTCAACTATTTATTATTCTATTTAATTAACGTAATCCCTCTCCGAAAAATCACATAACTATTTCTTAATCAACACGCGTTTATAAGGCCCCACTAATGGCCTTAAGATTACTATATAACATAATCCCTCTCCGAAAAATCACATAACTATTTCATATTTAGAAAAGTATTTCTTAGTCAACGCGTGTTTATGAGGCCCCACTAATGGCCTTAAGATTACTATATAACATAATCCGCTCCCGAAAAAATCACATAACTATCCCATATTTAGAAAATTAATTTTAGCATTATTTATAGTGTTTCTTGTTTAACAGGCCTTTTAAAGAATATTAATCAAGAATGTTTGTAGTATTAAAAAATAATTATTACTAAAAATCAAAATTAAAAAAATAATTACATTTTCTTTGAAAATCAAGAATGACAAATATTTTGAAACAATTATTTTATTAATTTTTTACACTATTTTGAACATACCATATAACTTCACCCTAAGAAAGATAAATCAATACTAACCTAGCATTTGATCATAGATTATGAAAATAATTTTTAAAAATTTATCATCAAAACTTTCTTCCAATAATTTCAGATGGAGTCAAAGATTCACTATTTTTTGACTTTAGGGTATAATGGAATAAAACAAAATGACTCTTTAAATTGTCTACGCTTCTTACAATTGTGAAGTAGTAGTTAGTCAATGCAACTTTCGACGCTCATCGCGCTATGTTTTTAAACATAGGATCAGACTGCGTACATCTGACCCTCCTTATCCCACCCGAGGCATTGGGATAATATTATTGTTGTTGTTGTTATCATTAAATCTCTATTAATTTTAATGAAATTTCATCATATTGTCAAATATTTTCATGTTCCCAAAAAAATTGGGTCCCTTAAAATTTTACTTTTTTGCTTAGTAAAGTGCATGAAGAATCCATATTTTCAAATTTTAACTTCAAAATTTATAATCAGCATGATTTCCATAAAATTAATCGAGATCATCACAAACTACGAAAAATGAAACAGAAGAAGAAAAAAACTGTAAATTTTTACCAATTTTTCTGATATTTGTATTGGTGAACAGATACATAAGCAGATGAACAGTTCGCAATCCAAAGCTCTGATTACACGAAGAAAGTGCCTTCTGCAATTCCTTATCATCGATAAACCCACTACCATCCTGATCCGCCATTTGAAAGCAAGACATCACAGTTGGGTCGGTTCCCGGTGGAAAGATCGACGGTACCAGAGATGAAAACGGGTTAGATCCGTAAGGAACCGACTGAGCTGGGTAACCACCGTGGACTTGTGGTGGACCGCCGTAGGGTACTGGAGCTGAACCGCTGTATGGAGTGGAGGAGTATGGCTGAGATTGTGGTGGTTGTTGGACGTAGTTGTAGCCGGAGGGATTGGGAGGGTAACCGGACATTTTTTTTCCGCCGGAGAAATTTTGAAATTGCTGTGAAGTGATTTTCAGAAAAATGGCAGATTTGATATAAATATTACTTGCACGAGTCAACCAAAATAAATATTGTTGACTTTTTATGCCACGTCAACTTTAAGAATTGTATCACCAACGGATACGGTGCAACACATACAAATACTCATTTAATCAAAAATCTCGAATTCAAATCCCAAAAATGAAAAAATTCTTAATTGAGAGTGTTCCTCTAAATGAAGTCTTGCACAGCACAAATCTGAATTCACTCCGCTATGAATATCGAACAGAAAAGATAATAATAATAAGACAGAAATAAACTAAAAGTGTAATTAATAACAAATAACCACCTTGATATATACATGAGCAAAATTTCATCTTATACCCTTTATATGCCGGTTAACTTACACACATCTCGACTAATTTACAATCCGCACAGCAAAACTCCTAGGTTAGGTTCCATTCTAGCAGGCAAAAATAAAGAACATAAAATAATTCTTTTTGCTAAATTTTCCAACAGCTCCACTGGGCAAGCAGGTGCCAAACTAATAAAAGCTTCATCTACGGATAAAGGAAACTTGGTTGAATGTCCAGGGGCAAATTGGACATTAAGATAAAATTGGTGTTCTGTTGCAGTTCTTGCTTAGTGAGATCAGGTCACCTGTCGATGACATAGTTTAAAGATCGAATTCATTTGATTTCTAAAAAGGATTACTAATCCTTAACTTTTCGAGGAATCCTTCATTTTCAATCTTTTCTACCTTGGTCTCGTAGAAGCAAGTCAGAAAGATTGAAAAATGGAGAATCACCTGATCTAATTCGTTCTCAATAGACATGAGATGATGAGCAGGGCTGAAAGCACCATCACTTTGTAGAAGAAGAATGAATTTTTTACCATCTGGGATGTGATTCTCCATAGTTTCTCCAATACTCCTGCCCATAGTATCTACTACTACTTTTACCAAATGGAGAACTGTAAAAGTTAGATTGTCTTCTAGACGAGTTGGTCCTCTCAAATGGAGATGAGTAAGAACCAGAAGGTCTGCAAGAGCTGCTGTATCTTGCGCTTTCCCTTTGATCATCCCTCGCTTCCTCTTCTAGATCATGCTTTGCACGCTGCAACACAGAAATAAAAGTTAGTAACCACACAGGAGCTATGAAGCTCGAACCCTCCAAAAATAGCTCAGGAGGCATGCTGGCACAGCTGCGGTAGCATTTTTGGAGAGTCCGAGGAACATAGCACAGGAGAAACAATAAACTCTTTTATCAATTTTCATTTGTCCCAAAAACATACATATTTCCTAACATGGCAGTTTACATATAATACAGATACTTTGGTAAACTTAGAATTTTGTGACATTTTAAAGAATCTCTGTTCTTTTACAACAAATCTAATCATCAAGAATATTCTACGGCATGTTAAAGTCTAAATCTGCATGGAATACACATGATAGTGCCGGAGAAGCATATGATCAATAGTGTACCTTGTCGGAATTTGAGAGAACTGCATACGCCTCCCCAATCAACTTGAATAGCCTATCAGCGTCATTGCGAACAGTCTCAGAGATCTCTTTCCACAGCCCTCCATCTTCCATGGTGTCGCTCCTTGCCAAAATTTGACCAACCTACATGAACAATATAATGATTAAGGAGTACAATATCAACTATTAATTCAACCTCTGAAGTCTAAAAGGCATGCAACTTGGACCTTGTCAGGATGATGTCTGAGGGCTGCTTTTCTATATGCCTTCTTGATGTCAGATTCTGTATCAGATGACTTGATTCCCCTGCCAAAGAGAATTTAAGGTCAACAATATCTCAAATAACTAAGAAAATTTCACAGATATTCAGGGAGCAAAGGACCCAAGAGGTATACACTAACTCTAGCTAAACACAACACCGGAGTATCATCTACCAGATTCAAAATCTTCAGTCAGAAACATTGACCATGTGAATCTGGTAGATTTCAATGTAGAACAAGAAGTTTCTCAGATTCAAATAGCCAATTTTTAACAGAGAAAATTTCTACACAAAAAGCAAGGTAATACTACATAAAATGCAAGAAATTAATGCACACTTTGTATCAGGGAAGTACTGCACCAACCACATAAAAGCAGAATATGCATTTTCCGACTAGATATAAAGCTGCAAATAGCCAGTAGGTATTGGCTCTATGGTACAAAGGTGGTTATCATTGCACAAAATAGTATCTTTAAGCCCAACACAAAAAGGCTTTATCACAATGTTCCTTCTTCCAAACACCACTGTATGTGATTGGATTAGTATATAGTACACTTATAATTAGACCACTTATAATTACACTTATAATTAGTATAAACCCTGTATTGGACTATTATAATGGATAATGCAAGAGTACACTTATAATTTGGCTAAAATTAGACCTGAAAAAGTGAACAATATATGAGACAAACAAAGTTTCCATGTACAATCAATTGAAAACATCCATTTGAAAGTGCTAGTAATGCAGGGACAGTGACGAAACAAGGACATTCGACTTGGAAAGGATGGAATGCCTAATAACAGCAAAGAATGGCAAGCCTCATGCAGTCACCTTCAATTCATTTATTCTCATTGAAAAGTTTCTCAGTTTATCAAAATCATATCTATGAAGGAAATCAATGGTAATCGGAATGAGATTTGAACTTACAAAATAAGATAAAGATCCAATGGCGTTCCTCTTTTAGCCTTCTCCTGAATTGACGAAAGCTGCCGCCGAGTTCGCTTTGCTTCTTTAGCACTGCATCCATTTGACTTATCCAGTGCCTCAGATTGTCGAGTCCTTTCTTGTGACTGAGCTTCCTGAAGGGATATCAGCCTCTCAAGATCATTTGCAGCATGCCCATAGTCTCTAATCATCTCATGTAAGGTAGCCCTCCTAGAAACAGCCTGGCAAATTCAGAAGACCAAGCAGATCAGGTTAAAAGTCCACTTCAGACACAAAAATAAGAATGGCTGTGACAACATGGACAGCATATTAATGCTACAATCTCGAGGAGCAGGTCCCTATAGCAATACCAGCATCAAATGTGTGGTGTAAATCGATAGTAGAGCATCCACGATAAACTACAGCTGGGAGGGGCTTAGAAATCTTAACTGACACACAAATATCACCATTTGTACCTTTTACAAGCTATTTTCCACAAAGTGATGGGGCATGTCAACCTAACTGAAATGGTGAAGTATCTAGAAAAAATCTTCTGCTGTTTTGGTGTTCTTCTTTCCCGCTTCTGCTATCCTATGGCAGTTTACCAATCTCTGGAATTTTCTATCCTATGGAAAATTTGTACAAGAAAATCTACATAAAAAAGGCAATTCTTAAATCAAATCTAAAATATCATGATGTCCTCTTTTTCTACTTCTCCTTTATAGTTGAGAACTTTCAGGAGGAAAAGAGAATGTGCATACAAATCTAGGTATGGTCGTATGATCTTAATTGTCCAGCAGGCTCTTACACCAGTTATATGGTCTTCCCACAATGAAAGAACCTATGGAGCACCCATTCAAACAATCAGCTAACAGTAGCAGTAAAAAAAAATTCTTTTAATTACACTAGCAGTTGGGAAGTGATGTAGAGCATCGGCTTACAGTCAACTTCTACTTTTTAAAATTACTTTTGGTAATTTTTTTTTTTTTTTGGGGGGGGGGGGGGGGGGACGCCCAGGGTAAC
>JAOTQR010000079.1:6364823-6385840 GCA_025774065.1 Solanum ossicruentum
AGATGATGGTGTCATCTGCATAAAGCACAAGACTACTCTCTCTCTCTCTCTCTCTCTCCCTCTCTCACACACACACACACACACACACCCCACCCCTCCTGCCCCCCCCCCAAACCCCCCAAACCCCACTTTGAAGCCATTAACCCATCTTTTTGTGCTGCAATCCTCATTCATACAATCAAAACCCTCCATTGCCATAATGAAAAGGAAGGGGGATAGAGGGTCACACTATCTCACTCCCCCTCTCTTATCAAAGATTTGGTTGGAGTGAAAAAGCTGAAAAGTATTGATTAGATCTTTCTTTAATAAATTCCAAAAAGTTTGGAAGAAGACCATTGGAAATCCATCCGGAACAAGTTCTTTCTCTTTGCACATAAGTTTAAGCTTTCTAAAATTTCGTCCCTATATGGATTCATCAGAGTATCCTCGAATTCGCCAAAGAATTCTTTGGTAAGAGGCTAAAATTCTTTGGTCAAAGGAGCTGATGTTCACTGCTTCCAGGAGACTACTCTATTTAGTTTCAACCAGTACTAGTACATTAGCACACGCGCGCGCGCGCTTCAGCAGTATCCTCACAAGCTCCCTCTTACTCTACCCATTTAAACCCCTTACATTGCAGAAAAGAAATTTCACTCTCATTTTTGTTTCAGAGTTAAACTTCTCCCACTGCTTCTTGGTTCTCCATCTTTAAAGTTCATGTCAAAAATTAGATTTCAGACTTCTTTTGGGACAGTACCAATTTCATCATTGATCCTTTGTCCCTACACTGCCATCTTTTCCTTTCCTGCTTTCTGATCAAGCTTAATCAACAGAGCATATGCTTCTTTTATACATTCTTTGAGATCAATCCCGAAGTGCTGGCTCAAACTCATCATGTATTTGGACCCATTCGGAGGCAGTAGCTCCTACATACCCTCTTGAGAGCTTCTATCAATCTGAATTGGAATTGGCTCTGCATCTGCGTACATGACCACCATCGGATCGGAGAAATCCATCTCCTCCTCTGTTCTCTGTTTTTGCTTGCAGCAGCCTTTCCCATAGTCTAAGCCTCCACCTCTTTTGTCCTCTCTAACTGAATCTTGGCATGCTTATTGCCTCACTTCGCCATACTACAAGTTTCCTCCCCACATTCATATCAATTTCCTTTGCCTCATCGAAATTTACATAATTACAAGCCTTTGAGAAGTTCCTCTCCATCATCATCTCAATAAACAGTTTTGTTAAATTCCACTTAACAAGGCCCTACTTAGTAGCTGCATAAGGAGGATCTTTGGGCTTCAGAGAAATTTCATTTGGCTTGTCAATAATGAGACCATTTGTAGGCCTGTCAGAAATTAGGTCATATGCACGACTCCACTTCATTTCACATGCGAGATTTTTGGGCCTCTCACTATGTGCCCATGGATTCAAAAGAGTCGTGTGTCCAGCCACGTCACTTCTTCAGGCTATACTTTCCTCTTTTTCGACAACGTTGAACTTCGTTCCTTCTCCATCTAAGGTCGGTTTCCATGCCCCCTCTGCTCGGCCTTGACTCTTGACTTCTATGATATGTTGCCAGTAACTCACACTAGATCGGAAGGGTGTAAACAAGATCGTCGTTGGCTACTTCAATAGTCACCGGAATCTTTTCCTTCACCCTATCACCCTATTTCTTGCCCATCTTATGTGGTTATTTAGCTCGGTTTCTTCCTCATTCTCGAACCATCTGCCACATGCATACTGAATCTCTTTTATCGTCTTCGAGTTCCATAAATGCAGGGGAAGGCTCATCACTCCGATCCAGAACCAATCAAGCCTAAATGTATCCGATAGTGCACCTTTTGTCAGCAATCACCATTCAAGGTCTAGACACTGACCACGTCTCCTCCATTCACCCCTGAGGATATGCTCAGCGTCTTTTCTCATCTGGAACTCGAAGATAAAAAGGAAGCCATTCATATCATAAGCCTGGAAGTTAAGGACTTCTTTCCAGGTTTGACTTGTCCATCTCCTCATGTCGTTTTGGGTAGGGGTTTCTTCTCCTCCCGTAAATCTTCCAACCAAACATCTACTAAACAAAGCATTCTCCTCCTGCTCTGGAGTTTTACTTCGTATTTGTTGGATCTAGAATCTATTTGTTATTTGTAATAGCCCTTTTTAATTTCCCTTTCCGGTAAAGATTTTGCTTATAAAGATCCCATTAGTGATGGTCTCATCTTTATACCCCTCATTAAACGTATTTTATGGAACTACTACAAATTTGTTAGGACGGTTAGCCAAAGACTTCCGTCAATGAACATGAGGCCTATGTTCGAACTTGCCTTGTCGACCTGGAAGCGCGCTGCTCGGAGTTCTGTTTAGAAAAGGGCATCGCTAGTACTGAAAGAAGGAGAAGCTAGAGGTCTCTTAGATATGGGCAGGGTAAGTCCGCTAAGCCCAGCTGACCCGATTTTGGGGAGCTTGTCGCTTGTCTCATCGATTGAGGCGGCGAACAAAATTCACTTGATTGATACATGTACATACACCTAGCAATTTGGCAGATACAACTGATATAAATCTTACCTATTTATTGAACTTTTGATAACAATAAATGTAGGTTGAGACATCCCTGCATTTCTACAACTTAAAGCTCTTTCCCCAGTTGTCAGAGGCTTACCAAAACCTTCTGCAAAGCCATAAAAGAGCACCCTTTCTATGTGCCATTTTCCTCATGGATAGTCTAGTGCCCCCCACACATTCATACCACTTCCCCATTGCTGACGACGGTGTTATGTCGTAAGCCTCCCACCACCACAATTCGAAAAGCAATACCATTGTCCATCTCGAAGAGTAAAAGAGATGGATAGAAAGAGACAAAGAAAGAAAAAGGGGCAGCTCTGGCAGTCTAAGACCACCGGAGGGGTGTTGAGAATCCGTGTCCGAGAGCATTCTCCGTCCTAGCATGGAGTTTATCAGCCTTTCAAATGCTATGGTCAGCTATAAATTTTTGGTGTTCCTAGAGCATAATGGTGTGTCAAGCATGAATACCAAGAAGATGTTATTTCCCTAAATAGACTCTTCGCAAAATCAGAAAGAGAAATTCATTCAAAAATGAAAATCTTTTATGTTCCTCTACTTAACACACCATTTTCTTTTCAATAACTTCCCATCTTAGTAATTAAGCATCATTTCATTGAACACTTAATCCGTATTCAGGCATTCCAAAAGACAAATTTATGCTAAGCATATATCATCACTATTCTAAAACAAGTAATTGACAACACCACGAACATTCTCCCATCGAATTAAACCTAGTTTGACTAGAATGTTAATGAAAAGTTTAACAGTAAGCTTTTTCATTAACATTCTAGTCAAACTAGTACTGTTTTATGGATAATAGAAACAATTACCATTCTCAAAAAAAAAAAGGATTAACAGTAAGAATCAAATTACAGTTACGGAAGTTCTTCATAGATGAATGAGTAGAGTAATTAGATGTGAAGAATTTATGCCAAGATTAAGGCTGCATAGAAAAGTAGTAGTCCACAATAATAACAACATATCCAGTCTAATCCCTTAAAAAGATATATTCAAAATCAACATATCCAGTCTAATCCCATAGAAAAGATATAGTCAACATCATTTTGAATTAGTATAAATCGGAAAGATTTACCATTCAAAGAAATAGGTAAGCACTAGGATTGGTGGGAGTATCAATTCCATGGGAAAAGCAAAAATTGTTCACCTGTGCTTTTTGCAAGCCTTCTGCTGCTTCAATTGTAATTCTCCTATCCAGGCACAAATTAATTCTTGATTCCAAGCAATTGTTGTAATGCTTAATTGCTTCTTCGACCTCACCAAGAACGAGATAACAACTGGCATGCAAAGATTGTCAAGATATATAAGATTGTGGACAAATAACCCACTCATGAAGGAAAAGATGACAGTCTTATAAAAGAACACACTGCATTGGGTTCAACACTCAATTGATTTCTGTCTAAAATAAGGAAATTGAATCAGATGATGATAATAAGACACCTAATGATATCAATAACCCTCAATTTCTATTTTTCTCCGTACTACAAAAATTTCCACTTGATTAAATCCAGCACCTTTGTCAGAGCTAATATCATGTTGGAGTATATGGCCATCTCATATAAAAGCTTGAGTTGCAAGAGAGAGTACAATTTTATTTATCCAATTATGTCTTCAACATTTTCTGTTGGTGTCTTTTTAATGAAAAGGTAGTTACAGTCAGTGTTAGATATGTAATATTCATGATATAAACATCACATGCCACATGTAAAAACCTTACTTTGCTGCTCTTAGTTTTACTTTAAGAAAATGAGGATCTAAGGCAGCTGCAGATGCACAATCACTGATGGCTTCCCTCATCCTTCTAAGTGACATTCGTGTGGCAGCTCGGTTGCTGTAGCACAACAAAAGAGGCTCCAGGCAAGAGCCTGAAGTTTCTGCAGCAGAGACCGATTGGATACCCTTAGTGTACAAGTCCTCAGCTTGCGAAAGATTTCCAGCCTTATAGGCTTGATTTCCCCTGATTCAGACAAAATCAATGTAAATATGAAGGACAAGTTCATAACGCTAAATGCCAGAATGTGATAGTTCCAGAAAAAGCCAGAACACAACCATAATGATGAAACCATTGCAACAAAAGCGAAAACCAAATGCTCAAAGGAAACCATGACAATGCATAGCAATTTCACCAAAGAGTAGCTCAAAGATATTAGCACCTGATCCGCCACTTCTCACAGGCTTCACTGTCAGTGAGCCCCAGAATTTCATGGTCTTTGTCCACTTTAGACACGTGTATTCCTTGATTTCTCATATGAGATCTAACTCCGCCTGGGATGTCTGCTGAACTTTTGCTACCAAAGGAAAAATGTTGAACTGCATCAGTGGAAAACTCGACTTTTCTGTGATTCAAGTTGTTTGAACCACTATCAACTTTCAATTTGTATTTTTTCCTATATTGACGCCTTATGCATGATAACCCATCTTGAGCAGAAGGCGAAGTATATGAACTAAAATCTCTCCGAGTATCGGAGTCCTTTCCAGAATCAGTCCCAGAAAATTTATCATTTCCTTCTCCACATTTCTTGTGAGAGTCATTGAAGACAGGTGTGTCTTTTATAGCATTCACATCCTCCTTGGTTTCAGTTGCCCCAGTAGAGTTATCAGCAGAAGTAGAAAAATTTGTATCCTGATATGGTGAAAAATCCATAGGTGAACAACATCCAGGAGACTGATCATTGTGTGTGGAACTGTTTCCGTTAGAACAATCAGTCTGCCTAGCTAACCTCTGCACCAAGGTTTCTTGCCTCGTTGACTTCATCTTTTTCACTTTTTTGTCCCTCAATCTGCTACTTGTTCCACCACGCAACTTTTCATTCATTCCGGAAAATAAATTAGCAGTAAAAGAAAATGATTTACTTGAATTGGATGCAGTAAAATCAGAAAAGGACTTCCCAGGTATAAATGGTGTGCTTGGAAAGTTGAATTCTTCTTTCTTCTCATCTTGATGGACAGAAGGTGCTTCCTGGGTATCAACTTTGTGCTGAAAACCAAAACTCTCTGGTTTAAATAATGGAAAGGGCATCTTATCCCTCTCCATGTCACTATTTAGACAATTCTGCGGCAATTCATTTGAGACACCAAACTCATTGTTAAAATTTATTGGCTGATTTTCTTTCCCAGAGATTCCAGCTGAGAAGCTAAATGAATTTATTTGCTCACTGGAAAGACCAAATTTAGAATTTGTATCTACTGCTTCTCCAGGCATCCTTTTGTCCTTACTCCCCTTCAGTGAACTAGCAAAATTTTCAACAATTTCAGATGTACAAGCTTTCTTGCCATTTGATTCTCCATCAATTGTATCAGCTGTATCAAAACCAGAGCTACTAACAGGATCTTTTAAATTTACATCCTTGGGAAGATCAAAAGAATTACAAACACCATTTTCGGTTGAAACATTTGAAGTACTCAGGTTAACTCCAAACACAAATACCTTCTCGATGTTGATACGTGACCTTTCATTCAAACCACTGGTCTTCTCAGCACCATTAACCAGCGCTGGCTGGCCAATGTTCAATGAATTCATCTCATCAGAGAGTTTATAAATTGGGTTTTTTGGTAAGTTAGTGTCTACAATGTTCCTACTAGCAGAATCGAACTTAAGCTTCCCATCAGAATCTGAGTCACTTTTTTGGGCCTTCCGACAACCACAGTGATTTGTGATCTTTTCCCTACTAAAATTCTCATCTTCAACAGCTTTTCCATCCTCATTCACTTTGTTCTTCGCTTTGATGCCACAACCTAAAACAAATGTGCCATTCAGTTTTGGACCCTGATGCTGTGCCCCCCTGTATGCTTCATCTTTATTACACACTCCATTTCCTAAGTCAAAGTTAGGTTTACTAGCACCAAACACAAAGTTAGCATTCCATTTATCTGATTGCAATGTACTTCCATTGGTAACTTTTTCAAAGTGGAAACTACAAGACTGCTCATTTTTATGAGATTCACTTGAGCAATTATTGACCTCATCACCTTGTGGTTGTCCTACATTGCCCCTAGACTTCGTCTGTCCAAAGTCCAGTTTCAACTTTGAATTACCATTGATCTCACTACATTCAGGCTCCTTGTAAGACACATTCGGATAGGACACCGAGCTGTTCTTACTTGTTTGATCACCATTCTTGCTCTTCAAGTTAAGCTTAGTGCTACTGACATTATTAGCTCCAAAAACAAAACCCAAATTCTCCAAACCAGATAAATTATTACTAGCATCAAAAAAGAAACTCTCATTACCATCTTTTCCAGTTCTACAGCCTCCCATTCCCTCCACATTCTCAAAAGATGCTCCATTTTTTTTGCTCAGCACTTCCCCTGAATTCACAGCAACACCACTCTTAGTAGCACCAAAAACACCACCTACACTCTCCAAATTCGTATTCAAAGAAGAATCACTCTTACCAGCACAAAAACCAAAGCCCACATTGTCACTTCTCCCCAAGCTACCAAAACTGGGAAACCCATTTACACTACCAGTACTACTAACCTTGGGAACCGGGTCGACCCGATTAAAACTCGATTCCCTCGAGTCGACAGTATGATGACCCGATTGCTTCCTCAGTTTCATGAGCCTCGGTTTCCGCCTTGATCGAACCGGAAACTCCGAACCCCGTTTGGAAACCGCCGCTGCCGACGACGAGGACATCGAACAGGAGCAATCAAATCCTGCATCGAGCTTACAACTACTTGAAGAGTTGGAATCAGCGTTAGGTTTAGATGATTGAACAGATGAACTGAACGAAGATCGGAAATCTGTGACGGTGGCCGACGACGACATAATCCGATGAGATAATGGGGTTATCGGAAAGAATCCGAAATTTGGGGATTTAGGGGGGTTTAGGTTAAAATTTGAATTTTTGCTGTGGATTCCAAGGTTTTATGCATGATTAGTTGGATGGGATTTTTCTGGAAACAGCCGCTTTATGTTTTTAAACATAGGGGTTAGGCTGCGTACATCCGATCCCCCTCACCCCGCAATGAGCGGGAGCCTTTTGAGGCACTGGGCTATGTTATTGTTGTAGTTGGATGGGATTTTGATATTATTACTTGCTTTATAACACTATTTTACTTGTCATGATATTTTAAATTATAAATCAAAATTCTTTAATATTTACATGGTAAGAGAAAAATTTTAATATTAAAGAATATTTTTAATTATAATAATTCACTTAGTAATTAGAATTGATGTAATTATTATACCATATTGTGGCTTTTTTCATAACGTAACTAAGTAAACATATGATATGTATTTATATTAACTTTAGTTTGAAAAATTATAATTTATAGCTATTGTTAGGATTTTGTTGTTACTTTCTCTCTCCTCTCTTCCTCTCCCTCTGCAATTTCTTGCCCTATAAACAATTACATATGTATACTAGTTGTATATATTTTGACGGATATACATAGTCAATTCGATAGATATACATATGCATTCGTCTCTCCTCTCTCTTTCCCAATCTCACATATCAGGTATATAAATATATATGTATATTAGTTACACATATACGGTTATTTGACAGATATACACATACAATTTAACAAAAATACATAGACAATTCACCTCTCTCGATCTCGTTCGTCTCTTTCCTTCCCTCCACATCATGCAGTTGAGATTATGTCGTGTAATTATGTAAAATATAGTTATTTAACCATATTAAGTTTTAAGCTAAGTCTATTTATGAAAATTTCCTTTTGTTTATCATGAAACAATTATAATGTAATTGTAAGTGTGTTGTTTGATTGTACAAGTGTAATTAGAAGATTTGTTAATTATAATGTAATTACAAATTGTCATAAATTAAGTTTTGTTATTTGTACCAAAAAATTAATCTTGTGACCTTAAATATGTAAAGTGCAAAGTTGAAATTAAAATTTTGTTAAAAAAAGAAAATGGATAATTCTTTTTTAAGTAGACCAAATAAGAAAGAGTGTCATTCTTTTCTAAACGAATGAAGTAAATAAGTTCTTGAAATTAAAGTCTTGTTAAAAAAGAAAAAGAATCATTTTTTTTAAGTAGACTAAATAAGAAAAAAATGACATTCTTTTCTAAACGGATGAAGTAAATAAGTTATTTATAGTTTCTATATAAAATGAAAATATTCTCTCCGTTTATTTTTATATGACTACTATATAAAAACTAGATGTTCAATAATGTTTGTTCAGTTTAGAAAATCAATGAATTATTTGCTCTTTTGTGTCCATTTTACTCTTACTATTAGATATTAATCTATCTCTACTTGTCTATTATACTCTTTTTGTCTATTTTTACTTATCCTCTATTGACTTGGTGCCACGATTAAGAAGTAGTAAATGATGGGGACAATTTTACCAAATCACCTTTTAAATATAATAAATATAATTTCTTGAAAAATGAAATAGAGAAATAACTATAATTAAAGATAAGGACAAATTAGGAATTAATATAAAATTATCTCTTGATTTCATAAGTGAACAAGTATTGTTGGACATGCCAAAATAATATAGAGGACAAGTAAAGAAGGAGCAAATTTTATTTTGAGATATCCAACAATATTAGTTTAATTTATAAAATAAATGAATAATTTTATTTATTTTAGCCTTATTATTTATTTTTTAATATTTAAATGACTCATATTAAACAAGGGTGAATATAAAATTATCTTTATCATTTACTGCTTCTCCATCTATGCGCCAAATCAATAGTAAAAAACTATTATCTTCTATTTAATAGTACTCCTTTTATCTCATATTTATTAAATTTGTGAATCAATGCACACATATTAATAAAAGCATTCTAAGACAAAATTTTAACCATACTTTCCGCCATTACCATTATCCTTTATGGGGTTATAAATATATAGTGTAATTTATCTCCTATAAAATATAAAATTTCAATAAATGAAAGGATAAATATGAAAAAAATTTCAAATATTCATCTTGAATATTAAACAATTTAACTATTTTAAACTTTAAAAAATATAAAAAAATTCAGTTGATTTGGGACGGAGGGGTAGTATTACATTGGAGGATGAATAAAACACCAAAAACACTTGGGCCAATGAAATGTGCACGAATCAAGATTGGACCATTAGGCTTTTTGCCATCAATGTTTCCTAGAATTCCAATTCACAAGGTGCAAGCATTGCAAAACGACAAAGATACGCGTTCTCTCTTCCTCTACTACACGTAAACAAAAATCACTCTACCAAAAAATTCAAGAATCCCATAATAGACTGAGGCAGAATTGCAGAACAGTTGATATTGCAGACACCCTTTTGCTTATTCTCTTCATCTTGGTCTGTCTACTAACCCCTTTTAATCTCTAGTTTAGAGGATACAATGAAGTCTCTGTTTTATTAATAACAGGTGCATAAACATGGCCAAGATTGGATTTTTTTAAAGAAAGTTTGGTTCTTTTTAGTGCTTGCTGCTTATTTTTGAATGTTTCTCAATGGATAACTTGTTTTCTTGTGATGGTTTTAGCTAGTATTACATGATGTTTCATTTGCATCAGTTATTGTATTGTTTTGTTTTTGCTATGGTTTTTTTCTCTATTGTTTTCAGCATGGTTTCTTTGTGATATTGTATTTGGTTTATATACTTGCTTTTTGATATACTTTACTTGAGTCGAGGGTATCTACCTTCGCAAGGTAGGGGTGCAGTTCGAATTTTGATTCACATAATTGGAAATAACCATTAGGCTCACGATGAAACCTAGAAATTGATCCCTGATTTTCACTGATTCAAGGTTGTGTACACACTACGCTCTCCATACCTCACTTACTTATGAGATTGCACGGGGTATGATTGTTGTTGGTGGTTCTAGCTAAGTTTTCACCTTCGCTTGCTAGAAGAGGGATTAAGATTAATTCTTGTAAAGATTGCTTATTATATGCCTTTTATCTCTGGGGTGGAGGAGGGATGAAGAAGAAGTTAGAGCTTCGAAATCACTGCACGTATTTTGGAAGATTCATAATAAAAGTGCAGTCCTTGAATATGTAATATGTATGTATGTATGGCTTTTTCTAGATGGATGCATGTTTATCAATGTCAGAGGGTTAAGAATAAAGTCAAGACTGAAGTCAATGGTAGGCAGTTGATGGTTGAGGCATAGGAGCACCAACTTGAAGATTCTTTGTTTGATTCCTAGCTAGTGGCGGAGGCTGAATTTCACCAAGGGGTTCAAGTTCAACATGCACATGTATACATAGTGCTTTATTGGACCTTATATGAACCCATTTCGTCCATCTAGCTCCGCCCCTGGTCTAGCTACAACACTAAGTAGGATCCCATCTGCTCTTGACCTGGTGTGCAGGTTTACCTGGCTGCACAGTAGATAAGTCAAGGTACACATGAGTTAGTGCTAATACCACTAATCATTCCCACCTATACGTTAATAAAAAGACAAAAAGAGACGTATAAGGATATATTGACACAAGATTTTCTAAAGTATAGGAATTTTTCTAGTAGGTACAAGCATGTTCTTGTTGAAAGGATTGGAGTGAAAATCGATATTTCACCGCCTTCAGAGGTGGAGTTAGGATTTGAAGCTTATATGCTCGAGGCTAAAGTTATTGGGTTTTAAATTAACAATATGTACATATTCTATGAAATTTTAATGTAAATACTCAGTGTGAACTAAAACTGCTGGATTGGGCTGAATCTGTTACCGAAACTCTTGCTCCGCTTCTGCTTGTCTTCTTGTGTCTGTTAGTGACCGATGCTACATGATTATAGAGTTAAGGTGGGCAAGAAAGGTAACTAGTCAAAGAAATGGTTGAAATTTGTATTGATAGATTGCATGTTAGGTCTTCTATTTGTCTTGTTTGAGATTGGAGAGAAAATAAGCATGAGTAATGGTATGCAGTAACGGCAATCGTTTGGTTTCGAAACTTGAGTCTTGATCTGACAAATACTGAGAAGTGCATTGCATCTTCTCTTCCTCATTTGCTTGGCTTTTTAGTGTAGTCTTATTTTGTAGTGTATGTTCACAGTTTCTTGTCCTTGGACAATAATACATGCTGCTGCCATTACAGGGTTTTGAAAGTTCTCTCGTGGGGTTGTGAGCTGGTGAAAATACTTGTTAGTGGAAATCTTAACCGGTGAAGATACTTGCTAGCAAAAATCTTAAGTTCTGTTTTAATTTAGGCAGAATGGAGCAAAATACTCTTGGAGCTTCACAAGGTACTTCGGCTTGTTATTAGGTCTCCATTGCTGCCCATCGCATACACCTGGTCTTCTAACAATATTTCTTTTTGTACTAAGGACGATTAATTTATGCATAGGGTTTGTTGCCTTTTATATTTCAACAGATCATAGAATTGTATGTGTCTTTTGGTTTCTGCAAGAGGTGTTAATTCGGGGTTTACATAAAGGCATATCATGGAAGAAGCTAACCAAACAGTTTGAGAACTTAATATTCATCAGAAAAATAGCTAAAAAATTGTTGGTTAGCAAAAGTAATAAGGTGGGAACAGATGTGGTGGATTGTATTTGTTGGAGCCCAAAAAATTGGATAGGCAATCTGAAAATGAAACTCGAACATTCCTTAAGGTTGATGGGCTGTGTGGAATTTAAGGTACAGGACTTGCTAAAAGTGAAGTGTACCAGTTTTCTAGAGCAGGGGATATCCTCAAAACACAGGAAGACATTTCGATTGCTTGCAAAATTTCCTTACTCTCTGAGAATGAGGTGCATTACTGTAAAATTAAGGGTAAAAGGGTGTTGCAAAACATGCTGGCGTTGCCGCATCGGGATGATAATCCATAAGATTAAACCTTTGTCCTACTAATAGTATGAGTAGTCCAGTCCATACTTGTGTTTTTTATTAACCAAGAACACACACACTTTCTTGGTACTAAAAAAAGGTAAAATCCTCTTCATAGCGGGAGATGATGTATCTACTTGGTTAGGAAATTAACAAGATGTTCTCTTTAGCAACAGTAAATAATGCCATGCAAAAATTAATAACTCCGCTCTTTCCCAAGAGAAATAATATACTCGTTTCTCACTTTCTTGATCGGTCAAATTCTTGTCCTTAGTTAAAATGTTAATCAAGGCACAACATTGTAAGGGACAAGAGAGATCCTGCTTGGTCTTTTGGAAATTCTTATCCCTAACTCCGTATTCGACTCTTTAGTTACTTGAAATTTCATTACTCTTTTAAGTTCTGGAACATATTATCCCAACGAGATGTCTTTGTCATTCCATTTTCTGGTGGTTAGTATTAATATATACTGAACTTGACCCACTAGTGATATCTTGATAAAAAAATTAATTTGAGAAGTTCTCCTGTTAGTAATAGGATAAAATTTTCTCTGAAGGACAAAATGGGGGGTCTCAAGGCTGTACCAATTGTGAAAAATATGCCTTAGCTACTGAAGCCAAGAGAGCAACATGGGCTACCTAATTGGATCTATTTTAGAGCTTTCTGTCAAGAAGATTTAAAAGCTTGGTAAATGCAATAAATTTTGTTCAAGCATTTGTAATTTTTTGTTGACTGGATAATCCTTGATTTGTCATGTACTTAAAGATAGCAATTTCTTCTTGATAGAAGGTTAAGGTCAATACCGAAAATCAGAAGAGGAGAGACAGAGAGGTGTGTGAGTGTGGAATAAACTAGTTCCTTGTACTGGGCTTAACAACATTTCTAAATGCCAACTTGAAGATAGTAAATCTTATATTAAAAACAGAACCTTGAAGGTATAAGGATTTTGTGCATCCAAAATGTAGTGTTTTTTTTGGCGAAGGAAGGAACAATAAACTCGGGATCATTCTCTTTTGTCGAAGAAAGAGCTCTAATGCACTGTCTCCCAGGGTAGTTATCAAAACTTCTGTAAACTGTCTCCTGGGGTAGTTATCAAAACTTCTGTATATCACCTTTCCATGAATTTTCTCGTCGATATAATGTATTTGAGGTTTTCTCAAGCTTCGCTATTGTGTGATTAGATGATAATAAATTGTGTCTGATCTTAATCAATTCCCAATGTTGCCCAAAAAAAAGATGTCTTTCCCTTGACATGACATATCTTTATCTGCAGCTAAGAGTGAAGGCATTGAGTCCTATAGAAAAGTGCAACAGGCTTCTGGGGTGGAGACATCTGAAGTGAATCAAGGTCAAGGTGGTAAAAAGGTCTCAGCTGATGTGGCCCCAGAACAAGAGAAATCTCATGGAGACGTAAACATGGAGGCGGATATCACTGTGGATGATGTAATAAGAGCCGGAGGTCTAGGAGCAAGAGATGATTTAAATAGTGTTCTTCCTGTGGCATCTGATACCACTGACTTTGAAGCTTCTATTCGTGATGCTTGGGACTATGAAGGGCAACGTGAAAGCATTGCTCGACCAGGCCTTGGCTGGACAGAACCTGCAAAGAAATAGATCTATCCATGGACTTCCAAGGTGTTCTCCAGTTTTACTGGCACTCTTAGACTCTCAGTTCTGCTCCTGTTGATTGAACATTTGCTTATGTGTCTTATGGTTCTTCAAGAAATAAATCCTATCCCCCTGTATGCAACTAACTATAAGCTTGATGGATCTTTTTAGCAACGTGCTTACTTGTCAATCTATTGTTTCTCCTTTGTGCACTTATGCACTTTCCAGTTTAATGTATCTTGTTGTGTTGGAAATTGGAAATCCATTATGCAAAACGAAAATGTCTGTGAGTGGAATCTTACTGAATCTTTACTCAAATTCCCTAAGCACAAGCATTGGAGTCGCTGCCAGTTTTCAGGTATTCAATGTACAAAGATAGTTCTTTCTGAAAAAGAATGCTACAATGCTTCAACTTTGTTACATGTGTACATTGTGGAGCATTATAACCATGGATCTATGTAAAGAACTCTATATAGCTAATTATTTTATCGGAAGAAGTCATTGTTGTTGAAGGAGTGATGCTCTTTCAAAAATTCTGTGTCCAGGAGCTAGGATAGCCAAAGGGTCATAATTGAACTTCCTCCTAGCAAATGTTTCCCATCGAGGGCCAAAGTGAACTTTCCAGTCTTCCTGTGTTGTGTAATGTGGCAAATACTGTTTCATTCCGATATGTGTTTTTTTGCAAAAGTTCAGTATCTTCTTATTCTTATTTAGAATATGTTCTAGTCCATCCTTTCCTGTTGAAGATGGCATAGCAGAAGATAGAAATGCTACTAAATACATGACATCTTCTTCAGGTGTAACCATTGACGTTCCTCTTATCCACCTGCCACACAAAATGATCATTGATCATGTTAGGAAGATGCATGCATCTTGTAAGAAGATTATTTTACTGATGATGATTTTCGTACTTTGATTTGTTGACTGGGTAGATGAGTATAGGACCATGGCTAGTGTCAGTAAGAATCTTCCCAAAAACTTGTTGTGCAAAGTCATGAATCCTGCTCCTTGGAATTAAAAGGTTCAGCCATGGATGAGGAACATCCCATAACCCCTTTTCTTCTAGTTTCATCTCGGATACGTGGACTCTGTCGAGGAACTCCACGTAGGAGACTTCTGATTGAAACAGCGTGGATTCGATATAATTTAACTTAGATAAGAGGACATCAATTTTCTGTAGTATTAAGAAAACAACAGACAAGATGTTGACATGTTTAGGTGGACATTGTGCAAAGTTGTCAAAAGCTATAAACTTAATTAACTTGACTTTAGAAAATATCTTACCTGATCAGTGTGTGTTGTCTCTTCTGGATTGAAGTATTTGGCAACTTCTAGGCAGTAGAGAACTTTTCCTTCAGAACTGAACTTTCTGGCTAGAAGTGGATCTTTAGGATTGAAAGTAGACCTCCAATTATTCAGCAATCCTGTTTTATTGATAATGACAAATCCTTCTACATAGTCAAAAGAATCCTTGGATGATATCAACTGTTCTTGATCATTGGAAAATGTTGAGAAATCAGAATACAGCACCCTGATCCACTTTACCTGTTAACAATTCGATTTTAGTTGAAACTATTGACTTGTTCCCTTTTCCCCCATTAAATCTTGTTACAATCTACGTTGCTCGGACTCTTCAAAAGCGTCAACGAGTGCGTGTCGGATTCGCCAAAAGTTGTGTATTTTCAGAGAATCCGACACGGCATGTGAAGGTGAAGAGTCCAAGCAACTAAGATTACAATTGATGTTAACTTATTTGATATTTTGGAGTTGGTAAAATTACCTTTTTAGGTGCTGGTTGAAGAGCAATCCTAGCCCTTGTGATGATACCAAACTGGCCTAGTCCTCCTAGTACACCATAGAACAGGTCTGCATTCTGCTCTTCTGAACAAGTAATCACCTCTCCTTTACCTGTGAAAAGAAAATGTCAACCTCCAATAATCTCAGCCGAGACAAAAGACGCTAGGTGATCTCTTTTCATCTGACCGAGCCTTGGCATACAAAGTTACTTGATGCTTGTTGTTGGTGGGAGGTGACAGGTATACATGAAATTAGGTGATGAAATTAGGTGAGGTGCGTGAAAGCTGGTCCGAACACCACAGTTATTTTAAAAGAAAAACGTAACGATCAAAACTCCCAGAAATGGAGGGATGTGATTTTTCCAATAGTTATAGTCAAGCATCTGAAAGTTAGACAAAAAAGTTGATGACTTGTTGTAATAGAATTGGCTTCAGCTGCTGACTTTGTTGAGTATAAGTCCACAATGTATGCACTTCTTTACTGAGTAATTATATTATAACTTCTAGTTGCTGATTGTTACTCTATTAAATAAAATAGAAAAATGGGAAGACTAGGGGGGCATTTGACCATGAAAATTGTAAGTATTTGAAAGAAGTAGTTTTTGTTTTCGAAGTGAAAAATGATATCAATTTCAGGGCGGAACGCCCCGTGAACTCTTGCTGATATTATGAAGCTGGCGGAGTAATAGGCTTGTTGTGCATGAACATACCAGTGACAACTTCAAGTTGGTAGACATTATTGATCTGAGGTCCATGTTTGAATGCTTGGCCGCTGATTCCGGCATTCGACAAAGTACCTCCAACTGTAAGGCGAAGATAATCAGTCCATGATTTTGGTGTTAATCCAAGTTTAAGACTTTCATGCAGGATGTTTATCCAAAGTTCTCCAGCAGAGACATCAACAAAAGGCAATTCCCCTGCATGTTCGAAACGCATCGCTGGTGCTCGAAGCGATTCCATGCTGATCACTACTCCCCGGTAAGCTTGCGCTTGTCCTTCTAAAGAGTGACCATGTCCTCTAGCAACCACAGTTATATCTGTTGTTGTTCCCATGTCATAAATATGTTTTACAGTAGATGATATGTCTGAAACCGATTTCGGGTACAGAACAGCTGATGGTAGGAAATGATATCTGTTGCCAAAATCCTTGGCCATGTGATTCATATCCTTGAAACTAAAGTACCCTTCAATCTTTAACTGTTTCAATGATGACTGAATATCTGAGAAACTTGAAGGGGTGGCAACAAGTTGGTCACCACAGAGTTTACTTTTGTTGATTGAGCAAAGGCCTAATATGAATATAACAAGCCTTAGAAGCATATTATTATGCTTAAACAAGAAATGAGTTGGTGGTGACTTCATTCTTTCTTTAAAAAGTGGAAAATTTGCCTTTCTTTTGAGTGAAAATAGAGGGTGTAGAATCAAGAATGGCCTCAAGAAAATTAAGGTTGGTCAAGAGAATATATAAAGGGAAGATTTTTATGTCACTATCAATAGACACTAATTAAGTGGTCTATTGGACTGCATGTGAGGACTATATAACTTGAAAGTGGATGTTAATTTATGGTAAATATTGAAATTTTTGGTTTTGGATTTAACATTGTTTTAGTTTGAAGTGGAAAATTTTTCTGGTCACTAGGTACTTCACTAGTATTCATCCAACTACCACCATATGTCAATTGCTATTTTGAGAAAATTTTATCTGGAGAATTTATTCAAATTGTTCACATTTGGTGAAACAATGTCACCAAATTTCTTTATTTAAAGCATTCTATATGATACATATTACTTTTTATATATTTGCAACCTTTTCAGTGTATCCTAATCCTAGTTTGAATTTTGAGTCTATTCTTTTACTATTTATTGTTTTAATACACAAACAAACATCCATTCTTGGTCTTAGCTGACAAATAAGCACTTTGACTCTAGATATATAGATTTAAGCACCTCAACTCGTCTTCGTCACTACTTACAAGATGATCATCTAGTTACCTCTAAATTACAATTTTGCGTCGCGGTAGCCTTGGGCATCTAAAAGCAGGGGCGGATCCACGTGACCGATTCCGGGTGCTCGAGCAACCATTAGCGTCAATTTATTTTTTTTATGTATCTATATAGAAAATATGCAAATATTGTATGAATATAAAGATAAAGCACTCGGTGAACAAGAGTTCCATAGGTTCTTTGGTTTTCATTGCCATCTTAAGGCTCAAAGCAAGCTCCCAAATGAGGGATTGAATCCCACTAGCAGCACCAACTTTTTTACTTGAGCATCCACAGTCTTTATATCCTGGATCCGTCACTGTACAAGACACAGTGAGGACGAGTTGGAGTTTTTAGTTGTAAGTTGAGATGAAGTCGAGGTGTATAGATGTGCATTCTCAAAGTTGAAGTGCTTATTTGCTACCTGACGTTAAGTTTGAGTGTATGTTATATATTTTTTGTGTTTTAATTATCGTATTATTTTGTTGTTTTGTAATGCGTTAAGCATTATGCCTTGGTTTCTTCAATCCTGATTACAGTGGTAGAGCCAGGATGGTTACTATGAGGATTCAAAATCTGTAAAAATAGTCACATAAACTAGTCGAAGGAGGTTCGACATTTACTATATACATATAAAAAAATATTCTAATTAATTATATATAAATCGTATAATTTTTCATCAAAGCAGGTTCACAGCTCCGGCCCTGCCCTAATAATTTCTTGAATAGAAAAGAACTCTTTTATCTTTCATTTTAGAAATTAAGTTCGCGTACACACTATCCTATTCTCTTCTGATCCTACTTGCGAGATTATACTGTATATGTTGTAATGTATTCATTGAATTCTAACATGAAAGTCATATATTATGGCTACACATAAATTTTCCTCAATTAATAGTGGAGGCCCTTTAAACTTATTCACTAGGTCCACATATTTTATCTTCCACAATGGGGGGTTAAGAGGGAGGCTTTCAGAGGATATTCACTTCACGTGGGAGTGAATGCATCTGGGTTTTTCTGTCTACAAGATCACTTTCCAACTTGGACATGACATACATGTATATACACTGACAGCGTAAAGAATTATCACGTTATTCTTATGTTTTAATCTGTTATAGTAAGTAATTTGTATTAATCATATTTCTCAAAAAATATTGTCGCATGTTTATCAGATTATTAAAAAATTGTACGTAGTTGGAGGATTTGATATGATTACAACACTTTTTCTTTTATGAACAATCACCTATTGTTGTCTTGTCGTTGTCTTTTAAACAGTCGTGTGTGGTTTTGATGGATAAAAGTATCTTTTTTTATAACGATCATTCTATATAACAGTTAATATTTCATTATAACAATCAATTTTTTTCTTGAATCTGATTGTCATGTTATGTTATATTATAAATATAATACATGAACAAGCCTCGGTAAACAAAAGCTTTCGTAGCAATGCCAATGCTAGCCTTAAACCACTCGGCCATCTCTCCTGCATAGTGATTATGACTTAAAAAGCGAGTATATAGTGAGTCAATCATAAACAATTATTGATTGGATAAGTACACTCAATCCATTTTAACTAGTAAAATAGAAAATTTTGCATTCCTTTTTTTTTTTTTTTTTAATATCCTCCTTTCTTGGATTACTACCGGGACGTATGAAATTCAAATCTCAAATCAGATGGCAAGTAAGCACTTCAACTTTGAAAGTGTTCATTTAGATGCCTCATCTTGGTCTCATTTGATAACTAAACACTCCAACTCATCCTTACTGTGCCTTCTGTCTTGTGGACAGTTGACACTGACATGACACATAAATTTTGTAGGGGTTCAGAAGATTATTGTAAATCGGCACGTTTAATTGCCAATTGAGGTAAAATCAACATATCTGTTTAAGTATTATGTTTTCTATAAATATCGTTGAATATTCGAACAAACAACATTGTTATAAAGAGGTTTTAACTGGTTAAATTCTTGTCAACCTCTACATAGGATCTACTAGTAGTGTCAGGTATCTGTTTGGTGGATTTTAGTTCTTGATGGAGATGGTTTGGAGAAGCCAAAGGGAGGCCCCTACTAAGTTACTTCTTTTTAAGCCTTCTAAGTATGGCCTGAGTTGAAAAAAAGGACTTATCAAGACTCAGTGGTGGTCCTTAGCTTGTCACTTTAGAAAATTAGGTACATATAAATATATAAAATTCTTTTTTTTTTGTGATGAAATATATGATTGGATGAATTTTCGTGCGAAAGAAAACAGATATTTAGAGTTAAAACAATAACAATAATGTATTCAGTGCAACCTCATAAGTTCAATCATATCTTATTATGGTCGGGAGAGATAGTTTAGATACAACTCAATAGATATCTGAAGTTAAAAGATTATTTGAATCGGTTATTTTTTGAAAGTCATGAGGGGAAAATACTTGATGGATTAGGGGAGTGTATAGATACTAGATATCTGAAGTTAAAAGATTATTTGAATCGGTTATATTTTGAAAATCATGAGGGGGAAGATACTTGATGAATTAGGGGAGTGTATAGATACTGGTTTAAATGCAACTCACTAGATATCTGAAGTTAAAAGATTATTTGAATCGATTATTTTTTGAAAATCATGAGGGGAAAATACTTGATGGATTAGGGGAGTGTATAGATACTAGTTTAAATACAACTCACTAGATATCTGAAGTTAAAAGATTATTTGAATCGATTATTTTTTGAAATTCATGAGGGGAAAATACTTGATAGATTAGGGGAGTGTATAGATACTAGTTTAAATACAACTCATTAGATATCTGAAGTTAAAAGATTATTTGAATCGGTTATTTTTTGAAAGTCACGAGGGGAAGATGCTTGATGAATTAGGGGAGTGTATAGATACCATGTTTGGTTGATCAATTTTAAAAATAATTTTTTTCTCTGAGAAATAAGTACTTTCAATCATAGATTCAACTACGGAAGCAACTTCATTGGCTTCCGTTCTTATGATATCTCTAAAATCACAATCTCATTAAAGTCGTCCAATGTAAAGATGATTTTCAACCCTATATTCAGCTACGGAAGCAATTTCATTAACTTCCACTCTTACGTATATCTCTAAAATCGCAATCACAATAAATCGCAATTCACTTAATCATCAGGAACTCTCGAGCACGAGGTTTTTTTTTTTAATCCTTGGAAATTTATAGGCCACATAAACAAATTGCTAGACACAAAAGAGTTTATAGTGCTCATGAATTACACTACTACAAGTATGAACAAACAAGATCAATGCCCCTACCCTAAAAACAAAGAAAAAGGTTCTTTTTTTTGTTGGGGGTTGGGTGGGTGGGGGGAGGGGGGG
>JAOTQR010000079.1:6398259-6427943 GCA_025774065.1 Solanum ossicruentum
TATATATATGAACAATTTATTTTTGTTGTATCTAAGCTAAATCTTGAGATTACATCACTTGTAAGAGTAAAATTTAATGAATAATCTTATACAGATCATAATATTGGCGGCCCTAATAATCGTTGTTAAATTTTTCGTATGGGATTTATTTGACTATTATTTTTTATAATATTAAATTGTGTGATAATCTCATCGAAAGATTTTTGAAAAAATAATTAGGTGGAAAATAAAATTTATCCTGGAGAAGCCAAAACTAGCTTCAATATGAGCATTGCCTCTTTTTTTTTTGTTTGTTGTAAGTTCTAACTTTAGCCTAATTTTGGTCAAAAAGGTTTGTAAAATAATAACATAAAATAGTTCAATTATAAAGATATTTAAAATGACATCTAGATTATTCTTTTTCTTTTTTTGTTAATTATAAATCATGCTCAATATCAATATGCATTGAAAGTGAACTTTTAAAGATTTTAGTGAAGTGATATCTGTCTCATCATCTTTAATCAGATGTTTATGTTTTAAATAGTAGATATCGAATCACTTTTCATCAATCTCGAATGGAGCCAAAGATTCATTATTTTTGGCTTAAAAATATGATGGAATAAAACAAATTGGCTCTTTAAACTGTTTGAGCTTCTTTCAATTATGAAGTAGCAGTTAGTCAATGCAACTTTTGACGCTCATCATGGGTCATCCGGAAACAGTCGCGCTATGTTTTTAAAAATAGGGATCAGGCTGCGTACATCCGATCCCCCTTATCCCGCAATGAGCGGGTGCCTTTGAAGCATTGGGGTAATGTTGTTGTATATCGAGTCACCTTTGATATGAAATGCTTTATCCTGAGATTTTTTATCACAAATTTAAATTACTCCAAGGGGCGAGGTTCACATGAGGAAAGTCTTACAGCGGATACCTAAGCACCCAAAGACGAGGAAGGGTGTAGTAATCAACAAAATGCTTCAAAGAGAAATAAAAAATTCAAAATTAAATATATGAATAATTTATTTATTTGTTAAAAAAAAGTTAATATTTGAAAGCAATACAAAGAAGTGGGGACAACAAAGTAAGTTAGAATTCCACAAAGTCCTAAGAAAATGGCTTTTTAAGGCCACGCTTGGGGAGAAATTTTGAGTTTTTTGTGGAGACTTTTTGTGTCAATAGCCATCTCCACTATCATTTTTGTTAAAAAGTTGGATTGTGAATTTTAAAATTTTTAAGTTTATAAATTCTAAATTATAAAAAAAAAAAGTGATAATATTGGACTCTTTAGTAAATTATCTGTACATATTAAATGAATTTTTTCAAAATAAATTAATTATACACGGTACGTTAAATGAAATTTTCATCATTATATGAAGTCTATGCCAAAGCTATTTGGTTCTGTCAAACATGTAATCGATCTGCTATCTCTACTACATCGCCATTATTCTTGATTTACTATTTCTTTTTCTTGAGATAATTCACTACTGAGAAAAGGTGATTTTTTTTTTATCAAAATTAGTCAAAAATTGGTTCGCCGAAAATATTTTCGAAGTACGAGATTTTTGATGGCACTTTGACGGAAATGTCCATCGAAAACTCACATTATTTTAATAGTACTTGTATCAATCATGATAAGATCCGTAATTCCATAATAAGTTATTGTCTCGTACGATCTGACACGAACATGTGATTTGTAATTCCATAATAAGTTATTTATGTTGTACGATCTGACACGAATATGTAAAGATAACATGTGAATCATGTCAGGTAGGGCATATTCTCCTCTTAGAAATCTTTGAAACTTCACCAAATTATTATGAGAAAAGAATTTTTTGGAATAGACTTTCTAGAGATTCTTTTGTTAGATGATAAGTCATTTTCCAAAATCTACATTGTTCAAAATATATAGCATGTGCTACCTATTTGTTATTTAATGGCTAACATAGCCTAGTTGAAAATGTCTATACTTATAAGGGAAAAAAAAATAATTTTGAAAAAAACTCAATATGTTGTTGAATACTTTTATTGAAAATGATGTTCATAAGTTTTGGGCATTCTTCTATAATGGCTCCTAGAGTTTATTCATTCATTTTCAATCAGAGATTACGAGTTTGAACTCTATGAAAAGAAAAACCTTTAATATGTAATGTTTCCACCTTTAACGATGAGGCGCGATACATGTTATTTGTTTATCTTTAAACAAGAGGTTACAAGTTGAAACCCTGTGAGTGAAAAAACCCTTGATGTGTAATGCTTCCTTCGTTGACTGTGAGGCATGACAAATCTAATCCGCTCATCTTCAACTAGAGGTCACGAAGTTTCAACTCTACAAATGGGAAGCACTTTTTAACTGTGAGACGCGATAATTGTGATCCATTCATATTCAGCTATAGATCACAAGTTTAAGCCCTGCATGTGGGAAAATTCTTGATATGTAATGCATCCCCCTTTAACTATGAGACATGATAAATGGTTCCGTTCATTCTCAACTTGAGGTCACGCGTTTGAACACTACGAATGGGAAATCCCTCTACTAGTAGCATTTTTCCCTTTAGGGGGCCCTACACAACGTGATAGATATTCCTTATCTAGAGGTCATGAGTACCAGGCTCAAAATGATTGCTCCCTCCTTTAATAGGCCTTATGCATCACAATTATATGATTCCTTTATCTTCAATTAGAGTTCACGAGTTCTAAACTTATGAATGAAGATACCCCTAGTATAGAGCTTTTTCACCTTTAGTGGTATCTACATGGTGTGAATCCTAACAAGAACCTTTGGATAATTAACACATCAACTATTTTCCCTATGCAAAGAGAATTTCAGGATTTAAATCAAGTGTATTCAATACGGTCCTCGACTCCTCGTATGAAAAAAATATCAAATTCAGATGAATTCAATAACTGTTAAGCATATAATCCTCACATTGTACTTGCATATTTTTAGGCCAAGAAAATGGACATTTTAATAAAATACCTAAATTCTTACATTGTACTAAATTTTCTTCTTCTTCTTATTCACGATTAGAAATTCAGTGCATAATAGGCTCACCCCCTTCCAATTAGCCCTTTTGGGCGCCTCAACCACACATCATATCGTTAATCGTAATATGCATCTAAATCACACATCACGCTGCTAATCCAAAGCCTTGGGACAAATCAAAATTACTGACACAAATTTTGGAATATTCTATTCAAGTAGAATATCCACTGTTAAAGTTGCATGAAATTTGTGACTGGAATAAGCAAATAAACAGTTGAAAAAAGAAAAACCAATGTGAAAATATACAAAGTCACTAAGTGGAGAACATGACAAGTGGAGATTCTGACTATCACTCCAAATCCACCATCCAAACACAACCCTCCCCCCTGCTCCCCCACCAAAGGCTATGATGGGAAAGTAGATTCTTCAACTCATAATCACAAGTCTCGGACTTGAGCTTTGTATATGGATAAACTTCTGGTCGAGAGAGCTAACCTATTCAATGAGGCTTAAGTGGTGCAAATCCGAATCAGTGGAGACTCAAATATAAATACCAGACATCAGTTGAAACAACAACAACAACAATCCCAGTGAAATTTCACAAGTAGGATATGAGGAGGATAGAATGTACGCAGACCACCTTACCACTACCTAATAGAGATAGAGAGGTTGTTTCCAGAAGACCCTCAATTCAAACATATCAGCCCCAAAAGCAGGCAAATATTATATATAGAATAACGACTAGACGGAAAAGCAATTGATAGTATTTAATACATTAAAAGTAGCAAAATAAGTTACTGACAATAATAACACAATATATCAAATCACGACTAGTCCTACTAATCTACTACGAGACAACTTGAAAGTCAAAAAAACAAAGAAAGAAAAACACAACTACGAAAGAAGAAGGAATTTAGACAAAGAAGAACGGATCATATCAAAAGTTGAGGAAAATAGTTGGTTGCAATTAATTAGTGCTCTTTGTAGGCCAAGTAATTGAGTTAGTTAAAGACCACTAATATACTAATCCTGAATGGGCAAGTGTCTCCATAATAAGTAACCTATTTTCTTGGACTTATATAAAGCTTGACATGTTGCCACGTGGATGTAAATGCACCTTGATGGAATTTTGACAATAATCCCATCCTAACAAAAAGGAGCCCCACAGCTTTGGTCCGGGATGTGTAAGTTAGGTGCATGTCATTTGTGTTGCGAGAACTCATACAAATGTCATATTTGTGTATCACGTTGTGTAAAAATAATGCATTTTTGAAATATCTGGCATGGATACGACAACACGTTTAGTGTATCTTGTTTTGTATAACAATGCAGAAGAATGAATACCATCTTCAATTAACAGATAATTGGATAGTGTAACAGATATAACACTTGTCCATATAGATCCTTCTTTACATATTTGCATCAAAGATTTTAATCATCATATTTTCTTGATGATGGAGTCTGAGTTAACTTGTGCGCACCTCGGGTATTCTACCTTCCACCAATACAGGTGCTAGGTAACTCCGTCTGTCAAAGCTTAGGCATATGGGAATAAATCACCTGATCTTTTTTGCTTCCGCTAGGATTTGAACCTGACACCTAAAACTTTAACCATTATTTCATCTAATGAAAGCATTAGCTTGTTAGGCAACATGATGTCTACAAGTAATCAAAAAACTAAACCAGTAAACCAAATTTAACAGTAATGAGGAAAAGAAGTAAAGGCTCTATTTCCTCTCCTTTCCTTTGTCAATTATCAGTATGGTAAGATGCAGTTGAGAGATACTAATAGTTCAATGTCTTCCCTCCATTGCATCAGGACAACGATAAGAACAAGTTGAGCACAAAACGCTTCAAACATCACCATCGAGATTAGTCTAACCTGGTTCTACTTATAAAACAAGAAAAGGCAGGCAGATTAGTGATGTTCTTCCGGTAGCTACTGTGCTGCTTTATATGAGGAAGAGACGAGGCAATCCTGGACTTATATGCAGGCTAGACATTGAGAAAGCATACGACCATATCTGTTGGAACGACTTTATCAATCTACTGAATCATATGCTTATATTATGTTTCTTCTGTTAGATTCTGCAGTTATTAAATGGAGAACCTGAATATCGGTTCTCTTCCCAAAGGAGACTGAAGTAATGGGATTGACTCATTCTTCCTCCGTTTATTTCTGAGGAAGTAACGGATGAACACTCTGAAGAGTCGGAGCACCTTTTCCTACCTACAATAGAACATCAGAGTTATAAACTCTCTTCCTAGATGTAATACGCAGGGTGATGCTCAGAACTATAAAATGAACTGTTTGCAAGTTGGTCGTAAGGTAATCTAACAAGTCACAAGGATCAGAATGAATTTAGACCAACATTCCTGCAGCATTTCATCGGTCTTATGGAAAGAGAGGAATCAAAGATGACTTGAAGGGATAGCTGTACCTCTCCACTTCCATGGTGTCGGCTCAAAAATGGTATGAAGTTGAGATACTGTTAGATTTCTTGCATTCTTTGCAGAAGTAGTTCGATACCTCTTGTACTTATCCAGCACTTATTGCTAATCTTCTATCAACAAAGAGACTTGCACACACTTGCAGGAAAACAACAGTAATCAGTAACCTCAAAGAACCTCAAGCATGCCGCCTCCAATACCCCCGACAAATGAAAGGTGCTCCCGACAGATTCAGGGCAATAGCTGACTTTTCTCAGCAGCAAAAGTTTAAAAGTTACAAAGATAATAGACCTCTAGGACAACGAACTGTAAAACAGCATTAAGAACAAGAACAGCTAAAACGCCATTGAGCATATTTTAGTACTTACAATGAACCATACATAATTTACATGAAAAATTGAAAACTTAACTCCACCAGAAAGTTTCTACGTTACAATCTCCTACATAGTCATGATGAAGTACAATCCAAACTCCCTCATCATTTTCAATGTAAAATTGAACAAAATTAATGGATCTTCTTGCTGGCAAACCAAACCAACTGTGCACAGTGATTGAAAATTTCGAGTAATTCTAGGAGTTAAATCTGACCTTTCTAGATTCTTGTCAAGACGTCTTAGCAGTAGATACCTTCATCTTCTTGGGTGGTGGATTCCCTCCAGAAAATATCACGTAAGAGTAGAAGCAAAACATTGCAGCACTGTCATTTCAGACAGCAGAATTCAGATAATGATACACCTCACAATGAGTTTTCAGGAAGAGATGCTAGAAAAAAAGAGATTGCAATACCTCACGGCAGCATAAAGGCCAGTGGGAAATACTTTCCTTGTCTGCGAAAAAAACTACAATTATCAATTTGAAAATGCAAGCCACTGAATAATCTAATTGAAGACTTTTCGAATACAAGGAACTACCAGAGAGAAAGTCTGCATGTTTTTCCATAGGAGGACTGCAGCAAGCACTGCAGGGACAATAGCAGGGAAGTCATTAATAATTGGAGAGACAGTATATATTGAATATCCATTAGGCGGGATGAACCAGCTAAACACAACATTGAAATATTTGGTATACGAAGCCACAATCTGATATATATTCATCAAAATGGAAGATGGTCTTTGTATGAGTCCTATTTCCTATTGTACCAGCTTGATACGTTTTTCAATAAAATCTAACATTTTTTTTAAAGAAATAGCAGATGGGAAAACATACTTTACTTCTTTCCCCGCTTTTTCCTTTTCAAAGCAAGAATTGTTTCAGCGTAAAAGATGTTTCCAATAGATGTTTCCTTGGACTTAACATACTATACCAGGTAGTTGAGGGCAGGAAGTTGTGAAAATCGAGAGATAGAAATAAAAATTATTCATTTAAAGTCGAATGGTTTGGACGAGGGTTCCCACGAAACAGCCTCTCTACTTCTATGAGGTAGTGGTAAGGTCTGCATAGATTCTACCCTCCTCATACCCCACTTGTGGAATTCCACTGGGTATGTTGTTGTTGTTGTTGTTGTTGTTAAAGTTGTCTGGTTCATTTCAAACAACTATAGAATCAGATTTTGTTAAAGTTCCCGTCTCCAAGTGTTTTTAAGCATATTTGGTTATCTGATTGATAAAAATATTTACCAACCAAATAATATACACATAAAATCTGTCTTTCCTGTCCCCAACTTCCCATAAATGATTGTTCAACAGAGAGAATGAGTTACTGCTCAAAGAAAAAAATGTGAGGCTGACACAAAATGTCAACTTTAAAATCAGATAAAAAGAGATCACACTCAAAGAAATTATTCTTTCATCAGCAAAGTGAAGAAGTCCAGCTGCACCGAAAGCAATTAACTTACAGGAAAACAACAAGTACCTGCTTGACCCAGTATGAATGGCAAGCTAGATTTCCCTTGTCTCCAGATCCTCAAGCTAATAGTGCTGAAGGCCAGTAAAGCACCTCCAAAAAGAATACCATTACTCAAAGTCGCAGGGTTTCTTGAGAAAATAAAACCAACAATGCCACCAGTGAAAACGAGACCCCCTGTGATGAGGATCATTAAAGTCCTTACTAATCATAATAATTAAGTAGCGGCAAGAATTATAAACACTACTGCAATAATAAACTATAAGAGAGACCGAAACATAGTAGAAATGTTTCCTGTCATTTGGAACTCCTTGTTTATGTTAGTTGACATCTTTCTGAAAAATAAATGGATTCACTCGATTTATGTAACTAGTTTGATTTATCTATCACAAAAGCAGTGAATATAATAGAAAGAGGAAGAGAAGAAACGTGCTCGATTGCTGAAGGCATTGTTCGTTTTCGATAGAAGCATGGATAGATTCAAAGCTAGTAACAGAGAGATATCACTTAAGATAATGCTCTTACATAGACACCAGGCTGATTAAAAAGTTTCCAGAATCTAATGATATACGGATGTAAGAATCTGAGAATCATTGGTTCATAGGTTAAGTTAAGATTTGATAACTTTATATAGCTCAAAGAAAGCCAAGGGACTAAATGTAATTAACAAGGAATGGTTCGACTTTTCCCCCTACCTACATCTATAGGATGCACAAACTCCTAAATAATGAAGTACATTTCTTAGATTCAACGGCATATCGGGGATTCCACCAGGACATGTCATTCAACGAACTGGTGTTTGCGGTTAAAGGAAAAAATGTGTCAGGGATTTATACTGATGCTCACAACAAAATTAGCAGGTAAAGAAACAAATGTAATGCTTATGTTTCCAATGAAAAAAAGGAATTTCACAAGACAATTATTGATCCTTGCCTGCATTGACAAAATATTTCCTCCCTTTAGATGAAATATCTTAAAAATTTGTATTTCCAACAGAGACTTTTTGGTTTAAGAAAAGGACCAGAGGGTTATTTCATGTTTAGACTTTGTGAAAGGTCATAGGCAGCACTCCCCGATTTTCTGACAAGGAGGTTATATTGCACCAGAAAGGAGATACTCCCCAATATATAAGAAGTATACATGAAGTCGCCTCGGAGCAATGGTAAAGTCATCTCAGTGTGACCTATAGGTCACGGGTTTGAATCGTGGAAGGAGCCACTATTGCTTGCATTAGGGTCGTCTGTATGCATCACGCCTGTTAGGGTGCAGACCCTGCTGAAGCGGGAGCTTAGTGCATCGGGCTGCTCATTTTTATAACAAGTATACATAGCAAAAGAAAGAGCTGTACAAAATGTTGCTCTCGACAAGACGACACATGTTATCTATCCAAGTAGTTATCCTAAGTACTGCAGAAGCAAAAGAAAAACAACAAGACATTTGCACTATTAGATAGTTCCCCCTCAAAAAGCCCTACCATTCCTTTCGACTTGGACGACTAATGTAATAGAAGAAGGGCCTGCACTAAGTATATCCCATTCCTTTTTCTTTAACTTAATTGGTAGCCACAGAGTTTAAAGAGGTAAGCAAAACAAACATAAAAGACAAAGATATATCTTTTCAAAGAATCATTAAAACCTCTAGAGTAGAGCTTATGTTTGGGTAAGATGTCAATCTAAAAAAGATAATTGATAGATGAGGTTAGGAAATAGTGTTTCTAGTTTCCACCATTTCAATTTTAAGCATGGTTCTGAAAAGTGCAACAAGTGAGAATACCTTGCCTGAAAAAAGAAGGGCTGGTGATATCAGGCACTTAAAGAGTACTAGTTTCTCTACATTGAGGATTTACTCACCAAAGGGAATACCAAAACAGAAATCATGAATTTTGGCTGTCCTTTTTGAATGACCGCTGGAGTTTTCTTGCACTGACCCGTTCATTTCTTTTCCTGGAACAGGTTCTTCTGGTTTTAAATTTGAATTTGTTGAGCTTCCGTTATGTGATTGTGATGCATCTCTGGTATAACCTAAAGTGGTCCTGTTTTCTAAATTGGATAAATCCGAGCCACGAGCATCATTTCTCGCAACCACTACCTGAACTCCATGACGAATGAAGATGCATAAGTGCATATACATTCCAGATAAAGTGTCGCTCACTTCACAAACCAAATTTCAGCAACATAATAGAAAGTCCAATTCAAGTAGCATTAGAAAACTAAAATCATTATCATTTTGGAAGTGAAATGCCAGATATCAGCCAATAAATCACCAAATTACTTTAAAGACACAAAAGAAAGAAAAAAAATAAGGATGAAAAAATTAAAATTTTGCGCAGTTAAATGATTCGTGAGCAAAAACATCTTCTATTACTAGTAGCTGGTTTGCCGCAAGAGAATATTGAAGTAAGATGATAGAGAAACATCAACTTGGAGTTTAAAATGTGAATAGTTAATGAATTTGATTTCTAAGAAATTGTGAATAATATATAAAATTCTGAGGTACACACAAGTTGGCCCAAACACTACCTACTTGGGTCGAGAAAATTGATCTAAATAAAATGGAGTGGATACAGCGGATTCGCACAGCTAATTCCACCTAATTTATAATTGACCCAACTAATTCGGGATGAAGGTATAGCTGATTGACACGATCCCTATATCAAAGTCAAGCTTAATATTACAACAATGTATGCAATATTAATTCAAGTCATATCAATCAAAAGAAAATAGGAGGGATAATTGAAAACAGACAAGTATGTGCTCATATTCTCTAAAAAGGATTACTGTTAGACTCTAGGACTAAAACCCATTGAAAAACCAGACACAACATTCACTGCAAACCATGAAAAGAACACATATTGACCAAAAAGATCATCTTTTTAACCAAATTAACACAACCCGACATCATCAAATACATTCCTTTTTTTATGGGATTCCTTCAAATTCCTTTTACATCCAAACAAACAAGAATAACCACATTCAACCTTCGTGGCAAACAATGAAAAGACCACATTTTGACCAAAAAGATTAAGTTTTTAACCAATTTAACATATCCCCATAGGCCACATGAAAAATTCATCAAATTCCTTCCCTTTTTTTCTCTCTCGGATTTCTCCAAATTATTTCCTTTTATCTCCAAACAATCAAGAATAACCACACTCAACCTTCATTGCCAACCATGACAAGAACACATTTTTACCAGAAAGATCAAATTTTAACCAAATTAATATAACCCCACATCAAAAATTCATCAAATTCCTTCCTATTTTTTTTCTGGGATTTCATCAAATTCCTTTTATCTCTAAACAATCAAGAATAACTACACTCAAGCTTCACTGAAAACCATGAAAAGAACAGTTTTTACCAAATTAACACAACCCCATATCAAAAATTCATCAAATTCCTTCCTGTTTTTATTTCTGGGATTTCTTCAAACCCTTTCCTTTTACCTCCAAACAAACAAGAATAAAGCAAACACCCAATAAAGAACACTAATTTCCCAATTACAAAAAAAACATAAATGAGCAATTCAAAACAAGATAATGGGTTAAGAAAAATTGGAAAACAAAAAAAGTGGAAATAAAAAATTAAGTAAATAAAATACACAAAAAAAAATTAAAAAAATTGGCACCTTCCTAGGAAGAGTAGAACAAGGATGGAGATGAGTGTGGAATAGAAATCTCTTATTGATGGAGGAGAAGCACGAAAGCTGAGAAATTGCTGATGACATTCTTGATTCACTTTTAATTTATTTTTTTGAGAAAATATTGGAATATTCAAAGTTGTGATTTTTATGAATTTGAGAAAATAAGAAAAATGGTTTATTCAAATTCTGTTGTTGGAGGAAGAGACTGGGGACTAAAAGGTCATATTTAATACTTTTGGTCTTTTAATAGATAAAGGAGAAAGCTGGGGACTAAAGGGTCATATTTAATACTTTAGGTCCTTTAATAGATAACGCTTTTTAAAGCATTTGGTCACTCGGACAAAAATAATTATAAGAATCGTTAGCCAAATATATTTATATAAAGGGCAAGTTCGACACACTAAAGCTCCTGCTATGCGCAAATCCTGAAAAGGACCCGATTGTAAAGGTGTATTGTTTGCACCCAAAAGATATTTATATAAATATTATTTTTTTCGCGAGTTTCGTATTTGAACTATTTGAAAATTGCTTTTTATGTTTGGACTATTACCAACTATCATCAAATACTTGTTATCTTCAATCAATAGTGACTTCGGATAGCTCTGTCCACCAAATTTATCAAATGAGAAAATTACACGACATTATTTTGTCTTTGTTTATGTTTGAATCTTGATTCTTTTTTTGTTGTATCATTTAAATCTATTGTTAGATAGCAACGAAAAGTCTCATTAAGCGTAACGATTAATTTGGTGTGAACATGTTGTTACCTTAATATTTTCTCCTTATTTTATCTTTATTTATTATTTAATAATCTTATTTTATTCTTCGATATAACTTTTTATAGTAGCTCTATCCTGAATCCTACTATTTATCATTCAAATTATTGATGTGAGACATTCTATGACGATAGAGAACGCTACAATATATCGAAATGTTTTCTTAATCGAAACAAATACAATACGATACAACAACACAATACAATACGAAATTATATGTAACAACCATTCACACAAAGTGTTAGTTTTCAATTCATTAAATAATAATATATAAGGGCCGATGTAACCATGCCAGTTCAGCAAAACTTAACAACTAAGAATTCGGAAATCATAAACTTCAAATCTCAAATTCGTCTCAACCACCCCAAACCAATTCTATCTACACAAGTGTCCTTTAGATATTCTTTTTTAGTCATATTTGAAATTTAGATAAATATACTCCAACAATTACTGCACTAATTGATGTTAAAAGGCTGCTAATTAAGAAAATTCAATGTCATCTTAATCAAGGAACTAAAGGATTTGTAGACTTTTCAAACTTAGTGAAATAAGTCCAAAAATTTATCTCTTAGGTGTATATGTTCTAGATCATATAATTTCATAATATTTACATATTAGCATTTGCTTTTCATTATTAGTCGTTTTTCTTTTTTCTGTTCTTTTCCTTTTTTTTTCCATATCTAGTATTTTCTGCTCAGGGGGCTTGATTTTTTAAACGAGGGTTTTCTGAAAACAACCTCTTTTATCTCTATGAGGTAGAGGTAAAGTCTGCGTATGTTGTTGTTGTCATATTGATTTAACTTGACAATAGAATTTTTCTATATAAAGCGAATGCTTTTCTAGTTTTTCTTAGCCATAGTTTAAATTCTTCTTTTTTGTTCTTTCCAATGGCTAGTACAAAATCAAATTTTAGTCTTTTCACTTTGATTCTCTTTGGTGTAATACTTACATTAGCTACCCTGGATTTTACAGGTACATATCTCTCCCTCTTTCTTCTTAGAAACAAAATATTAGTATAGTATAATATTTTCAGCTTCGCGAGGAGGTGCGAGAGGATGAATTTAAGGATTACACGGAGGGGTAGAGGTAGACTGAAAAAGTATAGGGGGGAGATGATTAGATAGGATATGACGCAGCTTCATATCACCGAGGACTTTGTCTATTAGAGTAGAAGGTTAGAAGCCTTGTGTTATTGTAGGTTAGTGGTCGTGTTGTCATATATTGTATTGTTGTTGTCCGTCATTTGTTTTATTACTTTTATTGTTGTTGTCTATTCTAGTCGTTTCATATCTAGTATTTTCTGTTTTCGCGGATGTTTTTTGAGATAAAGGTCTTTCAAAAACAATCACTCTATCTCTATGAGGTAGTGGTGCGTACATTTTTCTCTCCCCAGACCCCACTTGTGGGATTTTCACCGAGTATGTTGTTGTTCTTGTAATATAATATTTTTAGCTTACAATATATCATCCTTGATTTTTCCGATCGCGCTTGAGGGGTATTTTACACATCCAAGTTGACGTATGTCATTGAACTTTACCCGCTATAACAAAAAAAGACAATTATTTGTTGCATCAAATCAACTAAAATACAAATGATCGGAAGGTCAAATTTCTGGCTCAGACATGGCGAGTGATGTGTTATAATGTGACGTTCAAATGTTTGACCTTTCGATCATTTGCACTTCCTGAGCAATTCAAACGTAGTTTAGTCACTTTGACGTTATATTGGATAAAGTTCAGTGACCATACGTGAAATTGATCTGTATGTGGACATGGACTCAAGCATGAGTATCGGAAACATGGAGGTACTAGACTCGAGTTTGAACGAAGCACTCATACTCTCGTCCTCTATGGCTAACATAGGCATAATGAGACCAATGAAGGATCCGAGTAACATAGCTTGACGAGCTTATAGGTAGAACTAATGTTATGTTTTATGTGATGCAGGTGCTCAAACTGGAGTTTGTTATGGAAGGCTAGGGAATGGATTACCATCTCCAGCAGACGTTGTGTCACTATGCAATCGAAACAACATTCGGAGGATGAGAATATACGAACCTCACCAGCCGACTCTCCAGGCTCTCCGAGGCTCCAACATTGAGGTCACGTTAGGTGTCCCGAACACAGACCTTGAAAACGTCGCTGCTAGCCAAGACAATGCAAATAATTGGATTCAAAACAATGTTAAGAACTATGATAATGTTAAGTTCAGGTATATAGCAGTTGGAAATGAAGTTAGTCCCTTCAATGAAAACTCGAAATATGTACCTATTCTTTTCAATGCCATAAGGAACATTCAGACTGCGATATCTGACGCTGGTCTCGGAAACCAGATCAAAGTTTCCACAGCTATTGAAACTGGACTTACTACAGACACTTCTCCTCCATCAAATGGAAGATTCAAAGATGAAGTTCGACAGTTCATCGAACCTATCATCAACTTCCTTGTGACGAACCGCGCTCCTTTGCTTGTCAACCTTTATCCTTACTTTGCAGTAGACGAAAATCCAGACATTAAACTTGAGTATGCACTTTTTACATCACCTGACGTTGTTGTCATCGATAATGGAAGAGGATACAAGAACCTTTTTGATGCCATATTAGATGCCACATACTCGGCCCTTGAAAAAGCTGGTGGCTCGTCTTTGCAGATAGTAGTATCGGAGAGTGGTTGGCCTTCCGCTGGAAAAGGGCAGTTAACTTCCATTGACAATGCCAGGACTTATAACAATAATTTGATTCAACATGTCAAGGGAGGGAGTCCAAAAAAGCCTTCTGGTCCAATAGAGACCTATATCTTCGATCTGTTTGACGAAGATCAGAAGACACCTGAAATCGAGAAGCATTTCGGACTATATTCAGCAAACATGCAACCAAAGTACCCAATCAGTTTCAACTAGTTAAAAATGCAAGACGAGACCATTAAAAGGAATAAAGGACTTCCCTTTGTATGTCTGTAGTTCCGAATAACAGTTCCAGCTTCAAGAGACAGTAGCCTATAGGGATTATGTACTGAAATCATCATATGCTAATAAAGAAAAGTTGTCTCTGTGTTATGAATAGGGAACAATTCTGAGCCACGGAATCAGCCACTGATGCTTGCTTCAGAGTAGGCTGCCTACATCACACCCCCTTGGGTACAACCTGAACACGGATGTTTCATGTGCCATCCTGCCTTTTATACACATGATCCTTTTGTTTCGAATTTGGTTGACTCAAATTCCATTGTTTCAACCAGGAAGGGAAAACTTATAAAGAAGCTTAGTAGAATAGAGGAAATACCTTGGCTTGAAAGATGAATCGATAGAAAGAAGGACGTGGCGATGTTAGCAAGCAAGCACTGGAGGAAATTTACATGCAAAATTGAAAGTAGAAATGTTCACAGGAGAAAACCATCACTGCCTCTAACAGACTCAAAACTCTCTGAAGCATACAAAATTCGTCGAAAACAAACAAGAAAGGAGACATTTTAAACTATTTACATGTTTATGTAAAGTCTGTTAAGTATAAAACCAGGAAAAAAAAAACAAAAACACTTCTTTTCCTCAATCCATTCGTAAGTTACACGAACAGCTCTCCGTTTTGCCTTGCTCGAACTATCGAGCAACTGAGTGAGCAATGCATGATAAGTGTGCTTTTCAATCTCGGTAGAAAGCTTTATTTATAGCTGTCTGCTGGGAGATTTCACTCTTTGGTAGTCCTGCTTACTTCACCATTAAATGAAGTCCAAGAAGTATGGTTGAGCATGTAGGGAGAATGTTGACTAGAATATGTTTCGTGCAACATTAGTCGTTGCTTTGGTGTGCTCGTTGATCTCGTCTTTGCTTTTGCAGATTCTGTAGCAGCCACGTAAGTAGGAAACATGGGAGAACTTGGTAAAGAGCTATCATCACGAATTGATTTCTGTTTCACATGAGAAAATGATCTCCTTGGTAGCGACGACGGAGAATTTAAATCCTCCGTGACATCCAGTTTACGCGCTTGTCTCATTTGGTTCATGTCAACTAGAGGACTACTTGAGTCTGCAAATGACCTCAATTGCTTAAATAGCTCTTCTTTCCTCTGTGCTTTGATTTCTGCCCATTGATCGAACCTAGAGCTCCTTCGATTTTCCTTAATGATTAACGGTTCTTGCATGATGTGATCATTTCTCCGCTCCTAATATAGACTACTTTGAGTTATTCAACCATTTAACATGAAGTAAAACTCCCGCCGTTTCAATTTGTTTTTCTGGTTTTGACTTGATACGTAGTTTAAGAAAGTAAACAAGACTTTTGAATCTTATAGTCTTAAACATGTCACGTGGAAAGTTGAAATTATAGAGTTTCCATAAAAGGAAAAAGGCATTCTTGATTAAACGGACTAAAAATGAAAGTAAGACCAAAAAAAATTGAAACGGAGGGATTAGTAGATATCATTAAAAGGGAACTAAGAAATTCTAAATGCAAGTGAAATTACCCGATGTGAAAACGAGTATTTCATCATACGCTCTCTTTTGGCAATGGCTTCTTGTCTTCTTGAAATCAAGGAGTCAATTTCTTCCTTTGAAGCCAAACTGAAATCCCAAGTCCTTTGGCTGTTGCATTTTAGCTGCCGATAAGCAAAGCCATGTTCGACAGACTTCATCATCAGAGTAAAACAATTAACAATCAACCGGAGGCTCAAATAATGATAAATATCATATGATATTAGTTCTCTTACTTTTAGTTCATTAGATTTCACAGTTTCCTTCATGCTATCGCTAAGTTTCTTTTCGACACTCTCGTAGTATTCTTCCACGGTAGGAACTCTGATATGATAAACTCTTGGCTTTGGCATTTGAAAGGGCAACATAAACTTCAATTTGGCAACGAGTCTTCTTCTCGTAAGTTCACCTCGAATCACTGCTTGAAGCTTCACGAGTCCCTTCAGGGCATTTAATGCTTTCCTTGCCTACAGAAAATCCCACAGAACCACATTAAGTGTATTTCAGAGAGCACACTTTTGTTTACTTAATTATATCTTCAACGTGCCTCCTCACATGAAAGCCTAATCGTTTTTCGTCGGAGAAGCATGTGACAATTATTTTTTAAGGTCGTTAACATGTTGAATTGTGTGACCATGTCATCCAAAATCTTAAGTTGTACAAGAGGAATACTTTTATTTACTCACAAGGTGTGCACGATAAGCGGTTTGGATTCTGATGGCAGCATTTCTCCGTTTCCTCTCCAGCTCATACGGAGCAATAGTCAGGCGGACAACTTCGGCTGCAGCATTGGCAGCAGCTACAGCAGCCTCAGCTGCAGCTGCTGTTGCTAAAGCAACAGCCATAGCATATTTTTTCTGTTGTTCTGTTGCTTCGGTTAGTGTTTTTTGGGGTGCTTCGATTGCTGGAGGACATTGCTTAAACTTAAACCTTCCCAAAAACCATTTCCATCTCTTTGGTTTCTGGAAAATACAAAAACTCAACATTCATGTTATAAATCATTTAAACTACTTCTCACCAGAAAAGGGAAAGCCGAGAAAAGGCACAAAGCATCTCGTGTTCAAGTAAGGTCCCCCAAGGTGGTGTGATATAGGCAATCAACATCCTACCTTAATGTGCAAACATCAATGACTGATTTCATGGTTCGGACTTGTGACCTATATTTTAACATTCATTTTATAAATCGAAGGGACGTTTTAGAGCAATGGTAAAATTGTCTTCGTGTAACCTATAGGACACAGGGTCGAGCTATGGAATCCGCCACTAATGCTTGTGTCTAGGTAGATTTCATAGATCACAGCTCTTCCCGGAAACTGCAGGAACGCGGGATGTTTCACTCTGCCCTTTATTTCATGTTATAAAATCAGATTAACCAATTCTCAACATCAGTGGCTGACTCCACGGCTCGGACCATAACCTATATTTCACATTCACATATAATCTTGGAGCAACGGTAAAGTTATTTCCATGTGACATAGGTTCGAGCTACGAAACCATCCACTAATGCTTGCTTTTAGGATAGACTACCTACATCACACCACCTTAGAGCACGAAACACTCCCTAAATCCTACATGAAAGCAGGATGCTTCATATGAAATCATATTAACCAATTCTCAATAGAGAAAAAAGGGAAATCAAGATTTCAAGAAACAATAACAACAACAATAACATATCCAGTGGAATACTACAAGTGGACTCCGGGGAGGGCAAAATATATGCAGACCTTACCACTACTGCTAGTGAGATAGAGAGATTGTTTCCGGAAGACCCTCGGAATGAAAATTTCAAGAAATTGAAAAAAAAAAATCAAACCTTTTCAGCTTTTGGTTTTGCCTCAGGAATGAAAAGTAGTCTTTTCACAAATGTAAACCAGCTTCTTCTCTTTCCCATTTTAAGAATTCAGCAAACTGATTCATCAAAACAACAGGCCACCACCTTATTCTTGACAAAAAAAGAAAAAAAAATATAATCTTTTTGAGTTGGCAAGTTCTACTTTTTCAATAAAAACAAAAAATGCCAAGAGGATTTACATTTATAAAAGAAGAAAAAAACAAAGAATAATGAAATAAGACATGCACAACTTTTCACATCAGCAATATTGTTCAATTTCCATAAACAAGAAATCCAATTTTCACTTCTCTTGCATAATCATGAAAAACATGAAATACTTGTGCTTTGTGACTAAACAAGGTTTGTGCGGTTGTGGGGGAGTGTTAAAATTCTTTCTTTCTTGATCAGAAGTCTTGAAATTCGAGCTTTGACTATATATGAAGTTGTCTTTATCTCAAAATTTAAGCTTTGAGTATATATGAAGTGGTCTTTGTCTCAAAATTCGAGCTTTAAGTATGTATGAAGTGGCCTTTGTCTCGAAATTCGAACTTTGAGTATATGAGCAGTCGTCTACCGTAGATAAAGAATTTTCTGGGCAAATCAGAATTTAGTCGAATTACCATAAAGGATTTAAAGTCTCTAAAGTTCAAGAGTATGGGATTTTAGTAATACTGAATTAATAATTTATACATATTAAATGAATTTCTAAAGACAAATACATGATTTACCATAACGCGAATACCAAACACAAGGTGTAGGGAGCAAAAGAAAAAAAAAGACATTATTCTTGTGATATAACATATATAACAACTTAAATGAAACCATTCATGAGATTAATCAAGAACTTAAAATCTTAATGGATTAATTTTCATAATTTAAAAAAAATTAGGACACATACCTTGAGTAGGTGAAAGAAAGATGATTAAAGCACAAAATTTGAAGGACATGTTTGGAAAAATCCAAGTTTGTTTTGAGAAGTGATTCTTGAATTATGATGTTTTTTGTTTTTCCATGTGGCTACATATTTAAGATACATGTGTGTGTATATATATATATATCCAAAGAGTAATATGTCCTTTACTAATTATGTTTTGAGAAGCATGCCATGTGCTGATGGAAAATAAAAAAAGAAAAGGGAAATAAAGAAAAAAAATTGATTTTTCAATTATGTAGACTTTTACTCTTGAATTGTGACTTTAGGAAGTCCCTTTAATAAGGGTCCTCTTTTTTTTTTCTTTCTTTCTACCTTGTCTTGACTCCCCTTTTTCCTTTTATTTTGATTCAGTGCTGCATATTCGTATTGAGATTTGATTAAATTTAATTTATTTTATATATAAAGTTTAATAAATGAGAATATATTTTGTATCGAAACTTTATATATATAATTAAAATTTTGATTGAAATGAAAGATTCACTATTTTTGACTTTGGGTATGATGGAATAAAGCAAAATGATTCTTTAAACTGTCTGCGCTTTATTCAATTGTGAAGTAGCAGTTAGTTAATGCAACTTCCGACGCTCATCATGGATCATCCGAAAACAATCGCTCTTTGGTTTGAACATAGGGATCAGACTGCGTACATTCGACCCTCCTTACTCCACAATGGGCGAGAGCCTTTGAAGCAATGGAATAATATTGTTTGATTGAAATGAAAGAATCATATTCATCGCACTGTGATCTTTGATCTTTGGCTTTTCCTTACTCTCTCTTTGCTTATGTCATTTTCTTAACTACTTACTACTTTAAATGTTTTTTTTTCTATGAAGTTTGATTAATTACATGTTTAACTATTTATTTCACCAAAAAGATAATTAGTACAAGTACAAGAACAATTTTATACATTAAGTTCTTGTTATGCATAGAGTTTTAAGGAAAAATCGGACCAGAGATAAAAAGTCATAAGAATCTATTATACTTATTTTTATCTTGTATTTACAAGAAATTTGACTTCATAACTATTAGTCATATGACAACAACTTTACCAATTACTAAAACTCTCTTTCATAATTAGTACAAATACCTATGTTAAACAATATTAATGGTATAAAAAGAATTTACAATATTAGTGCATATAATTTAATTTATTAATAAATCATTGATTATCCATGTTAATTTGTGTCCATTTTTCAACTCATAAAGTTGTCCAAATAATTTTTATACTCCCCCCCCCCCTCTTTTGAGGCCCCTTTTAGAAAATGTACCTAATGGGGACTACTCTCTATTGACACTACTAAATCTTGGCCTTTAATTTGTAGCTTTTTTCTTTTGAGTTGTTGAATGGCCCCAAATTTTGGTAATTCAAAGATAATAATTATAACTTTAATTAATTTATAAATTAAAAATTAAAAGTTAATTCTAATTATACAAAGTACTCATAAAGTAATTTAAAATTTTATTGATACATAGGGGTCAGGAAATAGTCGCTCTATTTTTTAAACACAGGGCTCAGGCTGCATACGTACGACCCCCTTTACCCTGCAATGGACGAAAACCTTTGAGGCAATGAGGTAATACTGTTGTTGTTGATAGATGCTTGAGTATTAAAAATGATTGTTTCCTAATAACTTAACAAAAGAATATATTAGAAGATTCCCATTTGAATAAAGAATTACATTTTTTCCAAATTTATGATTGTACATTTTGCTTCATTTATTGCACCTTGCAATTGGATTGAATCATTTCATAATTTTTTATATGAAAAATATATTTTAAAAAATGATCACTCATAATTGCAAAACCCCTTTAAATGGGACTTCTTTCTAATGCTACTTTTTGAAACACAAGAATTTCCATGGTCAGAAATTGGTAATGTCACCATATGATTATTAAAAGGAAAAATTAAGCGGATAAATAAACATATACTAGTTAATATAGTTATAGTTTTTGAATTAATTATAGCTTGCGACAAATATCTAGTTGTAAATTACAGTTTGAGTTTTGTATAATTCGTGTGATTTATACAAACGATGTGTGGCGATTATACAAAAGTTGTGTGTGAATCAAATTGTATAGCGAAATGTACAAATACTGCGAATTGTATCGAAATATACAAATGGTGTGTACAAATTGTGTAACAAAATATACAAATACTATATAAAAACTACGAATTAATATAACGAGTTATAAACGTATACAAATGTTGCGTGAATTATACAAATACTGCTATAACTATAGTTACGAAATATAATTACTCAAACTATTGCAATTGAGTGTAATTAAGATATTTTTGAATGACTATATACGAAAATTTAATGACTTTACATTACCTATGAGCAAAAAAAATGAATTTTTGGTTAAAAAATAAATAAAATATTTTTTTTAATTTTTATTTGTAAAATGTAGTAATTAAAAGATATCTAAGCATGGATTTTAGCGCAGAAAGTTATTATATAAAAAAGCAAAATAATTAAGTGAAAGTAGCCATCATTACTATGACTTCTGCTTGTACTTATTAAAATAGGCCCCTCATTAACCTGTCAAAACCAGCAAATATTTTAAAATTAAAAAAAGAAACTTTTTCATGCAGTGCATAGTCTAGTTCTTTCCTTTAATATTTCGTTTGTGAAAATACACTGAATATATTATATTATATTGTTGGCATAGTATTTGAATTAATTTGCACGAGTACAAACATATTGCATAGTTGAAAATGTTGGATATATTTTAAGTGTGAAATATGAAGCTGTGATCATAGACAAGATATGAAGAATGATTTTTTTGCTTTTTTGGAATGATTCGAAGAATCTAGTTGATCATTATGTGATGGCCGAATGTCTTTACATTGAACATATTCAATTTTTTTACAGTATGATAGTTGATGATCTCAGATGATTGAAAAACAATAATGTGTTTGATAGAGAAGACATCACAATAGGATGAAGATGATACTTGATATGAAGAATGGTTGTTTTGATTTTTTGGAAGAATTCGATGAATTTAGTTGATCATTATAGAACATCCGAATGTCTGTAAATTAAACCTATTCAATTTTTTATAGTATGATGGTTGACAATCTTAGATGATTGTAAGACAATAGCATGTTTGATAGAGATGACATCACAATAGGATGAAGATGATTCTTCTTATATGCTTTCACATAAATTTCGAATACGAAAAATGAACACCAAATTACAAACAAAATACGAAGAAAAATATTGTATGATCATTTACGATCTTAGATGGTTGTAAAATAATAGCATGATTGATAGAGATGACAGATGATACTTCTTATATGCTTTCACATAAATTTCGAATTTAAAAATGAACACAAAATCACAAACAAAATACGAAGAGAAATATTGTATGATGGTTGACAATCTTAGATGATTGTAAGAGAATAGCATGTTTGACAAAGATGCCATCACAATAGGATGAAGATGATACTTCTTATCTGTTTTCACATAAATTTTGAGTGTGAAAATGAACACGAAATTACAAACAAAATGTGAAAAAAAAAAATTTTATACATGAATCTTTGTGAGTATAGACTCTATACACATACTCTGTTGATTCTCTCTGAAGTTCTCCATGGTCCAAGGGTTGAACCAATGTCTTTCTCGAACTTAGGATAATGTAGACCTTTGATCTCCAAGAACGTCGAGCAACATTTCATCGCTTCAGGTTGATCTCCGGGTAGAACTCCATTGATCACTCCTCTGTTGTTGAAGAACTCAACAGGACTTCACTATGTACATGACCATCTTCCATGTGAATCCATGACTTCAAAGAAAATGGTTGTGTTATCTCTAGAATCCTAGCTCCCTTTGGCCAGTTTCCATATCCTCCGTAACCCGAGTGTCTAGCATAACATAACCAGAAATTCTTGTATGGACAACACCAGTCTAATCCATGGTTATGGCCTACAAACACAGCCTGCCATCATGCAAAAGAATATTAATATATCATCAAGACCATCGGCGAAGGCAAAATTTTACATGGTTCATCAATAACAGCATATTCAGCGTGATCCCACAAGTAGGGTCAAGGGAGGGTGTATGGATGTATGATATCCCTACCTTTGTGGAGTAGAGTGACTATTTCCAACAGACCCTCGCTACCTCATAAGAAACAATTACATAACGATGTTCACCATCTATTATATATACAAGAAAAAATTGATCTTACATATACAATGTGACTTTCTAGCAAAGGGGATTCAGATGAACTCGTTCTGCTCCTCTAGCTTTGTCATTGACTAAGACTTGTAATTTTTCTAGACAGAACAACAACATTATCTTTTTCATCTCTAAACAACAATTTATATCTTTAATAAAGTTGTCTCCATGTGACCTGTAGGTCACGGATCGAGCTATGAAATCAGCCACTAATGCTTGCGGAAGGTTAAATACAGAAAATGAAAAAATGAGTTCAGTTGTCATTTACCTTCACAGAAGACCTCCTTTCAAGAAGCTTCATCATCCCCATTTCAGCTTCTTGAGAAGCTACTTTCTCCATGAACATTGAGCCAATACAATTCCTGTGTGCATAAAACCTTGGAGCGACCTTCTTATAAGCTTGGCTTGGTATATGCCAAAAAATTATCTCCGGAACCCTGTTCAACGTCCTTTTACGTTTAATATAACTCCAAATGTGAAAGTACAGTATAAGACACTTTGATTCATTGCATTGAGAAGTATAAACAAAAAGAGCAAATTGAAAGGTGCTCCCTCTACATGCTTTTGAGCCTGCTTTTTGTTCCACTTCCATCGATAACATCCAAGAAAGAACAAGTTATAAGCTACTTACATCAATGCAATGAATTGGAATATTACAGAACTTTGACTTAGTTCAATGTGCACCGTGTATTACGCTTGTGAAGCAAGAAACTCAAGCACGAAGATTAGAGTTTGAAACTCCAACGGTTGATTACCTTGAGTTAGGATTGATCTCTAGAGATGTGCGGTTGAACCATTCCGCTTGAGCATTTGATATAACTTCAGGGTATGAGCCACCACCAGAATCTAAGAAATACATGTATGTTATGACTGACTCAGGGTCATCTATAGATGAAAGTTTAAGGACATAGTTGGAAACGCTAGGCCATAAATCTTTAGGACCGAATTTCGAGTAAGATAATTTATTCATCTCTAGTTCATTTGTCATCAGCTCCAAACGCGTCGTGCCCTTGAAGCTGCAACCTTTGCCTCCTGAAATAGAAACTTTCCTGAATTAAGCAATTTTTTTCAAAATCATATCTTACCAGCAAGAAGCATTAGCATTTCTTTCAATCAAATCCACTTAGACTGTTCTTTTTGCCAAAAAACACCACAAAATGCTTGATTGGTATGTCTAACATAACAAAGAAGTATCAACTATTTTTACACGGGATCCATCCGACTCATCCAAAAGTTTTCTTTGCATGAAAACTTTCTTTTGCTATAACCTCAAGTTCTAAGAAATACATGTTATATGATTGACTCATGGTTATCCCTTAACGACAGTTCAAGAACATAGGCAGAAACACACGGTCACATATTTAGGACCAAATCTTGAGTAAGAAAACGTGTTCATCTCCTGTTTAATATCAGTGCCAAACATTCTCTCCTCAGATGTTCAAACCTTTGCTTCCTAATAATCCTACCAGCTAGTAGCATTAGCAATTCTTTCGATGAAAATCACTTGGTTCAGTGCATGTTGAGATTTCAAGGTCACACACTGTAACACTTGAACAAGTTTTGCACATTTGTATTCAAATTTATCATTTTATACCAAAAACATATCAGCTTACTGAAAGATAATTTCCTCGACTGGTTTAAGTCTAACCCCACTCATCCAAAAGTTCTCTTTGTATAAAACATGTCTCTAGCATAGAAACATAACATTGTAAACTGACCTTTTTAGTGATAAAAAGGTAATTCATAACAAAATCAAGAGATGCAATAAGCCAATAATAAAATTTCAATCTACTTTTGCTAAGTTGGAGAAACCTTAGGATAAAAGGAACATTAAAAATGCATGCCATTTATAAATCGGAAATCAACTGAAATCTCAACAAAGGAAGTATAACTTTACACCTTTTGATTATGCAATATCAGCTTATCTTGGTACCTTCAGACTCATTAGAACAGGAAGCATTTATTGGACAATGAAGAGGAGGAATTCCGGTGGATGAAAACCAATCCATTGGCCATTCAAATGGCATATCATCATGGTTACCGAACACGCTAGCCCATGGAATTCCCCTGTCTCTGGTCGGAGAGATAGCTTGATACCAGTATAAACTTGCATTTTTTATTGGTATGTTGTTGGCTGTAATGACATCGCCAAGATAAACTACGAAGTCTGCAACAAAATTACTGAATTAGATAAGCATCCGGAGAATATGTTGATTAGTGAAGAACATCTCAACTCCATGTGTTCAACCCAACCCAGGCTATCAACATAGCGTACATCTCTATTACAACAAGAACATAACCACTGAAATCCCACATAGTTGGGTCTAGGGAAGGTAAGAGCGTACGCAAGCCTTACACCTACCTCATGGAGGTAGAGAGTGCTATTATCAAAAGACCCTCGACTCAAGTGAAGCAAATCAAAGTAGTAATGAAAAGGAGAGCGTACATGCAAGGAACAGTTAGCATCACCAAAACAGATGGCGACAGATAACAAAAGCAAGCAAGCAACAACATAAACGTTACAAAACTTTCAACAGCAATTGCACCTCAGTCTCACGTGTCATACTAAAAAAGTACTCTAAGAATATGCCAACAATGCAACAACATTTGGAGATCATCTGAAGTACAACAAAGCTAATATGACAAGAAGTCCTGAAGTATGAGATCAGAAGAAATAGTGTACAGAATAGCGGATAATGTTAACAAACAATGTAAATACATAAGTGCAAAAGAAAATCAACTTTGATATCACATTTATATGTTCAAATTCCATGGCCAGCATAATAATGTATCAACTACATCAGGGGCTTCATTTTTTAGTTACAGAGCACAAATTACTAATTTTAAACACAGCAACATAAAGCCATATAGAGGTAAGTCATAGTAAGACCCCGCCATTAAGATTAATTTATTCAACTAATACTAGTAGTCAGTATCATAACATAGTATTAAATAAAACAAATATAAGACAAACAGTTATTCTTTTATTCTTTATCAGACGAGATTGACATATTCAATAAACTGACTAGATAGGTTACTTCAAACTGATTTTATTATTTCATATAATTTACAATATTCACGTCCAAAACTTAAAAGTCTCCTTCTCACACACAAACATAAGCGTGTTGTTTACCTTCATGTTTGCAATATAAGATTACATGCAAATGATATTTTGGTGAGTTGATTGAATAATTTCTCAAAGGTTAAGCCTAGTAATCAAGTACAGAACTTTGAAAATCGGGATTCAAATTCCAATAGAGACAAAATATTACTGCTAGAATCACATCTTTAGGCTATTTGATGCTTACATTTGATTATATATATAGCTGTTACTAAGAGATGGAGCCAAGATTTTAAGTTTATACACGTCAAATGGTTTTTTATCATTCAAATAAAGTATTTGCACCGAAGCTATTGGGCTCTACCAAACTTGTAACCATAATGCTTTCAACTAAGCTAAACATTATTAAGGTTACCAATACTTAATATGTTTAGTGGTTGTTTGGTATTAAGTTCGAAAATAAAGCATTACTATGTTTGGTTGATGGTATAATCCTGTATATTCCACCTTATCCTATGAAAATAAATTAGTCCAGAGGATTATAATTCTGGAATATATAATTTAGTCCGTGTACCAAATGATCCAAAAACAAATTGTGGATAGTATTATCACTTGAATATCAAAAGTTATAGCTGATGACAAAGACATGCAAGTACCATATTCGATCATGACTTCGATCCGAGCCACCTAACCCCCATGAGCCGTGCCATACACAGGACTTTGGTGATACCTAACAATCCCAACTCTCTGATAGATCAAGTTCTTGCCATTATGCCAAAACCAAAGCTAATAACAAAGTCGCAACTTTATAAGCCTACTATGCAAGTGTCATGTTCGATTCGTGACTTTGACCCGACCACCCAGCCCACTTATAACCTTGCCATAGGCACGATATTAACATTACCCAATCAAGGTATAATCCTGTATATTCCACCTCATCCTATCAAAATAAATTAGTCTAAAGTATTATCATCTCGAAACGTATAATTTAGTCCGCTCACCAAACGATCCGAAAAAAAAAATTGTGGATAATATCATAACCTGGATGTTCTTCATCGAGCACAGTAGACATAACTTTAACGGAATTCACGTCTTGGCGTGGTCCCCAGTCCGTCCATGCGTTTTCTCCGAAATGCAAGTCGGCGAAAAGAGCAATTTTGAACGATGAACCGTCCGGCCGTAGGTGTAGAGTACTACTATCTCCCGGCGGCAGCGGCGGCGTTTGGAGGGACATTTTCCGGCGAATTTCACGTTCAGCAGGTGGTGAATTGCGAGAATGGACGGTCAGGATTAATCGGAAAATCAGACAGATTAAGAAGACGGTGGACTTCATCACCGGAGGTGTTCAGCAGTTGATTAGTAGTAAAGAGATATAAACTTGAGACGTGATTTGTAATTTACTCATGCTGAGGTGGTCAAATGACAAAATTACCCTTCACTAGTTGTATCGAATGCATCTCAATTAATTTTACAAATGAAATTTTTATAGAAAAAATAAAATATGATATGATCTTAGTTTATCGAAAATAGATTATCATCCTTAGAATCATATTATTTATCTATTTTTTGTGTAGTTGAATTATAATATTATTTTGTTATAATATTGTTATGCCATTATCTATTTTTTATTATTATTTATTGTTTTTATATTTTCATTACTTTTTCTGTAAGGTGTTTGTTTTGAATCGAAGATTCATCAAAAAAAATATTGCTATGTTTAGATAGAGATAAAATTTATACATTTTGAATCGCATTTTATAATGCTATATGTATAAAATATATTGTATTATTATTGTTATTTATTTTTTATGGATAAAAAAATTATAATCACGTTAAAGTTTAAACTTAAGATCGTGTAATTCTCAAACATCTTTTTTTATCATCAAGCAAAATTAAATTCACTATCTAAATTATGAATTCACGTAAAATCAATAATTTATTATGAACATTTGACACGTATAGTAATGCATGAGCATATGCTCAACGTACAAAAGAATATGCTAAATTTAGTATTGGCACATTCGCTAGTACTTGATAATTTTACACTCAAAATTTAATTATATTTTGGGAGTATATTATACATATATTCTCAATTCTATTTAAATTTTACAAAAAAAATATTTAAAATATTTTTGACCATTAAAAATAGTACAGAAATATTCTTCATTCATCTATTGGATCTAAATTAAAATGATCTGATCATTCACCTTTGTGGTCAATATTGACCTTTTTTTAAATAAAATAATTTTTTTGCACACATGACAATCATATATTGGTTATCTTTTCATGGTTTTTCCTCCATTAAAAGTAGTGATCCTAATACTTATCTATTTGGACACTGTGTCATGAAAAGTTATATGTATGTGTATCAGAAAATTCAATTCATTTTTTCTCTATTAAAAGTATTATTACCATCATTTTTCTTTTGGAGAAAAACAAAGAAGTTAAGGCCAAAAAAGAATTGGGGGAAGGGAGGGGGCACGTAACGTGAATTTGAGATTTTTTTTATTTGTTTGTTTTAATTTAATTAATGAATAGCAAGTAAAGAGTTAATTTTTCTTTTTTTTTTTTTTAGGATAGGGTTAATGACCGGATTTAGCTAAATTTAGAGTGATAATCAAATTGTAATCAATAAATGGTCATCACGTATTTAAAAAATTATTTATTTAATATTCTATTTTTTTAAAAAAATGATCAATATTAAGTTCTAGAAATGGACGAAAAGGACATTTTAGGCCTAATTAATGAATGCTAATGACATTTTAGGCCCAATAGGTGGATCAAAAGATATTTTTATACTATTTTCAATAGTTTGAGGGTATTTTGGATCCTTTTCCATTGATTTTAAATATGGTATCCATACACATGATATGGTATAAAATATATGACGAGTTTTAAAACTTTAAGTTGACAAAGATAATGATTATAACATGCAACTACTTAATAATAACAAACGTCTTTATGATCATAAGATGCTATCCTTTATTTAAAAATTCATTTATACTTTGATTGTTATTATTTTTGTAAGAACTATAACATTATTTCTCGCATAACTCTTGAAATATTATAGAATAATTTTAAAAGGATCCTAGTAAAAAATTCTAAACATATTATATATGTATTTAAATTTACTAAAATTATGTTATACTAGTCTAATTCTTTATACTATTAACTTGATATTTATCGATTATTATGCGTATCTATGAAAATAGTTTGTGTTTTCATAGTAGTGATGATTGAAACTAGAACCAAAGGTGTGCAAAATTTGAATAAAAAAATTTATTATTGATTTGTGGTTATTGATTTAACATATTTTTAATAATTTTATAAATGAGAATAAATCAAATTATCGATTTGATTTCGATTTTCTAATATTATCAAATTGATAATTTACAAAATTTCAGTAATTTACAACTTTATCCTTGAATAATATTGAATATTAATATTACTACCATTGTTTTCAATTCACACTTAATGACTTTTGAGTTTATAAAAATAAATTCTTTTATTTGTATAATTTTTTTCATATTCAGTCATTATAAA
>JAOTQR010000079.1:6428043-6446024 GCA_025774065.1 Solanum ossicruentum
TGTCTATTTTGAGCTAATACGAATTACACAGCTAGTTATTTGAGAAATTAGTCCTAGAAAGAACAGTTCGATTTCTCAACAAATCGAAATGCTTTCTCAAGGAGCATTGTTGACAAATAAGTTACAATTATTGAATCCGTGAGCCGTTCTGATTCAATTTTGTAAATGTTTTTAGATAACTTATGTTTGTTGCAATTGTGTTTCATGACTTCATCTACTTGCTACAGTTAATTTGAATATTGAGCATCACTTTTCATTCTAATGTACATGCACAAGTGTTCATTTAGCTGATTGGTTCAACAAAATCTTGTAAAACTCACAAAACAAGGCTGAAACTTGAGGGAGATGAGTTGGGAATTCGATAGTTAGCCTGTGGGCTGGATTGCATGATTCAAAGAGAAATGGCATAACTTGATATTCTGGATAATTTGTTGTATAAATAGGGCATAATATGAGCAAAATAAATTCTTAAACTGCTCAGTCTGAAAGAGGTTTATAATTATTGCTGATTGATGTCTGAAGTGAATGGTTCTGTTTGCTTGTAGTTGTATTCATTGTTTGGGCTGCTGTTTGATCAGGTTATGGATGCTATGGATGCTGAGGGTGAAGTTCCTGTTTCAACTTCAGAACCTTCTACTCTAGTTGATGATAATTCAACTGTGGTTAATGCTATAGGTGCAGTTAATCTTCAAACGGTCCCACCTGTCACTCCACCTGTTGTTCCCACGGTTATGCTTCCTCCTGTTGTGCCTGCAATTGCTCCAAGGCCTGCACTTCTTACCCCTATTCCTCCCCCATTAGCTCCGCTGCCTGTTCGTCCACCTGTCCTTAGGCCTCCGGTAGCACAGAATGGAGAAATGCAAGTGAGTGATTCAGATTCAGACCTTGAAGAGATGGGATCCGGTCGTGGTGTTGCAGGCTCCACTCAAGAATATGAGATCTCTGAGGAGAGTAGAATCGTCCGAGAAAGGCAGGAAAAAGCCCTGCAGGAGCTTCTCATGAAGAGACGTGCTGCTGCGCTAGCAGTTCCTACAAATGATATGGCCGTTCGAGCTCGACTTCGAAGGCTTGGCGAACCCATAACTCTCTTTGGAGAAAGGGAGATGGAAAGAAGGGATCGTCTGCGGATGCTTATGGCAAGACTCGATGCAGAAGGACAGCTGGAAAAGCTGATGAAAGCTCATGAGGATGAAGAAGCTGCAGCTTCTGCTGCACCAGCAGAGGAGGAGGATATTAAATACCCTTTTTTCACAGAAGGATCAAAAGCACTTTTAGATGCTAGGGTAGAAATCGCTAAGTATTCTTTAGTTAAGTCAGCTTTACGTCTCCATCGTGCAAGAAGGAAAAGGGATGATCCCGATGAGGATGTGGATGCAGAGGTTGATTGGGCTTTAAGGCAGGCAGGGAGCCTGGCCCTTGATTGCAGTGAAATTGGAGATGATCGACCCCTTTTTGGATGCTCGCTTTCACATGATGGAAAGATGCTTGCGACCTGGTATTTTTCGATGCCTGTCTGTCTTGTGTTAGATGATTCTAACCTGACTCCCCATTTTTTAATTTTGAGGATGTTCTTTTTGTCATTCTTTTCTTTTTCTTTCGCCTGTGTTTTCTCTCTTTTTTTTTCCTGGAGAGGGAAGGGGGATTGTTATTCGTTGGTAACTGCAGGTAACAATATAGATTCATATACTTTAAAACTTGTTAGTGTTTCCCAATTCTATTTTTTACCTCTAACTTATAAGTGGAATATATTTGTTTAATTATGTTTTTTGCAAGTGATTCGCTATTAAATCTTGTGAGGATTCATATACTTAATTCCAGCTTGCTTGGGGCTGCGAGGTACTTGTTGATTCCCATGTAAATCTAACAGTTAGGTGGTTTTAACTGTTTCAAGATCATACCAAATGAACTGGAAGTAAGATTTTTTATTCCTGTGTGAGCATTAAATTGTCATGCTTTTATTAGAGCGTCTTTTAACAGTTATGAGTTACGAGTATGGTATCAAGCAACACCATGACACTTTCCCTCCTTTTCTCCTGTATTCAGCTCTCTGAGTGGAATAGCAAAGATATGGAGTATGCCTAGAGTGCAAAAGCTTTCTACTCTAAAAGGTCACACTGAACGAGCTACTGATGTTGTATTCTCTCCGACAAGCAATTGTTTAGCTACTGCATCTGCTGACAAAACTGCAAAGATATGGGGCTCAGAAGGTTCTCTCCTCAGAACATTTGAGGGACATTTGGACCGTCTAGCTCGGATTGCTTTTCATCCTTCCGGAAAATACTTGGGCACAGCTAGCTTCGACAAAACTTGGAGATTATGGAATGTGGAGAGTGGTGAAGAGCTGCTTATGCAAGAAGGTCACAGTAGGAGTGTTTATGGATTGTCCTTTCACCATGATGGTTCATTAGTGGCATCATGCGGGTTGGATGCACTTGTTCGAGTCTGGGATTTAAGGACTGGACGAAGTATTCTTGCTCTACAAGGCCATGTTAAACCGGTTAGTCTTTCTCGTTGTGTGATGTCCTTTTCCCTCGTATGCTTTAGGGATTAGGAGAATACATAAAATATGAATTCTGCTAATTTTATTTATTGGTTCTAGGTTCTTGGTGTCAGTTTTTCTCCGAATGGTTATCATTTGGCTAGTGGTGGTGAAGATAATACCTGTCGTATTTGGGACTTAAGGCAGAGAAGATCTTTTTACATCATACCAGCTCACTCCAATCTTATCTCTCAAGTTAAATATGAGCCTCAGGAGGGTTACTTTTTGGCTACAGCTTCCTATGATATGACTGCTAAGGTACAACTTTTAGTCTCTCATGATTGTGCTGCTTCTTGGATTCTTTTCATTGCTTGTCTTTATGTTTTAAACTCTTAAACATATATTTCAGGTATGGTCATCAAGGGATTTCAAGCCTGTAAAGACACTCTCTGGTCATGAAGCGAAAATCACGTCATTGGATGTTGCGGCAGGTAAGTTCCGTTTAATTTCAAGCTGTTACCTTTTCGTGGAGTGGAACAGTATCTTTAAGGCATGTAAGAAGTGTAAGCCTTGAGGTTATTATACGTTTTGTCTCTTCGGTAGTAAGTCCACCATTCCTCTCTACACAATAATTGTGCAACTCTTATGCTTTCTTAAGCTATACAGAGATAATAATGCATTAAAGTAGATACGATTGTATAGCTGCTGGTGTTAGTTCTTTTTTCGCAGTCTGAGATGTCTTGCCTCGTGGTCCCATTTATGGTAGGATAGAAGTTGACCCACTTCCAGAACCAAAGAGCATTAGCAACAAATGAACGATCAGAGTTATGGTTATCTTTCCCTTCCTATCAGAAAGATGTGAAATAAGTGGAGATATAAATGATGTGGCATATGTCATAGCATACCTTTAATTGCAATAAACCTGAGCTTTAATTATTGGACCAAATCCTGTCCCTCATCTTCTGTTATCGCTGTACTAATGTTTAATGATAAGCACACCTTATAGGGGGAATTTGGAACATAGCCACTTGCTTTAGACCGTGAAGTATTTTCTTTTTTCTCTGCCTTACAGTTATTATTTACTTCATAGTCCTTTGCTTCACATTTGACATATGCTTATTTGTCTAATTTGGTACCAGATGGACAATTCATCACCACTGTGTCTTATGATCGAACAATCAAGCTATGGTCAAGCAAAAACACTGAGAAGGAAGAGAAAATGGATATCGACTAGATTTTCACCTTGCTAAGTTTGTAGGTATCTTTCCGTTTTCTGAGATCATCAAGAAGAGTAGAGTATGTTGATTTACGTGTAAGAATCTCTGTAGAAAATTGAAGCAACAAGGCCCTTTGCTCATGCTGTATTTTGTAAAGCCTTCGTCAACCAATGAAGTAGTGACATCCTCTACTGTTCAAGAAGGACCCAAAGGTTCGGTTGTTTGCCAGACCCGTGAGTTGGGTTTAGCATATCATGAGACATTTCTTGTACTGCAAGTATTTTTACACAATTCCTTGACAAATGACACTGACCTTTTAGTAGTTGGTGAATGCCATAGTTATCTGTAGCTCTGATGAAGGTTCATGGTTATGGTAATATTCTTCATTATGCAGATTTTCAGTGCACTTCTGAGACAATTCTTGTATTGAGTGATCCAACAAGATGGAGAATCATATAAGAACATTCTGAGCAATTTCTATTCTACTGTATTATTAGCTGATCAGAAACTTGAGATGCCAAAAGGTATTTTAAACCTCAAACAAAGCCATATCTCTGAAATATTGTTGTTAAAAACAATTGCATTTCTATTTCGTTATGGTCTATTTTGACTTGGTACAGAATTTAAGAAATTAAAAGATTTTTTAATATTGTGATTTTAAATTAAAGTTATGTCAAATATATCAAAATGTCCTTTAATATTGCGGCTTTGAACATGTCAGGCAGAAGAAATTAAAATGTAGCAAAAAAAGGGGTCATTCTTTTTTAAACGGACTAAAAGGAAAACGGATTAAAAGGGAAAGCAGGTCATTTCTTTTAAACAGAGGGAGTATTAATAATTAGGAGCATGGTCTATTAAATGGTCTTTTAAATTGAAGATCTATCAAAAATCACCTCTTTAAGTACATTTCCTTCTCGAGATCTTACTTGTAGAATTTTATTGAGTACAGTATTACCAAACGAAGATAAACCGATTGTTGCAATGATGTTTGGGATTACTAATCCTTTACATTTCGAGGAATCCTTCATCAATGATCATAAATAATATCAAAGATTTCAAGTTAATTATTCTAATAGATGTTAAAAAGAATCAAATAGGCAAAGATAATTCATCATAAACGTAATTACCAAGATTAATGTGTCTTGCAACATCAAAATCTTACAAAGAAAGCTAAGTACAACATGTGACAATGCAGTTTCTAACAAAATTCTCCTAGGGAACCAGTGTAGGTTACAAGCTCCAACTGTCATTGCATGAATGTATATGGTAGTCACTTTCCTCAAAGTATGGTATCGTCGTTTCTTCATAAAATAAAAACCTTCATGCAGGATGACGAAATTCGTTCAATTGAAAAGGCTGTTCTCGTGTCACAGCTTCATTTGTACCAACCCGTCAGGAGCCATCTCAGCAGAAAACAGAAGCCACAGCAAATGGCCTGTAAGACGTACATTTGTCAATCTTGACGATACTTCCATTTATAAGAACTTATCTGACGAGATGATGTACATGGTTATGCACATGAACAATCGAATAAAGGAGGGAAATAGAGGCAGTTCACAGGCTCAATGATTGAGAATGCTACAATCAGCATTACTGTTATCATAACTAAGTTGACTAACTAGAAATTTATCACCATTTTTGTGATTTAAAAACGATCGTGTTGAGGTAACAGGCAATGACTGCAGGACTAGAACAGGAAAGTAACTGAACACCCTTGTTGGTTTATAGTTGAGAAAGAAAAAGAAAAATAAGAGAACTAAGTTATTTACCTGGAAGACTAGTAGCATGACACAAAGGGACTGTTCTGACATTCTGCCAAATTGTCTCAAGAACAAGTTCACTAGTGTCCCATCATTTGTTCCGGTCAATAAGCCGGTCTGAGGGTCAAATCTGAAAGGGTACAAGGTATGTTAGTCCAGACACAAACAGGATATTCCAAAACTTGAGCTGCTTCAATTAGAGAACTTACTTAGGGAGCCGATGCCTTGGACAAGGTACAATACCAGCAAGCTGAAGGGAATTCAAGGGAGTTGAGAGTAGTTAGAGATCCGAAATTTGTTTAAAAACATCCTTTATTTTGCAAGATGGGTTTCACGGGGAGAGAGAGAGAGAGAGAGAGAGAAAGAGAACCTGAGGTAGTGATAGTAGGAAGTTCAGAACTTGCGGCAAGAAGAATATAAGCAGTGTTTCACTGTAAGGAAATAGACGAATCTAGACACATTAGCTTGAAGTTTCAGATGAAGAAATTCAAACAAATATCTTTACAGGTCTAGAAAATAAAAGTCTTGCGTACATACAATGGCTATACTCAATCTGACACAGTTTATATTCTTGCTGGGCATCACTATGTCACCAAGTCAAACTGACAAGGGAAAATGGGATAACCTTTTTTTATTTCTAAAACATTAAAGAAGCAATCAAATAGTTCAAGAAAAAGACTAGCAGAAGCACTACCGAATTTAATTGCAAGAAACAGGCAGGAAGCTGTACCTAAAGTGACCCAAGATTCCAGCCACTGCCATGGTCATCCCGGCAAAATATGTAAAGGTATCACCAACGAAAACTGAGGAAGGATACCTACAATGACAGTGGCAAGTGTAAGTATTAAGTAAAACATATTGCTGAAGGAAAACTCTGAGGTTATTCCAAGATGAAATTTTACCAGTTGTATGAAAGTAAAGCCAAGGAAGTAGCAAGCATTGGTTGAACAAGGTAAATAGAAAAAGCATGGGCTTGTTTGTAATCAGGATTAGCAGATGCTCCAATTTGCATGATGTTGTGTATCAAAATCTGTAATTACTCTAGAGTTAGATGACATTCAATCGTCCAAGGGATAGCTAGAGAACAATTGAAGCTTACAGCAGCTGCGATAACAACTGTCTGCCCAACTTCAAGGCCATTGATACCAGCGTGGATATTGATTGAATTTGTGCAAAATATTGCCAATAGCCACATATATAATTTATAGATACAGCCTGTAAAACCAGAGAGAAATAAAGAACTGAACTGAAGTCAACAAATGGAAAGAATTAAGGTATGAAACGGTAAGGAATTATATCTATACAAGACACGACTTTAAGCATGGTAAATGTGCATTTTCAACTTTCGGGTACTTCATCAAATATGGCAAACTCCAACTCAAGGACTTTCTATAGAAGTACAAAGAAATCTGGGATGCTTACCTAGATCCAAGATCTCTAATCCAACATATGATACGAGGGGCTTCGGTATAATAATAGTTGTATGCCCAGCATATGCCATCAACAACGGAAGAGCTGCAATGGAGGGTAACAGCAGTTTCCTATTTCAAGAAATTACATGAACTTCATAAGAATCTAAGCTGAAAAGATTTCAAAAAGGTCCCCAGTTGCATTTGAGAAAGACTTAGATATGATAGAAATGCTTACACTCTCCAAGGCACATCAAGGACATCATCCACAAACCCAAGCAGCATCATGAAGCAGATTGAAGATAATGCAGCATTGTACTCAACAAGCCACTGCCAAATTCATAGTCAACAGCAAGAGGAACACTTATTTGATGAGGAAAAAAAAAGGAAGGTGCTGCTGAGTACTATTAATGGAAGCAACACTTTTAATGTAACTATTACACGATTCACATATGAACAAGCACATGCACAATATATGGAGGACATCCACACACCCCTCTTTTTCATTACTTCTCTCATCTTCTGTTCTGCTTAATCTCTAGCTACATGAACTGTTTTATCCTGACCTGTGTTTTTTATGCCTTTGGCTTTGACAACACTCTCCGGCTTTTTGTTGCAGACTATCTTTTGCTATGTGAAATAGATTTTGACATTTAATCTCCAGTAGAAATCTAATAGTAGCATTTTTTTATTTTTGAATTATTTCAATTTAATTTACTGTTCTTTCTTGTAAACTCTACACTGTTTTTCTTATTAACTGTTATGCTTCTTCATTGTTTTCATCTTCCTATTGAGTTTGATGCACCAGAGCCGAGAGTCTATCGGAAACAACTTCTCTACCTCCTCAAGGTAGTAGTAAGGTCTGCGTACATTCTATCCTTCCCAGACCCCACCTAGTGGGATTTCACTGGGTATGTTCTACTTTATTGATTAAGTTTTGATTCCTCTATTTGAGTGATCTCTTAATATATACCAAAGTGTTGTAGGGTGTGTCTTCTCTTTTTCAGTCACAACCCTGTCCACCAATATTTGAAATTTTGATGCATTTGGCTCTAAGTTATGCATTTGAGTGATCTTTTAATATCTACCACAATGTTGCAATGTGTTTTTCTATTTCATAGTCACAGCCCTGTACCTCCTATTTTGAAAATTGCATGTGTTCAGTTCCAGGTTATGCCTTATGGCACTATGCCTTTGACCCAACCAGGTCATGTTTCAGTTCACTAAGAAAGCAGGAATGTGACTTCCTGGAGTACAAAAATGCACAAGCACATTGGATTCACATCAGAGTTTTTCGTCTAGTTTTGTTCATAATTATATATTTGAAAAGTCTGAGAGAGATCTTTTTTCCAGATAGTACTTGTACATAGTGATAGGGTTGGTTACATTCTCTTTGATTTATGCAAAATTTTCTATAAAAGTCAATTGTAAGATGTCAATTGACACCATCACAGGCAGCAAAAATGTCAATGGGCAGTAAATGAACTTGGATACATGTGCAAGGACGCATGATAATTAGTCCAGTTGCCCAATTTACAGCCTGTATAACCATGAATGCACAACCACTTGTGAATTGACAATTAGTAGAAGTTTCCCCCAAAAAGCAACAAACCAGCAACTTGGAACACTACCGCTAGTGAATACTGAATACGTTTGTTCTCTTTAATCTTACAACTACAATTCTTTCAAGTGAACAAAACAAATGGTCAGTGAGGATTCATATAGTTGATCACAACTTGTTTGGAATGGATGGATCATGAACTATTTTAATCAAAAAAGAATATAGTCAAACACTTGCTTATAAGATCAATGTCAGTAGGGATCAACCTTTGGCACTGTTTTTCCTCGCCTTCAAATGGAGAAAACAAATTCTCTTATGTTTTATCATACTAATAATAGTTAGAAGTTCTCATGATTTGCAAGCAAGAAGAAACACACAAAGTTATTCCAGAAAAGCAAATCAACAAAAGCAGTTATCAAGACGTAAAGCAGATCATCAATGAATAAAAAAGTTACAAAAGAAACCACAGAGCTTGCATCTTCACTTACATTTGAATCAGCTGTGAAGTTGAAATATTGAAACAAGATAGCAACGACCAAGAACACAGCCCCAACAATAATACCTAGTGACTCAGGTCTGCGGAAAAACAACACAGATCACTCATAAATTGCTTAACCATACACTGCATAACTAAATCTAAGTTGGTTTTTAACTATGTAAACTCACTCTCTTAACTGAGTCCATAAAATTACTCACTTTGTTACAGAAAAATAGTCCTGCCTTCATTGTAAGTTGTCCCAGAATTATCCATGCTCATTCTTTTATATCAGTAAAATGAAATTTCAAAAATTCCCAGCATAAGGTGTAAGCTGGTACTCCCTCCGTTTCAATTTATTGGTCTTACTTTCCTTTGTAATCCATCTCAAAAAGAATGTTTATTTCCTTTTTTGTAACTTTTCAATTCCAACTTTCCACTCATCACATGTTTAAAATCACAAAATGAATGAGCATCTTTAGTTTAAGACCACAGGATTCAAAAAGCTCCTTTGCTGTCTTAAACATCGTGCCAAATCAAAACTAGACAACCAAGTTGAAACGGAGGGAGTAGTATTTCGAGGGTAGCCACATTACATGTTGTGTGATGAGCTTAAGAAATCAACTATGGCTCTTGTGATGAGGATATCAAAAAAAGATATGCATAAATGTAGACCTATAAAATAAAAATTTCACATTTTTACACTTCTAATGAACCAATTCAAACTAAGACTATCAAAATAAAGAAGTAAGGCATAATAAATTCAAATCAGCATTAACTTCAAGTAAATTAAACCTCAATTTCTTCTTTCTACTTAAAAAACACAAAAACTTACACTTTGATAGAGCCTTGAGGAGTGCCTTTCTTGTTGATATCATATCCAAACAAATTCCTTCTCAATACGTACTTAGAGGCAACAGGAATCATAGTAACGGTAACGAAAAATCCGATCAAGCTAACAATTGCATTGATGAGAATCGATCGTCGGAGCTCCGATTCGATTTTGTAGTGGTAAAATATCAAGTAGAAGTACGGGATTAAGAATAACAAAGAGATTTTGAAAATTAAGTAAAGTTTAGCCGGCGCTATGGGAGGTTCCGGTGAGGAGTCACCGGATTGAGGCTTTGTCGTGTTTATGGATGATTCCGGCTGACTCACGGTTTCCGTCGCCGGCGTCTTTGACGGTCGTTTTTTAGCTGCCATTGTTTCGATCTCTCTCCCTCTGTATCACTTGTGGGAGACTTGTCATTTTGGGTCTGAGTTTTTATTTATTTATATTTTATTGCTATTATTTATTTAATTAATTAATTCTGCTCTATGCTACACTTGGTCCAATAGAATTTCGACACGTCATAGATATTTGTCATATGTGGGGTCCATGTGTTGCTTTCGTATTTTCTTTCCCTAAGATAAATAAATTTTACTAATGAGGCGTAAGAAGTTGACTACATAGATATAAGAGAAATAAAAGTAGATTGAAAAGGTTTTGAAGAGAGTAAATTAGATAGGACATGACTTACTGTAGCTTATCGAGAATATAATTTAAATAGAAAAATATTAAAGTCAAGCATAGAGTGTAGAAAATTTAATGTTGTTTAGTTCCCTTATTAATGTTGTTACGATGATTTTCTTTTGACTTGTTTGATATAAGTTAGGGATAGTTGATCTCAAAATTAATTTTAAGATGAGTTTCTTTCATATTTTCTTAAAATAAAATTGCATGATAAGTTATTACGAGATTAGTTATTTAAGATTATAGTGTTTATTTTATCTATATCGAGGGTGAAGTAATTTATATCGAAAAAATTAATTCTAAGACAACTTATTGTCTGACCAAACAACTCTTAACTCCTTTTCTTCATCAATTTTATTAATACATGTTTAATCATTTTCAACATGATTTCTTCATTAATATATTTGCTTTACATAATTTTAAATAAAAAATCTACTGAAAACTTCTCTATCTTTGCAAGAAAACGATACGACTGCAGGCACATCCAAAGTAGGGGTGCTAAAATCCATGTTTTTTAACGCTAAGCAAAATGTGATGCACTAAAATCCACGTATAATAAGCTTTATATGATGCAAATTCAAATTAATTGGATGAACGAGCACATGATCAAATCTGATCCAAGCATTGTGTTTGGGCAAAATAAGGAGGACTAAAATCGCCATAGTAAGCTTTCTATCTGAATTAGTCAAATCAGTGAATTCCGAATGCAGGAGGGTTAAACAAAAAAAACAGAAGTTGCAACAGCAGTATTATGACACTCAGATTTGCTTCCTTTGTGAATCAACAAAGCATCAGAAATAGCAGAACAAATGAGAATCCTGTATGCCACTTCAAAATATCAGGATTCACCATTTATATGTCAAAATTCCTGATGAGTTGAATATCCACTCCACTTTAGCTGCTCGAAAATAGACTTCATCGCGTTTTCTTGTTATGGTTCCATCTTCGAGAAGACGATCAAAGATGTTGGTACTAGCAAACTGGACGGTTGGTACTTGGAACCTGCTACAGCTTAAGGACAAGGCCGATAGGACTGTGGTCACTGCCATCTACATCTGGGAGAATGTACGAGTCATGCACCTTGTCAGCAATGCATTCCGAGACAAGGAAGTAGTCAAGCCGCCATCCTGCCATTTTACATATCTCAGATGGGAAGAGATGCAAAAAACATCAAAGAGGATAAATCATATCACGAACAATCTGGAAAACCATTTTTAAAAGAGCAAAATGTAATTGGACAAAGAATGTGAGGTTGGAATTATCTTGTGAAGGAGTAACAACTACGATAGTCGACTGGAGATCAGAAAAAGATGATGTTGGACGACTAGTTAAATAGGTTAACATGTCAAAAGAGCAAACATAACTACTATGGCGATAGGTAGACAAGCCCTCATCTAAGTTGCAGTTTGATGTGACTGGTGCTGGCGTCTAGGTTGTGAAAAGTCAAGGTCGCTAAGAGAATGTCGAGGTCGCTAAAAGCCTGGCATTAGGCTCTAGGACCCCATCAGCTCAAGCTAGTCGACAATCTGATACAAGTGTCTAAGTTGCTAAATGTTTTGGTGTAAAGCTTTAGGAGCTCATCTCGCGAAGATAGTTAACTCAAGCTAACAATCTGGTGGAATATCCAAGTAGCTAAATTATATTAGGTGTCAGGTCTAGGAGCCTATCTGCCAAGATAGTTAACTACAGTTAACAACTTGGTACAAGTACATCTTAAATTGCTAAAACGTATTGGCATAGAGCTCAAGGTTCACATAAGGCCAAGATAGTTAGTGTAAAGATACGACATCTAAACTTAACACAACCTCAAAAGCTAGCTCATAAGAGGAAGATTTCCAAGTGCATATAAGCAAACCCCCATTCCATTCCCCAACCCAATGTGAGAGTCTAATTCACAAGTACCCAGAGTTCAAACTCAAAAGTTGTATTTCCACACTGACCACTATCAAATGGGCAATGTTGTCATTCTACTACACAGTAAAACCTAAGTTGTGCAGACTCTACACTTTCAATGGCACATCCGTGTTGGATTCTCCAAAAATACACTACTTTTAGAGAATCGGACACGCACTTATTGACATTTTTGAAGAGTCTGAGCAACATAGAATAAAACACAATGACACACATGAAAATATCTACTTGTAGGAGCTATGGAGAAGAGTATGTGAAGAAGCACAAACTGAGACATGTCTTCGGTTTCTTAACTTTATCATAATAAGAACAGCTGAAGGAAAGCAGAGGACAAGTAAATAGCACCATAATCGAATAAACGTCTTAATACCTTTATTAGTTTTACGTGCACCATGGCGGTAACCCCAGTACGTATAACCAACAACACCAGGATGCTGCTTCCTGAATGTATCTACAAACCCCTTGTTCAGAAAGTTTGTTTCGAAAGACTGTCTTTCTTCTTCAGTAAAACCTGCACTTCTTTTATTTCCCTAAGCAAATGAAGGAAAAAGACAGCAAAAACAATTGATCAGAATGATGTCAAACTAAAATGCAACTTCAGAAACCTAAGCTAACAGCTGGAGAAAATGTTAAAATCCACAAGCAAACAGCAATTCTTAAGTTGCAAAAGTCAATCATCAAAGTTGGAAATGAAATTTTCCAATACTTTATTGTATTTTAACAAATGAAATAACTATTTCAGTACATGAAGGACCGAACAAATTCCCATGGTACTAGGTGCAAACAATTGCCAAGTTTATTTTTTTTTCTTTTCAAAAAAGCGGTTTATCTCTATTTTTGGTGGATGACTTTTACATGCTAGTTAAAGCAAATTATTTTCCTTCCAGTTGATATTCAGAACACCTTTCCCAACTATTAGCTATCAAAGAAAATTTTGACCTGTATACCGCAATTGGATAAGATTTCATTTATGTTGATTCCAGTGCTATCCTTAAATGCTAAGATAATCACCTTAAACAGTGGCTAATTTAAATTGTACACACTCCCTCCATTTCAATTTGTTTGTCTTACTTTCTTTTTTACTCTGTTTAAGAAAGAAAGTGTTTTTCCTTTTTCGACAACTCTTTAGTTCTAACTCTCTTCATAGCATGTTTAAGACTACAAGATCAAATGGCATCCTGAAGCATTCTACATATTTTTAGTTTAAGACCACAAGATTCAAGTCTTTTTTGTTTTCTTAAACTCCATGTCAAGTCAAAATTAAACAAATAAATTGAAATGGAGGGAGTAGTATCATTTCAATCCGCTCTAATGCTTGCTTCGTTGTAGCTTTTATTTTGTTCTCTTAGGGGCATTATTGATGCTACTTTGTATCTTCTCTTACAACTATATATCAAGAGTAAGCCTGATCTATCATTCACATGCATAAACTGCTTTTTCGTCATTTGCATGATAGGACACTAAAAATACTTACAGCAGGATTATAAATATCTATCTCCTCGTGGGCACAATTTAGATCACCTGTCAAAACAACAGGTTTCGATTTTTCTAGCTCCTGCAAAGCGACACAGGAATGATTTTTATTATGAAAAAAAAATGAGTTACTTGATAGAGAAATGATATACGGTGCATAAGATGCCAGTAAAGAAAGCAACACTTACTTTCATGTAATTGCCAAGAGAAGGATCCCACTCTGTAGTTCTGTATGTCTGGTAAAAAAGTACATCTAGCTAGTCATGTCCGTAAGAGGAAATGCATAACATAACATAACAAATACAAGAAGAGATTAGAAAAACATAGGGAACTACCAATCGTCGTAGTCCATCACCAGAATTTGGAACATATCCACACAGCAAATAGAAGTTATCAAATTCCACCGTGACTAGTCGTCCTTCAGAATCATGATCTGGTATACCGAGACCATATTTGATAGATAGTGGTTTAATCTGTCAAAGAGGAAAGAAAAAGGACCATACTGCTTACATACCAAATAAACCAAAAACAATTCAATGAAGGAAGACATAGTTGCTTAATCTTCTTCCTTCTCTATCAGTAGAAATATTTCTCAGGGACCAAAGTAAGCCACCCAATGGAAGGCTTGACATAAAAATAGATATCGTAATTCATAAAGGAAAACAATTTTCAAATGAGGAAGCTCAAACTGCAAAGATCTTCTAAAGATTTTCTTGCACAGAGAAATACCCACCCATGAATGAAAAAAATGTACATTTAATACGAGTTATGGAAATAGCTAATTTTTTCCAGTACTTTCTTCTCATTTTTGCTTTTTACTTCTTCAATATTGGTTTTACACTTATGGACAGCTGTATTTGGAGGTCTTCTGTTCAGTGCAAGAATGGCAGAGTTAGATAATTCGGCGGGTCTATGAAGAAGAAAGTCAGAAAAATAAAAGGAAAAAAAAGAAAATGAGAGGAAGAAGGAAGGACAAAGAATCATACTCGTGAGATGATTGCAGCACCAGAATACCCAAGCTTAGAGACACTGCAAGTCCAAAAGCTATTCTTATAGTCGTGAAGACTTTCCTTGATCGCTTCAACGTCTTTCTCCTGCTTTCAAGAGTCAGATGTGAAATTATCCAAGAAAGCACAAATATGTCATATGAAAGAGAAAAAAATCCCTATGGGTCACATGTAGTCTAAACAGTATTCAGAAATCATCACTAGTGACCTAAACTCATTGATAGCTTTAAGCAGCTTAGGTCTTACTATTGAACTAGAAGGTAATATTCCATCTCTTTCAGAGTATACCAATAACTAGAGTTTGCCGAAGTTGTGTAAACACAAAAAGAATACGTCCAGTTTCTGTTGTAGTCTCCACAATCTACATTCTAAGAACTCTGTCCGCCTTAAATCTGAAGAATTGTGTCAAATAGGAAGCAAGTAAACTTAAGGAACCTGAATGGTTATACACAGATAGATGACTACGAGAGTGTGCGGATATACATGAACATGTGTGTGCGCGGATCGTAGTAAAAGACACACTGTTTCTTTCATTGTGTTGAAATTAAGAGAAATATATAATGAGACGACACATAACTGTGTTGCGGTTACACACAGTTTTTATTTTGTTCAGAAGAACAAACAACAACAACAACACCCAGTGGAATCCCACAGGTGGGGTCTGGGGAGGGTAGAATGTACACAGACCATAATTGTATTAGCATCATCTGCACCCTAAGTTTGTTTTACAAAGATCTCAATATGTTGTAAGGTTGATGAGTAAGATAAACAGCTGTTATATTATATCACACTGCAGAAACTTGAAGGACACACTCCATAATGTCCGAACAGCATAACAAATTATGTCTCCACCATTTCCTTTATTCTCATCCACTCCAATAATCTAAGAGCTGAGAAAGATAGTATACAAACTACATGCATAAAATTTTGAAATGCGTGTAATAAGTGGTGAAGCTAGGATTTATAAAGGATATACAAAATATAAGGAAGTAAGCCCAAAGAAGAATCCTAGGGGATCCAGCATCTACTATATATACATAATAAATAATTTTAGCCTTATATATACAATATAATTTTCTGGCGCAGGGGGTTCCCCTTCCGCTCCCCAGGCTCCCCCACATTGTGTAACTTATGTAGATAATATCTATTAAAATATTAAGTTGATCCATACAATCAGAAACGAGATAAAATGAGAGTTCTTGCCTGTAGTTTAGTCTCCTGTAGGCAAAGCACATCAAAATCTTCTCTATCAGCAAGCTGCTGTATGCAAAGATTCTTTAACTTCATCAGAGCCCTCAAACCATTGACATTCCATGACAATAGCTTAACATGTTTTGTATCCTTAGAAAGAGGAGATGGCCTCATTGTTTTAGGATTATATACAATCCACCCATCTTTGGGCTTCTTGTGAGCGAAAATAGTCCAAGGTTCATCTTTATTTGCAGAAAGATCAACACCTTCGGAAACCCCAATGTGTGCTGAAGCAGTTTCTGGTGAAACTTTTCTCTTTGCTCGTAAATTTTTCTTGCCTATAAAATTATTCATCATTTAGATTGCAGTCACAGCAAAGCTAAGATTTACAGCAAGTCAAGTGAGAAACCAGACAAAACAACAAATACCAAAGTACCTTTGATGCCAGTAGATTCAGCGGAAAGTTCTTGCGTAATTGCAGCTTGTTTAACAATAATGTCAACACTGATATCCTTGTTGTGGCCTTTTGCAACTCGTTTTTTAGTCTCCCGAGTACTAGGAACCTCGGATGCAATGTTGCTTTGGTCATGGTTCTTACTCGACACTTTTCTAGGCTTCTTTGTTGAAGGATTATCTGCTACTTCAAGACTCTCCTCAGATGATACTTGATCCTCCTGTGCCACAGATCCATTGCCTGCATCTATAGAAGAAAGTTAAAGATTAAAAGTATCTTTCTGCTACATTTTGGATTTTGGAAAAGTTCGCAGAGCATTACTATGACCACCTAGACTTTCATCAGTTTCTACATTAAACACATTATTTTATGGGCTTGGTTGCAGTTAAAATGACAGAAAAGAGTACCGTTAAGTTTGCTGTCGAGAAAAGTCTTCAAAGAAGCAACAAGTTCTTGCTTAGTGCCTCTGGAAGGAATCCCAAGACTCCTAAAAACACAGAACTTGCTGTCATGTCACAGAATCAAATTGAAAGGCACTCAAAATTACTAGGTGATATCTGCAGATTCCTCCTATCCGCATAAATCATCTCTGAAGTGGAACATCATCAGAACAGAGGTTTAAGACCAACTACTTCATGTTCCAGATGAATCATTTCGTGCTGTATGCCATTCAGTGTTGTCAAAGGCACACTTAAGCCCTGAAGCGAGGCTCAAAACGTGTTAAGAGATTCACCTCGCCTAATGTGCGTTTCAGTGTCATCGTCTAGTTTCTAAGGTGGAGAGGTTGTTTCGGAAAGACCTTACCCCTACCTTTGAGAAAAAATAGAGAGGTTGTCTCCAAAAGACTATCAGCTGAACAAACAGTGAACAAGAGGCAATAGCAAGAAACAGAAACCACAAGATAAGAAGATACTAGGCAAAAAACAAATCAAACAAACATGAATCACATTTACAACATAATACCATATGATGCCAAACAGTTATCACTTAAACTATACCTAAGTTTTACTCTGAGCTGTGGAACAGTCATTTTCTCTACTGTTTCCATATCCTCCACTAGAATCTCCCCACTCTTACCACCATTTTCCTACATATAACAAACAAAAAATTCAATCTTTCTTACTGAACTATCTCCACAAATGCTTAAAAAGACATTAATAGGCCAAAAAGAAACAACCTTTGAAACACCCATTTCACCTGCAACACTCAATGTTTCACTTGATTTTGCAGTAGCTGATGAAGTTGAAAAGGGTCTTTTTTTAGAACCCATTATTGTCAAATCCACAGAAACCAAAACCTGAAACTTGGGTTTCCTTAAAATGACTCCAATACTGAAAAAGATACAATCTTGAGACAAAAAATCAAGAAAACAACTTATATATATAAAAACATAAAATAGAAACTGATATGCTGTACCTATTGGGAGGGATGAAATTGTATAGGCCTAACTTGAGAGATTGTAACATTGATTGTAATAAAGGAGAAAAAAAAAGTTTTAACTCCTTTCTAGGGAAGGGGTGGGGGGGGGGGG
>JAOTQR010000079.1:6454084-6471095 GCA_025774065.1 Solanum ossicruentum
AAAAAAATTATTTATTCAGTTCTTTTAAAAAAAAAACCTAATTATATACTAAAAACGCTACATTCTACCAGCTTATATATATATATATATATCATTTTTTAAAAAAAAATTTATTTATTTACTTCTTTTAAAAAAAAAAACTAATTCTATACTAAAAACGCTACATTCTACCAGCTTATCTTAATAGATATATGACATGTAGTACAGGATTTGAACTAAGTTATCACTTCAACCCATAAACTAACTTAATCATCTAAACTTACCCCTAAGCTAGATAACAAAAGTTATCAAATAGTTCAAATCACCCCTTTAAATTTTATGAAATAAATCATTTATGGAATAAAAAACTCTATTTCTCAAACGACCTAATGGGTCGTTACAATTCTACTCTCCCCAGACCCCACTTGTGGGATTCCACCGGGTATATTGTTGTTATTTATAAGTTTTGTATCAACCACAAGGATGGGGGAAGCATGGCACATTTTATGTTTATAATAGGCCTTACTTAGAACTTAATGTACCCTATACAAAGAGAAAAATATCCTGATATTTGAAAATACAATTATTCCTTCACATTATAACTACTTGATTTACTCTAGGAGGTAGGAGTAAGGTCCGTGTACGTTCAACTGTCCCTAGATCATACTTGTGAGATTTTACATGTTACTCAAGAAAATATGCTTCCTCTCAAGTAAAGTGTTCTTGACTCGAGACATAACTCTTGCTTGCAAGACCCACTCTACGTATATTTTAATATACACTGCACAAGCTTCTCATCAAGAATAACAAAAGTTGTATGCAACTTTTTTCTAGTAGATCTGTTAAATGTGTCATCAAAGTCATTACCAATGAATGATCCAGTCAATAATGGAACTGCACAAATAGCAGCACATGAGATATTTCAAAAACCATTCTTCCTTTTACTACAGTCTTATCATCCTGTTAAGTGCATATGAAAAAGAAGATGGCAAGTGCATACAATAAGACTTTGTGACATCCACAATCAGAACATAAGCACTACATCACCTTCCAATACGTCATGTCTATTAAGATGATGTCCTAATGAATCTCACAAATGGCTACAGATCCTTACCTGGTAAACATTGACCAGTTAGTTATTCAACTAATAATGTGGATCGCTAAATTAATTGATTAATATAACAAAAGAAAAATCAATCTTTGTTGTTAGGAAAATCAATAGATCTTGATTACTGTCTAACAAGAAGTCAACACTGCAATGACCAAAAATATATTTGAGATACCAAAATCACTTCGACAGTAGGTCAACATACAACTTAATCAGTCAAGTCGAATGTTCTAACTAAGCTAGAGAATAGATAGTTTTGTAACAATTTCATTCATTATTTGATAATGAAAAGGAAACATTTCATTATCATGTTGTGCATATCTATAACCATGATAATGAAACCCTTGGATGAGGGAAATTGATTCAAGGATAATGATCATATCATGTTGCTAAGATCTCGATCCCTCTTAAGTCCTAATCATAAATAACCAGAGTCATTAAGGTTTGTTCATAGAAGGTACAAATAAATTTATTGGACCAGCACACTCCATGAGTGCTGGTTAGAGAGAATGATTGACCTCGTAACTACTAGTTTACATGATACTTATGCAAGAATGTGAACGCTCATCAGAGAATCTCAGTAAATTGTCTCATACGAAGAAAATTGTATCCAATCCCTACTAACTTCTTGATGATATAACTGAATAGCGCTGACTCTTCACTTTTGGTGCCGCACACGTGTCAACAGTACATGGATGTGGGTGCGGAATTCATACTAGATATGGTTGATCGATTTTTGATACTTTTGACCCAAATCAATCGAGAAATTTGAGACAAGTTCGAGATAGATACAATGATTTCCGAAATCAAAACAAAAGCTAGGGTGATCATAATTTAGGCATAAGTTACTTATCATTAAATGATATTTGAATTAGAAATTCTGCTACCAAAAGGTACTTCGCAAAATATTTACACATATCAACATCACTGTTGAATGTGCAATGAACATTGAACTCAAGAAGTATATCATGGCCTCTATATCATTTGTCATGGCCACATTACATCAAAACAATAAGGAGATGCCTTTGTAATAATAATGCATTAACATCCTTCCAAATAGTCCACCATAATTTAAGCATATTTTCAATAAAAATATTTTTCGATATTTGAATTATAATTTTAGATATTATCTTTTATCAAAAATTATCTCGAATCTTAAAATTGAGATCACGAAGGATCCAATCTCTAGACTTGCATCCATGTCCAATCTTATTTTTTTTTTGGACTTAAGATTCAATTCAACATTATTACTTTGCCATTACAGTTGAATAAATAGGGAAAAGCCATTCATTTATGCCAGGACGCTCGGCTATAGAAGTCATTCATCTCGTAAGAAGACTGGTGGAGCAGTATGAGAAAGACAGGACTTATATATGATATTCATCGACCTAGAAAAAGCTTACAACAAAATTTCTAGGGAGATTCTATGGAGGTGCATAGAGCCAAGACTCAAGTACGGACAATGGGAGAAGACTCAGAGCACTTTCCCGTGTTGATATTGCACCAAGGTTCGACTCTCATCAATTTTTATTTGCCTTGGTGATGGATGTATTGACACGACATATTCAAGGTGAGGTGCCATGGTGATTGATGAGACTAGCAATGGAGTTAATACTAAGTTGGAGATTTGGAGACAGATCTTGAAGTCTAAAGGGTTTAGGTTGAGTAGGACCAAGCTTGAAAACTTGGAGCGAGTTTAGTGATTTTACACATGAGGCTGATGTAGAAGTGAGGCTTGATACACAGGTCATCCAAATGGAAAGATTGAAGAGGATGTCACCCACCGTACTGTTGCAGGTTGGATAAAATAGAGGCTCTAATCTGGAATCTTGTGCGATAAGAAAGTGCCACCTAGATTCAAAGGCAAGTTCCATAGAGTAGTAGTTAGACCAGCTATGTTGCATACTGTGGAGCATTGACTGAGAGTTGATGAGGATGTTGCGATGGATGGGTGAGTATTACAAGATGCAGATCTCTAAGACAAATTAAAGGTGACCCTGATGGAAGGCAAGACGCGGGAAGTAAGATTGAGATGAATCGGGCATATGATGAGGAGATGCACGAATGTCCCAATGTAGAAGTGTGAGAAGTGGTTATGGATGGATTCAGGAGAGGTAGAGGTACACCAAAGAAATATTGAGAGAGGTGATTAGATAGGATATGGTACATTTGTAGCTTAATGAGGACGTGATCTTGGATAGGAAGGTGTGGAAAACATAAACTAGGGTAAAAGGATAGTAGCTAGGAGTGTGTTTATACTAGTATGTAGAATTGTTTCGCCTTGTTGCCCTTACTAATAGTCATATGACTACTATTATACTTTCTTTTGACAAAGGTAACATTGACTACTATTATACTTTCTTGTTTTTCAATTTTACACTATACTATTTCGTGTAGTTTATTTGTAGTATTATTTTGTTGCAGTACTGTTATGTTCTTTGTTGTTTTGTTATCTATTGTCTATCACTCTATTGTACTTTCATTATGTCTTTACCTAGACTGTTTTTGCCTTGAGCAGAGTCTATCGAAAACAACCTCTCTACCTCACATCTAATGTAGAGGTCTGCATACACTTTACTCTCCCTAGACCCCATTGTGTGGAACTACAAATGGGTATATTACGACTATTGCATTGCATTTGAATATATTGGAAAACATTTTTTGTTAGATCCCTAATAACCCCATAAGATTCACAATACTGAATAAACATGACAAATAAACTCATAATATGGAAATAATAAATAAAGATGACAATACATGTGAGAATACACTCATAATATGAGAATGTTAAATAAACCTGACAATTTATTTTTCATAGATCTTTAGATTCAATTCAACATTATTACTTTGCAAATGTAGTGAAATAAATAAAAAGAAAATTTTTATTGGGATTCGTACTAATCTCACAATAGATTCACATAACACTAAATAAATGCATCAGTACACATGATAAATCAACTCATAATGTGAAAACAATCAATAAACATGACAAATAGACCCATAATGTGAAAACATTCTATAAACATGACAATACACGTGATAGATAGACTTGCGCACCAACTATAAATAACACAAGCATTCCTCTCAAAATTGCTCAGGCTTATTCAGCCAAAACATCTTATTTTCTTCTTTGATTAATTGTTTTTGCAATGGAGAAGAGGACAAACGGTAGGCAAAAGATTGAATTGAAGCTCATCGAATCAGAAAAAGCAAGGCTCATTACTTTCTCAAAAAGGAAAAAAGGTTTGTTCAAGAAAGCAGATGAGTATTCAACGCTGACCGGAGCAGACGTTGGAGTTTTACTATTTTCACCAAGTGGAAGACCACATTCCTATGGCTCCAAGAGTGTAAAGAAATAACTGATAAATTTCTTGGATTGAAAAAAGACGATCGCCAAGGTGATGATGCTAATGTGGGCGAATCAAATGTCTTTGAGGCATTTGAAGATATTCGCAAAGAAAAACAAGCATTGGATGAGAAAGAAAACGAACACCCTCACTCAGACATACTGTCAGACAAACACAGGTTAGAGGAGTACATGGCACTCCAGTCGAGGTTGGACAAAGTTTATAAGAACATAAAAGGTAAATGTGTCCTAGAACCAGAAGAGGAGAGGTGGTAAATGGAATGCTTCAATTTGGAGTTGTCCTTGGAGTTTAGAAACAATCGAGTCTTCTAGAATGGTCAAATCTTGTTTTTATTATTAAGTTAATTGTTGTTAGTTTTCCAGAGTCTATTTATCCTAGGTTTTAGACAACAAAAAAGAAAGTTTTAGAGTTCTTGTGTTATTAAGTCAGTCATTTCATTTGTTTCATATTTAGTCTTTAATGATGCTTTGTGTTGCCAAAATTAGTAAATCAATTGAAATTGTTCATTGATCAAAGAAAGCTCTTGTGCATTCACTAGTGTTCTTTTATGTTTCCATTTCCAGTGAGATTGATGCATTTACATTTCACACCATGCCTAGCTCTGTGAGATGGTGAGAATCTCTGTAACATGAGTTTATCTAACATCTATTGACTTTATAGACACATTAAGAAGTTCAAGAGTGCTATATCTATCTAGTTTTTCAATGCGATCTATGAATGTAATGGAATAAAGCACCTTATTTCTTTTTGTCTGGAGCACATACACAAATGGAATTCTTTTCATGTACAAATACAAAATAAATTTCACTCAATTACATTAGCCTTACAGATACTTTTTCGAATTCCTCTTATTCATTTTCTGGCTCCAAGTTTGTGCAACCTCAATTTCTAAAATAGAAATATAAGTATTAACTATTTAAAGTCAAAACCGCTCTTCCAAAGTAAGTACTGCATGTTCTTTAAAGTATAACAATCGGGGGCAAGTGTATTTTGCACATGCATTGGGAACACACAGTTTAGACATAAAACACAAAAAAGGATATTTCTATACCTGAGAAGTGCTAATGTTCCTTGTCTAACTAATAAGCTTGTCAAGGTAAAATGACATGTAAAGCAATTGCCTATCAAATTTTATGATACAAAAAATTGAGCGGGAAACTCAAAATACAAGATCATACTTGAACAAGCTTAACAACTTCAGGCTTGGATTATATAGCACATGAATGTTCCCAACTACAAGCCTCCTCGACTGGGGTACAAGCAATCAAAGCACCACTAATGCCTGCATTAGGGTAGACTATCTACGTCACACTCCTTGGGCTGTGGCCCTTCCCCATACGCTACGCTACTAATGCGCGATGCTTTGTGGAGTGGATGCCTTTTTTTACACAATATTTACTCTATACTATGAAAAAAAATATGTGAAATAGCAAAAGTTTTATTTTCCATTTATATGTACATTTTCTTTGAATGTGATTCAAGAAAAAAAAATTCGCCAACTCCAACCGAGTGTCCGAGTCTTTTAGAGCCCCGACTAATCCCGGGGGTGCACAGGCCCTCAGCAAGGAGTTTCCCTCAAGTGCACCACGGTTAGTTCAGGTTTTACCAGTTCGATGACCCTCAGAAATTGTTTGCACCCAGTGGGTTTCGATCTTGAGACCTTGAACAGGCCCTCGGCAAGGAGTTTCCCGCAAGTGCACCACGGTTAATTCAGGTTTTACCTAGTCCGTTGGCCCTCAGAAATTGTTTGCACCCAGGAGTTTCCCGACTCACATAATATTGTGCTCCCTAATACACTTGAGACCTACAATTAAGTTATTCCATAAAAAATACATATGCTTCTTTATATATTCCATCCAAACTACAGAAGGTATGATTCACATCTGATCAATTTCAATATTAATCCTTAGATTGGCACTGCCTAGTGGCTTAACCAATTCTTAGTTCATATTTCTCCCATCTCGCTTAAACACTGCTAAGATCAGTCCTAACTTTTGATTGCATTGTTAATATTTACTACGAAGGCTTTTACCTTATCATTACTTGCGTTAAGGGTCTAACATCCTCTCTGTCTTCACAAGGTAAGGGTAAGATTGTGTATACATCATCCTCCCCAAACCCCATTTGCGGGATTATACCAGGTATGTTGTTGTTATTGTTACAAAACTATATTTATTTGAAATGCACCTGTCAGAAAGTAATTCCCATTGTTATTATTTTGGCAAATTTCATTAGATTGAAATTAAATTTATCATTTATTCAGATATTAGAAGATGTTGCTGGAGGTTTATGAATAAATGGCTTTCAAAATTGTTCCAAACTGAAAGAGTACATCCTACATGGTTATTACAAAATTTAAGTGAAAAATAAATTGAAAAATCAACCTATCAAATTGTTCCAAGTAACTTAGTGCTATAGCACTTATTTTGGGATTGTCTGTTATCTTTGGGTGTGATACACTGACCTATACAATGATCAGCTTAGGTGCATCATAAATTGGATACCCTTGAATCATGATGTACATCGTCTTTCAATAAAAACGACTTGTGATGCTCACAGCGCGTTTTCCAAGTAGCAAGGTATATTATTGGAAATAATCTAATTGACATCAGTTGCTCTTAGTATAAGAGTACATGTCCTGGTGATCTCATCTCTCATGAATCTGTGATCAGGATAAGATAGAACTATAAATGAGTTTCTAGGTCTCGTCATTGACATATACATCTTAAGATCGGAATCAAGAGCTTAGAGTTAGGTAATAACAAGTATCCATTCCCTTTCGTCTGGGACGCAAGCCAAGAAGGATAGAATTGCATGTTAACCTACAATAGAAGGAATTTAGTTTCTCCATCATATCTTAGGTCATTGAGGGTCTTAATCAATTCATTATAAGCAAATATGTCTATGTAACACCCTGTTAGACCCTCGGCCCCAAGCATAGGCGCAGGCCGGCAAGGGCCTGTGCGCGAGCAGGCGTGCAGGCAGACATGTGCGCGAGATAGGCGCGCAAACCGGCAAGGCATGTGCGCGAGCAGGCGCGCAGGCAGACATGTGCGTGAGACAGGCGCGCAGACCGGCAAGGCATGTGCGCGAGCAGGCGCGCAGGCAGACATGTGCGCGAGACAGGCGCGCAGACCGGCAAGGCATGTGCGCGAGCAAGTGCGCAGGCAAACATGTGCGCGAGACAGGCGCGCAACCCGGCAAGGCAGTGTGCGCGAGCAGGCGCGCAGGCAGACACATGCAAGCGAGGCAGGCATGCAACCCGGCAAGGCAGTGTGCGCGGGCAGGCGCGCAGGCAGACACATGCATGCGAGGCAGGCATGCAACCCGGCAAGGCAATGTGCGCGATTAGGCGCACAGACAGGCATATGCGCGCAAGGCAGGCGCGCAGACTGGCAAGGCGACGTGTGCGCGCAGGCGCACGGGCGAGGCAGGCGACAGACACATGGGCGACACGCATGAGGCGAATCATGTGCGCGGCACGTGAGGCGGTTGCGGCTGGTCCAGACGCGGGAATCAGTGAGAACGTGGGTAAGCCACGTCCCCCATGTACGTGACTGGCGCATGTGCCAGGCACGCCCCTCCCCCTTGTAACTGCCTACGGGCAGAGTTATATTATTATGGCAGGATATTGTATAGGCAGTCAGATTCCATTAGAGAGTTTTGTGAGGCCTAAACAAGTGAGTATTCCGTCCATTGTACGAGAGTGAGTGTGTTCATTCTTGTAGCCTCTTGCGAAGAGGATTCCTTTTTGTATTATTGCGAGGATAATAAAAAGGTTGGGTTTTACCCGTACATTGTTGTTCTTTGTTGTTTGTGTGCGCATTGAGGCTGAGTTAACGTGTAGGTTGACTGCCGCACAGGGAGTGGTTGTATTCCGCCGAGTGAAAAATTTAAACTCGAAAACCACCCGTGTGACACACCCTATGTAGACCTCAATATGCACCAATTAGTAATAGGTGCAACAACATGATGACTAAAAGTGATACATGGGGACTAGATACACCAAGAGAAAAATTATCTCCAGAAACCTACAAATCCTGGAGTACATGTGGACTTAGTTAAGGACACAACAGAATAGGAATTAATGGATCCACATGGCGATGCCAAAGAATGTTCCTAGCTGAATAAGACAATGTGGAAAGAACTCACTGAAACCTGATTTTTGCATTGTATCAATTTAAAGTATCTGTGCTTTCTGGTGTGCTTACAGCTCTATCACTTCTAATTGATTGTGCTTTTGTTTATGACAAGGGGAACGCACTAATCGCTCATGCTTCCTTGATATGCTTTTAACAATTGTTGAACTTTAACAGAAAGAGGCTATGGCAGTTTACTGGGTTCAACTCTATAGATTTAGATTCATCAATAGCTATTCCTAATCAACAGATTGCTATATGTTAAAGATAAGTTTTAAAATATATGATAAGCCTTCTGCTTCAGCTTCAAGTTCTTTCATCTTTGAACATAATAAATAACTTTTCTTGTGCTTTCAAGGGAGTAGTCTAGAGGTCAATAATGTTGGAGAAGAACCATGAGATCTTAGGTTCAAATCCCACGAGGCAAAAACACCAGTCATTTCTTCCCATTTTCCTAAGCCTTGGTAGGCAGAATTACATGCACCGGTGGGAGACAGCAAGTGGCTGGTTAGTCGAGGTGCATTTAAGCTGACCCAGGTGCCACCATTAATTAAATATGAATAAATGAATCACCACAGTCTTTCTGTCTGGCTTGTCTCAACTCTTCATTTATAAGTGTCGTCTTAATCAAGTTTCCCTCTATTGTGTATTTCATATAGTGTCACACTTGCTGTTCCCTTACCTGACATTTCGGTTTGTCATATCTAGTCTTTCTGCTTATGGGTTTTGAGATGAGGGTTTTAGGAAACAACCTCTCTACTTCTATGAGGTAGCGGTAAGGTCTGCGTACAATCGACCCTCCCCAGACCCCACTTGTGGGAATTCACTGGGTATGTTATTGTTGTTGTTGTGCATTTCATATAGCCTTTAATTCTGTTTCTCAACCAAGGGATTATCTGGGAGGTCTTAAAACTTAATAGATTTGCACTCAACTTTAACACTACCAATAGAAGGCAACTGCTCTTCATTCAACAAACTTTCAACCAGCAGACCACCTAAGATTGCACAACGAGTACAATAATGCAAGAGAAAATAAAGACAAGCCAGTTACCAACAGGGAAGAAGCTACCTTTGCCATGAATGATTCTCTCCCAAATTCTCTGAAGGTTAAACTGCCATGACAAATCCTTTCCAGGTATGTATGAGGGCACAGTAGAGGTAGCAGAAGTAACCTTGGTATATGCTGAAATGCTTGGCACAAAAATAGCTTTTGAGAAGTAAATACCTGCAGAAGGAAACATTCACCTCACCAACTTATTACTCGCAACGGAATCTCCTCATCATTTAACAAGAGAAAGAGATTCAAACGAGACATCAAAAAATTTTCTGTGATCTTCCTTAAACTAAATAAACAAGGTCTCCAGGTGCATTCTATTTGGACTCTATATGAATCCACCTTATGTTGGTAGAAATCAAGAGAGTTGAATTAGAAATACTTAAAAATTTCTTCGGAAGCATAAGATTAACCAGATGCTATCTAATTCCTCACGTTGTAAGTTGGGTTAGATTAGTAAAACTTTGATCACATTGTCATATGCTGAGACAGAATGTATGCAAGAGCAGTCAACCTGCACATATTAAGTGTTGAAAATAGAACTACTTATGAATTGAAGGGTTAACTTTTTATAAAAAAATGTCAACGTAACTTAGATTGATGGAAGTAATTAGCTTTATGTATCAAATCAATCATAAAACTCGTTGCGTCATTATCCCACACAAATCCTCAGTTCACCCAAACAGCTTCTCATTTCTGATCTACATTTTTTCCTTCAAGCGCACCAGATAATGAACAAAGCCATAGTATGTTATTCCTAATAGAAAGAAAGCAATAGCATATCAGCCATGCTACTGCACAAGGAGCAAAGTTGATTTCTACACGAACAAGAAAACATGTGGCTCATGGTATACTAAACAAGTGTAACTTAGCAGGAGTATATCAATTGAGCCATCTCTTCTAGCATCAAAGAACCCACATGGAATGCAATTGCCAATCTGCAGAGGCAAACATCGATGACAACAACAAATTGCTGCATGATTATCTTTGATGACTACCTGAGGATGCACAGGTATCAACAAGCCTAGGAAGAAGAATTTGAGGATCTCTTGCATCCATGCAGTTGAATAACAGAATCTGCAGTACAGAGACAACTTTTTTCAGAAAGCACACCACTCAACAAAGACAAAGAATTAGAGGAAAGGAAAACACAATAGCATAAGATTTATGAAATGCAGAAGAACTAAATTTCAGGTATCAATATGAAGTTTCTTTTACACGCTTCAATATTTCGTCCGACTCCATGTTATGACAATGTTTGATGTAATCATTTGTCCCAGCTCTTTCCCTTGTTTCAACTTTCGAGGAAACGTATGAAAGTGACTGGTCTTTTCGTTCAACCGCAGCAGCAGAAAACCATTTTGCGCAAGCATGCATGCTCTCAGGACTGTGAGCTCCATCGAGGTAGAAGGTTAGATCTCCTGAAGACCTTTTATTTCCTCCAGATGTATTGATAAGAGGGTCAACAACAATCTGAGCCCTGCCAGAAAGATGTGCAGCTGAGAGACCCCTCAGGAATTTCTCTGGTAGACCATCTTCCTCGTATGCCTGTTTTGATGCCAAGAAAAGGTCAAGCAGTGTCATAATACAGCCATAGAACATAAGAGCAAAAGAAGTGTGGGTCACTCTTCCTAAGACACTTTGACTAATAAAATATTCCTCCATTATATGGCAAGATGAGGTAGAGTAACACAGTTAAAGAAAGAGGGCCAGCTTAGATGAGAAAAGAGAACAATTTTCATCATGATGTTTTAGGTAAATATAAGAGACAAAAAAGGAGGAGGTGCAAGCATGCGGCTATCCTCTGATCGCTTCATAATATGAAGGAGCATCTGTATTTCTTGGAAAATTCAACATCCTTCAAAAATATAGGTCTGCATCACCATAATTTTTATCTAGTGCTATGAGAAACCAGCAAATCTGCAACCATTCAGAAGTATTGCAGTTTAATCAAGATATTTTGAATCGTGAGGAGGGGGCCTTGCACTCTATTTAAATTGTAGTCTATTTTTGAAGTTGCAAGTCCTTGCTGCTCCCCCATCGCACCTCAGAAGAATGGACCTTAGGCTTAACTCAACAACGAAAGCTAACTTATGAGATAGTGCTTGCCTAAAACCACTCAAGGAGAAAGCTTCAGATTGTGAATAGATGCTACATGTGCAACAAGGAAGCAGAAACTCCCAGCCATCTTTTTCTGCAATGCCCAGCTGCTGCAGACTAGTGGCACATGTTCCTCAACCTTTTTGGTCTCAGATGGGTAATGCCTAACACTATCAGGGAAGTTTTTGAGTGCTGGAGCCACTGGAAAGTCGACAACACCATCAAAAAGATTTGGAAGATTATACCAGCTGTCATCTTTTGGACTATCTGGAATGAGAGAACCAGAAGATGTTTTGATGGCCTCTGGACTAGCCAATCTAGGCTGAAAGCTAAATGTCTTTTGTATTTATATAGTTGGGTTTTTTTGTCCCCAATGGATTCCCCTGATAGCTTTTCAGATTTTGCTTGCTCTATGATAGTGTACTAGAGATAACATATTAGTGCTCTCTCTTTTGTAACTACTTTGCATCTTCCTGATGCCATGAATGGAATCAATTACTTCATCCAAAAAAAAAAACACTCAAGGAAACAAGCATTCATTTCCTCAACTGATATGGGCCAACGAAACACTAACTATTAAGATAGTCAGCATACTATGCTTCATGGTTCTCTCAATATTCAATCAGAGGAATCATTCCAGACATTTTCTTATGAACTGCCCCCTAGTAATTTCTTGACTGCAATATGGATCACAAACAACATAATTCATAATTAGTAACGAAGTTTAAGATTTGTGATCACAAAATAATTAAAAATAAAAAAATCACAGGCTTTACTGACATTACTACTTTTCTGGAAAAATCATGAATATAGATATTGGTTGATATGTTAAAATTTGATTCCCATATGCACAGAGTAATGCAGAAGAGAGAATAAAGAGAATACCAACATCTTCAAACAGCCTCTTCCAGTTCCCTGTACATCTAAGCCAACTTTTACAAAGGGATACAGCAAGGGCAGCATTACTGAGCTGGTGATCACCAGACAAACTTAGCCTTGTTCCATTTAACTTTTCCAAGGTTAGTGGTCCAACAACTTCCAGAGGAATCTGCACAGACAGAGAGAGTATTTAGAGATTTTTGTGTAGATACTTACATTACAGATACTGAGCAGCATGGAAAGAGAGGATAGTAGTCAGTGTTAAGAATACTACAAATGATACTCTGTATCAATTAGGATTAGTCAGAATTAATTAGATCGATTCTTTCTTATAATTAGGAAGTCAGAGTATTTCCTCTCCAACACTTATTACTTATACACACACTATAAAAACCCAGTCTCTAGAGGGAAAGATTAATCTGAGTTTATCTCAATTCGCTGTTCTTTGTCCCATTCTTTTATGATAAGGGAAACTCACAGCCTTTATCCTTAGGGTGCACACAGGGTAAAACCTCCTACGCAATAGCCGCAACTCACAAGCCACAAACAAGACGCAACATGTACTAGGCAAGCCCGGTGCGATGATCTTGAACCAAAAGGTGTCCCTGCTTTTGTTGGCAACAGGTTTCGAACTTGAGACCCCAGCCGCAAACCACCGGGTCACCCAAAAGGATTCAATAAGCTAATAGCTTATCTACATCTTTCTAGAGATTATATGACTGTTTTGTGCATCTAGTTTTGATTTGTGTGTCCATTTAGAGCCATATATACATGCAAGGAAATGAAATTCTGGCAACATAGAAACACTCAAAGATTAGTGAAACTTGCTTGCCATAGGATACAAATGATAATAGTCATTTTTCAAATCATGAATCTTCTGTTTATTGAAATATTCTAGACCCATTCAAATTATGAGATTATGGATAAACAGATGCTACAACAATAAAAGCTGCATATGTGTAACAAAGTTTATTGAGTTCTGCCAAAAGGGTGCGATCCCAAGACACAATTTTTAAAGGTACATAAACATTAGTTACTAGCCTCACAACTCCAAAGGTAATGTTACAGTAGATTACCATCAACTCATTGGCCCTTTCTTGAAGAACTTCCATTGCTTCAGAAAGTTGTGGTACAGTGAATGCAGGAATACGAGGCTTCACAAGCAGAAAAACCAAATTAATTCAGAAAATACTTAATAATCTAATTGCCAGCTCAAGATATGGGCAGGAATTTTGCCATAAACAATCCACTATAAACAAAACATATCACACTATTGAAATTGCACTAAAGTAAGTACCTTAAGAATTCCGGCCTTGTGAGAAGCAATCTGGCCTAGTGTATCTCCTACACATTATAGTTGGAAGATAAACAAGTAATATCAAAAAGGTGTTCTGGTGGCCATCTAGTAAAGCCATTATTAAAAAGAATTTTCATGTGTTTATCCCAAGAAAAAGAGTTAGGTCCCAAAAAGGTGTCATCTCTAACAACTTAAACTTCTAGATGAGTTGTTCACACAATTCAACACCTCCAATAGCATATCTAAGTTGAAGCTGCTGAGTGCAAATGAACTCATGCTTCTTGCTTGTGTATGCTTTTTTTAAACAATTTTCAATAGACATGAACCGTCTCAACTAAAAATTTAAGTTGCTATAAATTAGAGATATTTAATATTCATTTTAGGGTTAGCAACAACAGTTAAATGTAAATACTACTACATATTTAATACTCTAATTAATAGAATACTGGCGTCTCGCCAAGCATAATATAGCTTTCTACCTAGTAAAGTACGTCATAAAAGGATTGATTATATTCATGCATTTTGTCAACCTCTTCTCTTGGTTTTTATCTATTACACCATACAGAAAGTAACAAATAAGTCTATCGAAGACAGAAGGCCACACCTAAAGTTTCCATGTGATCCATACCCAGAGAAGTAATACCACAGACAACAGGTTCCTTAATCTGCAAAATCATTTTATCAATTAATTACATGTTCATCAATGCCAAGGCTTAAAATATTATTTCCCAAAACAAGAGCAGAAAAGATTTCTCCAATGTCTATGCTACCTTGCATATATTATATGTAGGAGCAACATGAATACCCGATAGGATGCATTACCACATTTGTAGAATCCAGTTTTCCACCGAGACCAACTTCAATGATGGCAACATCAACCTGTGAAAGTACAGCAAGTCTAGTCACATAATTGCTGAGGTTCACTTGTTTTGTTCTTGTTGGAAAACCCAAATATACGCTACCGATTTCGGTTTAATTGAGAATAATATTTTTAATAAGGTACATAATATTACTAACAGTGGGAAAAACACGCATATACAAGAGGTATAACAAAAGTAGAGACTCTACATTAAATATAATTCTCTACTAAAGACACCTAATCATCTATACAACTTACAAGTAAGAATCTCAAGGGTACACCAAAAAGCAATCATATACAAAAGGTTGTTCCTCAAATGTACAAAATCATTCTTAATCCCCTCAAAAGCTCTCCTATTTCTAATCGAAAAGAGAAAGTTCCTGATTTTAGCTTGATTTATCCCATATCATTTCAAAGGTTAAGTATTTGTGATATGAACCAACATTTGGTCAGCCTAACACTATCAGGAAGACTTACAAAATCATCAAAGAGTTTAAAAGTTGTAAGTTCTCATCTAGCAGTAATCATTACACGATGAAGATCCAATGCCTAGTTGAAGTAAAAATTTCTGAGGTAATAATCCAATCAGGAAGTCAAGGTCGGAGGATAACTTAGACTTATCCCTTCAGTAATTTTGTTCCAGGAAATGGTCTTGATCTTTGGAGAGCAATATCAGTATCTCATAAGAAAATGCCACCAGACACGAATGGTGAACAACTTCCAAGCATATATTAGAAAAAAGAAAGATAAGTGTCAGGACTCATAACTTGGTCTTCATTCCTTCAATAATTTTATTCCAGGTTCTGGTTTTACTAAGGCCATCATTTTTGAGAGCAACATCAGTATTCTCATATGGAAATACCACCAGCTATGAACTGTTGACAGCTTCCAAGAACATCTTAGAAAAAGAAAAGATAAACACCAGAAGCCAAATCAAACCATATCAATCATGCACTAAGGCATATCCAAATCAAGCAAAATAGAGGGAGCACGTTTTTACCTTCTCGCTCACAAAAATTTTGAAAGCCAACACAGTAAGGAACTGGAAGAGAGGAGGCATAGGCAAGTCTTCGGAGATGTTTGCCTGCAAATTAACATTTCTAGGATGAGTAAAACTAACCATCAAAAGTTTTACTGAATGCAGATTACTCTAACAAACAGTAAAAGGTGTCAGATGATAGGAAAATTATATTTTACTCGCACCCAACACAAACCATTGAACAAAGTAAAGAACTTACTAGAATGAGCTTAAAGAAAGTCATATTATACTATATTGTACAGTGAATAACAATAAATGATGAAGTCGAGAGATGTTAGATCAAGCAAATGAAGGATTCCTATTAAAAAAGTGAACCAATAAAAATACAAAGATCTACACATCTCAATCACTAACATGATTTTTCCAATTTTGCTATAACTAGTTAATGCCAAAGCAATCTTGAATTATAATGACAAAGAAAATCTTTATCTTGAACCAGAAAAAATGTGTCAAGACTACGTAAACCTGAAAAAGAGAACCAACTGGCATGTAGTCAAGGTAATTAGGAAGATCCACTAGCATAATTAGATAAAGGCAACTTGTCATCCAGCACAGAGCCCGAAATGAAAGAATACCTTGAGCTGATTCCAACAATCCCAAAAGTATCGAAGAAAATTTTGCTGGCATATGTCCGTCCTAAGCAATACATCGTAATGGAATAAGAAACGCCATCACTAATTGAACTACAATCAAATAAAGGAAAGACATCAATCACATAAAGAAAACCAATTAACATCAGTGGAGCTCATTTTGAAATTTGAGTAGGGACCCTTTGTGTACTTCAAGACATTCCAAGTAGCATTTAAAATTGACAGGCTATTTGAGTTATTCACTATCTGTTAATTGTGTTCTAGAAAAACATTATTGGGTGCACTTAGTCGGATGATGAAGGGGAGAGAACACCCAAAGTGTTGGCTTAAACTCCCATATGAAAAGTGAAAATGAGGGTGGAAAATCACAACTGTTACCCAGAATCATCTGCATCGGGAACAAGAAAGAATTGAAGTCCATGGAAAGGAAAAGATTGAAATCCACCCAGTTTATTAAAGTGAAGAAACTTGCTTCCATCCATCAAGTTTTCTTCCTTACCTGGATTTTCTTCTCATCCAACTTCCACAATACACGGGAATTCCCCCCACGCACCCGCCCGCCCACCCAGTCAAGCCTCCCACCCAACCCCAATTGATGA